>OY284473.1:28123840-28436262 GCA_958336335.1 Dilophus febrilis | reverse complement strand
GAGATTTTCCGTTTGAAAAATATTAAACAGAATTTTCCTCTTTGGTAGAAAAAAAAAAACCAAAAAAAAACTTACAGAATTTCCCCCCCCCCCCCCCCACATAGAAGAAAATCTTATAGAATTTTCCTTTGTTAGAAGAATGTGAAATCAATACAGAATTTTCCGGTTTATTGAAGAAAATCTTAGAGAATTTTCCTTTTTATAGAAGAAAATCTTACTGAATTTTCCCGTTAGAAAAATAGACAGACAGACAGACAGACAAATAGGCAACAAATCCGATGCAATTTTTCCTTTATAGATAAAAATCAATCCCTCTAATTTTCCCTCTATAGAATTATATATCTTCTAGAATTTTTCCGGTTTATAGAAGAAAATCTTTTGGAATTTTCCTTTGTTAGAATGAAATTCATACAAAATTGTGCTCAAATGAGGAAAATTAAAAGAGATTTCCCGTTTAGAAAAATAGACAGAACGGAGAAATTCATAAGGAAGACGTTTCCTTTCTGGAATATGAAATCAATCTTACAGAATTTTCCACTCTATAGAAGACAATCTTACAGAATTTTCCTTTCTATGGGTCCTCTCTACGGGTCAAACGGAATTTTCCTTTATTAGAATGAAATTCATAAAGAATTTTCCTGTTTATAGAATAAAATCTTAGAGAATTTTCCCTTCTTAGAATGAAATTCATAAAGAATTTTCCTGTTTATAGAATAAAATCTTAGAGAATTTTCCCTTCTTAGAATGAAATTCATAAAGAATTTTCCTGTTTATTGAAGAAAATCTTACTGAACTTTCCTTTCTTGGAAGAAATTCATAAAGAATTTTGCTCTATTAGAAGAAAATTAGGTGAGATTTCCCGTTAGAAATATAGGAAAAGTTTTTCCTACCGACAAAAATCCATAAAGATTTTTCCTTTATTAGAAGAAAATCTTGCAGAATTTTCCGGTTTATTGAAGAAAATCTTAAAGAATTATCCTTTATTATAAGAAATTCATAAAGAATTTTCCTGTTTATTGAAGAAAATCTTACAGAATTTTCCCTTTTTATAGAAGAAAATCTTAGAGAATTTTCCCTTTTTATAGAAGAAAATCTTGCAGAATTTTCCCGTTTATTGAAGAAAATCTTAGAGAATTTTCCTTTCTTAGAAGAAATGAATAAAGAATTTTGCCTTGTTGAAGAAAAATAGACAGAGTTTTTGCCTATCGGCAACAAATCCGATGAAAATTTTCTTTTATAGAAGTAAATCTTTGAGAATTTTCAAGAAAATCTTCGAGAATTTTCCTTTATTGGATGAAAATTAAATGAACTTTGAAATATAAACAGAGTTTTTCCTTCCTACCTACAAAAATCAGATTGAATTTTCCTTAAATTATTAGAAGAAATCCATAAAGAATTTTCCTTAAATTAGAAGAAAATCTTAGAGAATTTTACTGTTTATAGAAGAAAATTAGAAGAATTTTCCCGTTAGAAAAATTTAGAGAACTTTTCCTATTAGAAAACATTAACAGAACTTTCCCTATTAGAAAACATTAACAGAACTTTCCCTATTAGAAAACGTTGACCGAATTCTTCGTATTAGAAACATTAACAGAATTTTCCCTATTAGAAAACCTTTACTGAACTTTCCCCAGTAGAAAACCTTGACAGAATTTTTCCTATTAGAAAACCTTAACAGAATTTTTCCTATTAGCAAAAATTGACTGAATTTTCACTATTAGAAAATATTAACAGAACTCTTCCTATTAGAAAACCTTGACTGAATTTTCCCTATTAGAAATCCTTGACAGAACTTTCCCCATTAGAAACATTTTGCGAATTTTCCCCGTTAGAAACATTAACAGAATTTTTCCTATTAGAAAACCTTGACAGAAATTTCCCTATTAGAAAACATTAACAGAACTTTCCCTATTAGAAAACCTTGACCGAATTCTTCGTATTAGAAACATTAACAGAATTTTCCTTATTAGAAAACCTTGACAGAATTTTCCCTATTAGAAACATTTTGAGAATTTTTTTTATTAGAAAATCTTGACAGAATTTTCCCTATTAGAAATCCTTGACAGAATTTTCCCTATTAGCAAAAATTGACTGAATTTTCCCTATTAGAAACATTTAGAAAGTTTTCCCTATTAGAAAACCTTGACAGAACTTTCCCCATTAGAAACATTTTGAGAATTTTCCCCATTAGAAACGTTAACAGAATTTTTCCTATTAGAAAACCTTGACTGAATTTTCCCTATTAGAAATCCTTGACAGACCTTTCCCTATTAGAAAACCTTGACAGAATTTTCTCCATTCAAAACATTAACGGAACTTTCCCTATTAGAAAATCTTGACAGAATTTTCCCTATTAGAAATCCTTGACAGAACTTTCCCTATTAGAAATCCTTGACAGAATTTTCCCTATTAGAAAAATTGACTGAATTTTCCCTATTAGAAAACCTTTACTGAACTTTCCCCAGTAGAAAACCTTGACAGAATTTTTGACCATCCAACAATGTCTGTTTTCGAATAAGACTAAATTGACATTGACACTTTCTGTCCGAAGATTTACCTAACCCCCCCTTAGAGTTGCCAGAGTATAGAGAAGCGGGAAGCGGCTAAGGGTTTTGGTTTGGGGCAGGGACAAAAACAGAACAGAACCGGACCCGGCAGGGGGTGGGCCGAGGTAGGGGGAGGGGGGCGGGGGGAGGGGGGGTATTGTAATTTTTTTTTTTTTTTTTTTCTCAAAAAAAATTTTTACTACAATGACTTGCGTTCAAATTAACTTGCGTTTGTTTTATTTGCAAAAATTGTCCTATGAATTCCTATGAAATCGCTGTGTTGCATTGTTGCAAAATTCAAAAAAACCAAACAAAAACAAAGAAAAAAAATTAAAATAAAATTTCAGCAGCGATTTCATAAAAATGCGATGCGATGAAGATTTTTTTTTTTCGATTTTAAAGTTGTTTTTGAATATTCAAAGTTAATTCAAAATTTATTTAATAATTTTATTTTTTTTCCCATATTCATCATATATAGTAGATTTGTGGTTTGTGTTTGTTTGTTTGTTTGTTTGTGAGTGTTTGATTGTGCTTACGTGCGTGTCGTTGCGTATTTTTTTTTTTTTTTTTCGTAGATTTTATTATGTTATTTACAACGACCACGAATTTATTAACAAGACAAGATTTATTATTGAATAATATATGTTATAATAGAGATGATGTGAAAGACATCGCATTTTTAAAATGTTAAAATATTTGCTTATTTTATTATATAAATAATTGAACGAACAATTCAACATTCAATATAACTGTTTATTATTTTATTTTTTTTTTCCACTTCTTCTTCTTCTTCTTTTTCTTTTTTTTTTTTCATTTTCTTATAGATAGACGTACTCTATAATGTAATATTGTATAAAAAAAATATATATATATGGATTGTAAATATTGTAAGTATATATGGATGATAGATTTCGGTCATTTCAGGTCATTGAATTGTGTGAGTGTGTTTTGTTGTTAAATGAAAAAAAATAATATACAAAATAAATGAAATATGTATTTAAATTTTTTTTTTTTTATTATTTAAATGTACACAAAAAAAAAAAAAATGAACAGAGTGCGTGATTTGAATGAAAATTTCAATGGAATTCAAGTCGATTTTCCACTTTATAGAAGAAATTCATCGAGAATTTTTCCTCTAAAGAAGAAATTCTTAAAGAATTTTTCCTCTAAAGAAGAAATTCACAAAGAATTTTCCCACTGTGGAAAAATTTAATAGAGAATTTTCCCTCTATGGAAGAATTTCATCAAGAATTGTCCCTCTATAGAAGCAAATCATAAAGAATTTTCCTTTAATAGAAGAATTTCATAGAGAATTTTCCCTCAATTAAAGAATTTCATAAAGAATTTTCCCTCTATAGAAGAAATTCACAAAGAATTTTCCCTCTGTGGAAGAATTTTATAGAGAATTTTCCCTCTATGGAAGAATTTCATCAAGAATTGTCCCTCTATAGAAGCAAATCATAAAGAATTTTCCCTCTATAGAAGAAATTCACAAAGAATTTTCCCTCTGTGGAAGAATTTCATAGAGAATTTTCCTTCTATAGAAGAATTTCATCTAGAATTTTCCCTCTATAGAAGAAAATCATAAAGAATTTTCCTTCTATAGAAGAAATTCATCGAGAATTTTTCCTCTAAAGAAGAAATTCTTAAAGAATTTTTCCTCTAGAGAAGAAATTCTTAAAGAATTTTTCCTCTATAGAAGTAATTCATAAAGAATTTTCCCTCTATAGAAGAAATTCACAAAGAATTTTCCCTCCTGTGGAAGAATTTTATAGAGAATTTTCCCTCTATGGAAGAATTTCATCAAGAATTGTCCCTCTATAGAAGCAAATCATAAAGAATTTTCCTTTAATAGAAGAATTTCATAGAGAATTTTCCCTCAATAGAAAAATTTCATAGAGAATTTTCCCTCAATTGAAGAATTTCATAAAGAATTTTCCCTTTATGAAAGAAATTCTTAAAGAATTTTCCCTCTGTAGAAGAAATTCACAAAGAAATTTTCCCTCTGTGAAAGAATTTCATAGAGAATTTCCCTCTATAGAAGAATTTCATCAAGAATTTTTCCACTATAGAAGCAAATCATAAAGAATTTTCCTTCAATAGAAGAATTTCATAGAGAATTTTCCTTCTATGGAAGTAATTCATCGAGAATTTTCCCTCTGTGGAAGAATTTCATAAAGAATTTTCCCCCTATAGAAGAATTTCATACAGAATTTTCCCTGTAAAGAAGAAATTCATTGAGAATTTTCCCTCTGTGGAAGAATTTCATAAAGAATTTTCCCTCTATAGAAGCAAATCATAAAGAATTTTCACTCTATAGAAGCAAATCATAAAGAAATTTCACTCTATAGAAGAAATTCATCGAGAATTTTTCCTCTAAAGAAGAAATTCTTAAAGAATTTTTCCTCTAAAGAAGAAATTCTTAAAGAATTTTCCCTCTATAGAAGAAATTCACAAAGAATTTTCCCTCTGTGGAAGAATTTTATAGAGAATTTTCCCTCTATGGAAGAATTTCATCAAGAATTGTCCCTCTATAGAAGCAAATCATAAAGAATTTTCCTTTAATAGAAGAATTTCATAAAGAATTTTCCCTGTAAAGAAGAATTTCATAAAGAATTTTCCCTGTAAAGAAGAAATTCATAAAGAATTTTCCCTCTATAAAATTTCCAATAGAAAATCCAATCCAAGCGGCTAAAATCTAATGACAAAAGTTCTTAGGAAAAACAGAATTATAAATTTCCAATTAGAAAATTCAATCAAGATTTCGAAGATTTCGTATATGTATACCGAATGAGTTACGGTTGCGTTCTAGACTCTAGAGAACGGACAGACAGACAGACAGACAGACAGATGATTCCATAGAGTCAAATTCCAAAGCCAAAAGCCAAAACATTGCTGCCGCAATTTCCTCACATTGAATTTGGCCATTGGCCAGTTAATTTAAGTCAATTTCAATTCATTTATAAGTGAATTTCAGTTCATCTAGTTATAAGTCAATTTCAATTCATTCAAGTCAATTTATTAGATAAATTCAGTTCATTAAAATGAATTTAAGTCAGCTCGTTTAAGTCAATTTCAATTCATTTAATGAAGCCATTTTTTAAGTCAATTTCAATACGTTTAATTAAATTTAAGTTCATTTATAAGTCAATGAATTAGTTCAATTAAGTCAATTTCAGTTAATTTAAGCCCATTTCAGTTCATTTATAAGTTAATTTCAGATCACTTAAGTCAATTTCAGTTCATTTAATACAATTTATAAGTGAATTTCAGTACGTTTAAGTGAATTTCAATAAATTTTAGTTCAGTTCAGTTCCTGTATAAGTCAATTTCAATTGGTTTAAGTCCATTTAAAGACAAATTCAGTTCATTTAAGTTCATTTAAGTTCATTTTTTAGGTCCATTTAAGTCAATTTCTGTTCATTTAAATCCATTTCAGCTCGATTAAGTCAATTTAAGATCACTTAAGTCAATTTATTAGTCAATTTCAATTCATTTAAGTCAATATCAGTTTAATTAAGGCAATTTAACTTCATTTCAGTTCACTTATAAGTCAATTTCAGTGCATTTAAATAAGTTTCCAGCTCGTTTTATAGTCAATTTCAATTCATTTACGTTAGTTTATTAGACAATTTCAGTATGTTTAAGTGAATTTCAATTAGATTAAGTCCATTTAAGTTAATTCATAGGTCAATTTAAGTCAATTTCAGTTCGTTTAATTCAATTTATGTTCAATTAAGTCAATTTCAATTCATTTAATTCAATTTATTAGACAATTTCAGTTCATTTATAAGTTAATTTCAGATCACTTAAGTCAATTTACAACTCAATTTCAACTCATTTAAGTCAATATCAGTTAATTTAAGGCAACTTTAAGTTCGTTTCAGTTCATTTATAAGTCAATTTCAGTACGTTTGCAGTCAATTTCAATTCATTTAAGTCAATTCATTTATTAGACAAGTTCAGTTCATTAATCCAATTTATGAGCTAATTTCAGTGAATTTAAGTCAATTTCAGTTGTGAATTGCAGTTCATTTAACTCAATTTCAGTTCATTTTTAGGTCAATTTAAGTCAATTTCAGTTCATTTTAATCCGTTTCAGTGCATTTATAAGTAAATTTCAGTGCATTTAAATAAATTTCCAGCTCGTTTAAGTCAATTTCAGTTTATTTAAGACAATTTTTAAGCGAATTCCAGTACGTTTAAGTCCATTTCCGTTCATTTATAGGTCAATTTACGTCAATTTCAGTTCAATTAATACCATTTCAGTTCATTTTTAGATCAATTTAAGTCAATTTCAGTTCATTTTAATCCGTTTCAGTTCATTTATAAGTCAATTTCAGTGCATTTAAATAAATTTCCAACTCGTTTAAGTCAATTTCAGTTTATTTAAGTCAATTTTTAAGCGAATTCCAGTACGTTTAAGTCCATTTCCGTTCATTTATAGGTCAATTTACGTCAATTTCAGTTCAATTAAGACCATTTCAGTTCATTTTTAGTTCAATTTAAGTCAATTTCAGTTCATTTTATTTCGTTTCAGTGCATTTATAAGTCAATTTCAGTCCATTTAAATAAATTTCCAGCTCGTTTAAGTCAATTTCAGTTTATTTAAGTCAATTTTTAAGCGAATTCCAGTACGTTTAAGTCCATTTCCGTTCATTTATAGGTAAATTTAAGTCAATTTCACATCACTTAAGTCAATTTCAATTCATTTAAGTCAATATCAGTTAATTTAAGGCAATTTTAAGTTCGTTTTAGTTCATTTATAAGTCAATTTCAGTGCATTTAAATAAATTTCCAGGTGGTTTAAGTCAATTCCAGTTATTCATTTGAGTCACAATTTCAATTTAATTCAATTCAATTTTTAAGTCAATTTCAATTCATTTAATTCAATTTTTAAGTCAATTTCAGTTCATTTAAATAAATTTCCAGCTCGTTTAAGTCAATTTTTAGTTCATTTAACTCAATTTATAAGTCAATTTCAGTACATTTATAGGTCTATTTCGTTCGATTCATTTTAGTCCATTTAATTTCATTTATAGGTAAATTTATGTCAATTTCATTCAAGTTCATTTATAACCTAATTTCAGTTCATTTAATTTCAATTTATAAGTGAATTTCAGTACGTTTAAGTCAAAATCATAGTTCATTTAAGTCCATTTAAGCTCATTTACAGTTCAATTTAACTCAATTTCAATCAATTGATTTTATTCCGTTTCAGTTCATTTCAATTAAGTCAATTTCAATTCGTTTAAGTCCATTTAAAGACAATTTCAGTTCATTTAAGTTCATTTATAGGTCAATTTAAGTTAATTTCAGTTCATTTATAAGTCCGTTTCAGTTCATTTATAAGTCAATTTCAGTTCATTTATAGGTCAATTTCAGTTCATTAAAGTGAATTTCAGTTCATTTAATTTCAATTTATAAGTCAATTTCAGTTTATTTATCATATGGTCAATTTAAGTCAATTTCAGTTAATTTTATTTCGTTTCAGGTCATTTATAAGTCAATTCCAATTCATTTATAGGTCAATTTCAGTTCATTTATAGGTCAATTTCAGTTCATTTATAGGTCAATTTCAATTCATTTTAGTCCGTTTCATGTTCATTTATATAAGTCAATTTCGTTACACCCTGTTTAAAAAACAAAAAAAAAACCCAAATACAAAACAATTCTGTGATTGTTGTTATATATATAGCTTGTGATTATTGAATATTTAATACAATATAATAGAGCTAGTATACCATATATAATAATAAAATTACACAATAATATTATTAATCGTTTAAATTTTTTACATACTTAAGTTTGTTGGGCGAGCGCAATACAAAAAAAAAAATAGTTATGTTAATTTTTAAATGTGATGTTATATTTGTTTAATATAATATAATTTGGAATATTTGGCATGGCATGGCATGGCATGGAATTATATTGAAAAAGAAAGAAAAAGAAAATGTGAGAATGGTTAATAAAGGAACTTATTGGTTTAGTTTTGGTAATTTTTTTTTTTTTGTTTTTTTCACTTTTACAGTTGTTTTTGCGGTGAGGTTTTTATCTTGGTTTATGGAAACTTTTCTTATTTGAGATTTTTTTTAATTTGATCTTTGAATTTTTATTGTATTAGGGAATTTCTGACCAGAGTTAAAAAAGAGTTAAAAGTTAATTTGGAGGGGATTTGGATGGGGAGTTTTTCATTTAATTTAATTTTTTTCCCCATTGAAATTTTCAACAAATACTTTTTGTTCTAATATTTTCCACTATAGGATTTTTGTTTTCTATTATTAATATTATTAACATATATAGAAATTTTTTACTTAAGTAAAAACTTAAGTAACTTAAGTAACAAACGAATGAATAAACAAATGAATGAATAAATAAATAAATACACAATTTAAATGTATTAAATCAATTTGAAAATATAATATTCAAAGAAAGAAAGAAAAAAAAAAAAAAACAAAAACACAGTTAACCAAACGCTAAAAATTAATATGCAAATACAAAAAAAAAAAAAACCCGATTAACTAACAGCTATATAACACTTCGTTCAATAATGTGTGTGACTAATTAATTAAAACACATTTTTTTGCCAAAATTCGTTTTTATTCATCAAGATAGTCCCCTTTTAGGGAGATACAATCATTCCAACGCTTTTCCAATCGTTCGATACCGCCTTTGTAAAACGATTTTTCTTTGCCTTCAAAATAGGCGTTAGTTTCGGCGATTACTTCATCATTTGAGCCAAATCTCTTACCACGGAGCATCCTTTTGAGGTCTGCGAAGAGCCAGTAGTCGCTGGGGGCTAAATCTGGAGAATACGGTGGATGGGGAAGCAATTCAAAGCCCAATTCGTTCAATTTTGCCATCGTTTTCATTGATTTGTGACACGGTGCATTGTCTTGGTGGAACAACACTTTTTTCTTCGCCATATGAGGCCGTTTCTTTGCGATTTCGACTTTCAAACGCTCCAATAACGCTATATAATAGTCGCTGTTGATGGTCTGCCCCTTCTGGAGATAGTCGATGAATATTATTCCATGCGCATCCCAAAATACAGACGCCATAACCTTGCCAGCCAACTGCTGCGTCTTTGGTCGCTTTGGGCGGCTTTCGCCGGCTGCATGCCACTCAGCAGACTGCCGATTTGACTCTGGAGTGAAATGGTGGATCCATGTTTCATCCATTGTGATGTACCGTCGCAAAAACTCCGACTTATTGCGCGTAAACATGTCCAAACAGCTCTTTGAATCATCGGTTCGTTGTTGTTTTTGCTCCGGTGTGAGCAAACGCGGCACCCATTTGCGCGACACACCTTTTTCATACCCAAATGTTCGTGTATTATGGTTTGTACACTGCCTGCTGATATCTTCAGAATGTCAGCAATCTCCCTCACTTTCACTTTACGGTTGGACATAATGATTTTCAGTGTTTTTTCAACGTTTTCCGGAATAACAGCGTCATTTGGCCTTCCAGTAGATGGAATGAATGTCATCGGTGTCTGTACGACCACGTTTGAATTCGGCATACCAATAACAAATGCTTCTTTTTGATGGAAAGCAGAGTCCGAGTAATGTTTTTCAAGCGATTCCTGGCATTGAACAGTATTTTTTTTCATTAAAAAACAATGATAAATCAGCACACGGAATTGCTTTGAATTCATTTTTTTTTTAAAACACAAAAATAGCGTCACTTATAGCACTGTAACTTGTAAACAAATGATCTGATTAACATATGATGTTGACAGTAAGCCTAAAAAGGTTGCCAAATGCGAAAAAAAAAATATTGATTTAGTTCTAGGGACGCCATCTATGTGTCAGTCACACACATTATTGAACGAAGTGTTATATTATTTGTTCGTTTGCGTGTTGTTGTTAAATAGTTTACATAACACACTCTAAAAAAAATTAAACTAATTGTAAATAAATTAACCAAAAAAAAATAAAAAAAATATACACTTTCAAAACTAATATTTGATTATAGTTTTTTTTTTTTCTATTTATGATTTTTCGCACAGATCATTCACAGCACATTCAACAGGATGTGGATATAACAAACAAAATAAATTATAAATTAATAATAATTTGCTAATGGGGTTTTTGGTTTGTTTGATTGTTATTTTGCTGTATTTGGTTTGATTTGGTTTGGTTTGGTTTGGTTTGGTTTGTGGTTTGTTGGCGATGGCGAAATAGTCTGAAAATAATAATCTATTTGTGTTTTTTTTGTTTGGTGGATTTACGAGTGGAAATTGATAGAAGAAAAAACATCAATCAATCAATCAATCAATCAATCAATCAATCAATCAATCGTCTTCCAATTGATGGATGGATAAATGGATAAATGGGGATAAATGGATAAATGGATGAATGGAGAAAAAACTCTTTTGATTAAGGTAAGATTTTATTTTGATAATTTAACCTAAAGATTTTTTTATTTTTATAGTTCATAAGATCCCTAAGTTAAAAATAAGTTAAAAAAAAATCTCTACGGTTTTGGTGGAAAAAAATCGAAACTCGTACGCAACTTACACAACTCAACTCCATAAAGAAATGATAAATGATTTACCAAAAAAAAAAAAATTCAAATCACATCAATAATAATAATAATACAATATAACATATATATAATATTTGAAGTTCAATACCCTTTCATATAAATAACAAAAAAAAATAAAAAATATTAGCTCTTTCTTTTTTTATTATTTTTTGCGTTTGTTTGTTTGTTTGCTATTTTACTGGTGTTTTTATTAATTTTATAATAGAAACGATTTGAAATTATATATTTTTGTGATGTAAAGTTTATAAAGTTTGTTAAGGATGGAGGATTAATTTTTCGTTGAACGAATTTAAACAGAATTCGCTAGGATATTTTTTTTTTTTTTTACAGGAAATTTTCATTGTTTTTATATATCAGAAAATTTTTATTAACAAAAATTCTGATATAGCGATTTCTTAAGATTACGTTGTTGCGGAATCGTTTTGAAAATTTCATCAGTTATTCATAACACATTTAAGATGATCTCTGGAAAATTTTGAGGAATCTTTCCTTGGACGAACTTCATCAGATTTCGCAGGATATTTTCTGGGGTAGTTTTTCAAGGAAATTTTCTATTTTTATATGGAAAATTTTAACAGAATTCTGATAGCGATTTCTTAAGATTGCGTTAGAGAATGTTTCTGAAAATCTCACCAGTTATTCATAATATATTCAACATGATCTCTGGAAAATTTCAGGGTACCTTTCCTTGGACAAACTTGGACAGAAATCGCAGGATATTTTTTGGAGTAGTTTTTCAGGGAAATTTTCATTGTTTTTATATCGGAAATTTATTCGAAATTCTGATAGAGATTTCTCTGGAATCCGGTGGAAAATCGATTGGAAACTTTACTTATGTATTCATAATCCATTGTTGATGATCTCTGTGGAAAATATTTTGATAGGGTTTCGTTGGAAGGATTGGTTTAGATTTGAGGATATTTTCCAAAGGAAAATTTCCATGGAAATTTTCTGGGGTATTTTCCTAGGGAAAATATTTACAAAATTCTGACAGCGATCGCTTAAGATTCCGTTGGAAAATCAATTTGAAACTTTTCCCAATTATTCATAATCCATTTAAGATCATCTCTGCAAAACATTTTGGGGGTATCTTTTCCTTGAACGAACTTCAGATCAGATTCCATCAAATTACAAAATTTTCATTGTATTTTACTTTAAAATTTAACCCTTTCGAGTCATTTCTCAATAAATCTGTTGATTAATCAATAAATATTTATAAAAAATCCCATTGACTAATGACCGATCAATCGATGATCAATTATTCATTATTTTTTTTTTTTGAGTTCATCAACAATTTACATATGCACAAAAAAGACAGAGAGTTCAAAATTCAATCTATTTAAATAAAACAGAAAAATGCGATAAGAAGAAGAATAAGAAGAAGCAAAATTCTATTTAAAATATCTCATACAACAGAAATTTTTTGTTTTTTTTTCCGTATACATGATCAATGATCAATGATCAATATATATAATATAATATAAATGATTAATGAAAGCGCACGACGTACGACGCTTGCGATGATAAAATATTTATTATTGTAATTATTATTATATTTAGGTCAGGATTTTACAATAGAATTATTTTAAAATGTACTTAAAAATTATGTAAATTTATGATTATCTTTTGTTCGTTCGTTCGTTCGTTCGTTCATTTGATTGTTTGATTGTTTGTTTATTTGTTTGTTTTTTTTTTTTCAATTTACTGGTTTACGAAATTTTATAACTTTATTTTTTTAATATTTTGATGTATGAACTTCATCATCATCATCTGTTCTGTTATATGAAGATCGTCGCACCGCATATTTATTTTTTTTTTGTTAAAAAATATATGAGCTCATATACATATATACATCATAGATTAAAACAAAAGTTAAATGAACTTTATTTGGGTTATTTAACGAAAAAAAAAAACCAATTGATTATTATATAATTTATTTTTGGTTGGTTAGATTTTGGGTTTTGTTATGGATTGCGTTGAAGTTGCGTTATGAAGAATTTAGTTTTTATGTTGTTGGTTTTTTTTTTCTATTAATTAATTCAAAAGTATTCGTACAATGAATTCGGAAAAATTTGTCGATTTTAATGACTTTTTCCTGATTGATTTTCTATTAATCAAAAATTATCAAAAGTACACGATAAAATTCCATTTAAATGGAAAATTGTTGATTTTCCAATGATTTTCTATCACAAGAAATTGAAGTTCTGAAAGAAAATTGTCGATTTCTAATGGAAAATTGTCGATTTAAATGGGAAAATTGTCGATTTTAATGGGAAAATTGTCGATTTAATGGAAAAATTGTCGATTTTAATAGAAAAATTGTCGATTTAAATGGAAAAATTGTCGATTTCTAATGGAAAATTATCGATTTAGAAGGGAAAATTGTCGATTTTTCTCATTATAGATTTTCTGTTAATCCAAACTCCTTCGTATCCGACAGATTTAAATGGAAAATCATCCATTCTTCTGATTCAGTTTTTTTTTTTTTTATCATTATTTGTGTATTAATACACAGCAAACCCCTACACAATAAAAAAAATATCAGCTGTTTATTCATCAAATCTTTAAATTTTGATCAAAAACACAAAAAAAACAAAAAAAAAAAAAAAACAGTTTTTCTCTGTTTATTTGATTTCATCATATAGATTTTATTTTGTTTTTGTTTTTTTTTTTTTTTATCTATCATCCAACCATTCATTCATTCATTCATTCATTCATTCATTCATTATAAAAAATGTTTATGAATAAATTTAAATGTAAATTTAAATTTAAAAAAAAAAAGTAACGTAACCAAATCCAAATCCATATATGAAAAAAAATATTTTACCTATTCACAATCAATTCATCTAAAGCACACCTTTTTTTTTTGCTTTTTTTGGTAGAGAATTTACATAATATAAAAAGCAGCCAACAATTATTAATATATATGTTATATATGTACATAACTGCAAAATAGAAACGTGTTAAAATAAAATAAAAAAAAAAAAACACCATGCAGGTGATCGTACACAAAATTTTTCAAATGTTTTTAATTTTGAATGAATGTGCGCGTGATGGTATTTTTTTTTTTTTTTTGATGATCTGATAAACAAAAATAAATAAATAAAAAATAAATAAATTAGAAAACCAAAATAGACATGACAATAAAAAATAATTATTGCTTTAAAACGCGATGTGGAAGAGATATACAAATTCAAATTGATTTTTGTCCAATGGAATGTTAATTGGAATGGAAACGCTGAAGGAATTTCAGGTAAAATTTCTGGATCTGGATTAAAAACAATGAAAATTTTCCTATAAGAAAACTCCCTGGAAAAATCCTGAAATCTGACGAAGTTTGTCCAAGGAAAGGTACCACGAAATTTTACAGAGATCATCTTGAATGGGTTATGAATAACTGGGGAAAGTTTCAAAATGATTATTCAACGGAATCATAAGCAATCGCGGTCAGAATTCTGTTAAAATTTTCCATATTACAATAGAAAAATTCCTTTGAAAAACTACCCCAAGAAAATATCCTGCGAATTCTGTCCAAGTTCGTTCAAGGAAAGGTACCCTAAAATTTCCCACAGATCATCTTAAATGTCTTATAAATAATTGGGAAAAGTTTCAAAATGATTGTCCAACGGATTCTTAAGATATCGCTGTCAGAATTTTGATGAAATTTGTGCAAAAAACATATGAAAATTTTCCGGAAAAACTACTCCAGGAAATATCCTGCGAAATCAGACGAAGTTCGTCCAAGGAAAGATACCCCCCAAAATGTTTTGCAGAGATCATCTTGAATGTCTTATGAATCACTGTTGAGATTTTCAAAACAATTCTCCAACGGAATCTTAAGAAATCGCTGTCAGAATTTTGTTATAATTTTCCATATAAAAATAGAAAATTTCCCTGAAAAATATCCCAGAAAATATTCGGCGAATTCTGTCCAAGTTCGTCTAAGGAAAGGTATCCTGAAATTTTTCACAGATCATCTTGAATCTGTTATGAATAATTGGGAAAAGTTTCAAATCCAGAGATTTTCCAACGGAATCTTAAAAAATCGCGATCAGAATTTGGATGAAATTTTCCATATAAAACCTATGAAAATTTCCTTCGAAATCTCCCCCAAGAAAATATCCTGCGAAATCTCTCCAAGTTCGTCCAAGGAAAGGTATCCTGAAATTTTTCACAGATCATCTTGAATGGGTTATGAATAATTGGGAAAAGTTTCAAATTGATTTTCCAACGGAATCTTAAGAAATCGCTGTCAGAATTTTGTTAAAATGTTCCGTATAAAAGCGTTGAAAATTTCCTTGAAAAACTACTCCAGGAAATATCCTGCGTATTCTGTCCGAGTTCGTCCAAGGAAAGGCACCTCAAAATTTTCCAGAGATCATCTTAAATGTGTTATGAATAACTGGTGATATTTTCAGAAAGATTCCCTAACGGAATCATAAGCAATCGCTGTCAGAATTTTGGTTAATTTATTTGAATATTTTCTTGAAAAAATACCTCAGAAAATTTCCATGCAAATTCCTTTAGAAAATATCCTCAAATCTAAACCAATCCTTCCAAGGAAACCTATCAAAATATTTTGCACAGATCATCAGGAATAGATTATGAATACATAAGTAAAGTTTCCAATCGATTTTCCAACGAATTCCAGAGAAATCGCTGTCAGAATTTCGAATAAATTTTCCATTTAAAATCAATGAAAAAATTTCCCTGATAAAACTACTCCAAAAAATATCGTGCGTATTCTGTCCAAGTTCGTCCAAGGAAAGGTACCCCAAAATTTTACAGAGATTATCAGGAATAGATTATGAATACGTAAGTAAAGTTTCCAATTGATTCTCCATCGGAATCTTAAGAAATCGCCCGTCCGAATTTTGATGAAATTTGTGCAAAAAACCTATGAAAATTTCCTTGAAATATACCCTCAGAAAATATCCTGCGAATTCTGTCCGAGTTCGTCCAAGGAAAGGTACCCTGAAATTTTCCAGAGATCATCTTAAATGTATTATAAATAATTGGAAAAAGTTTCAAAACAATTCCGCAACGGAATCTTAAGAAATCGCTATCAGAATTTTGGTTAAATTTTTGTAAAAATATCCCAGAAAATTTCCATGAAAATTCCTTTGGAAAATATCCTCAAATCTAAACCAATCCTTCCAAGGAACCCTATCGAAATATTTTGCCCAGATCGTCTTGAATGTCTTATGCATCACTGGTGAGATTTTCAAAATAATTCTCCAACGGAATCTTAAGAAATCGCTGTCTGAATTTTAGTTAAATCTTTACAAAAACCTATGAAAATTTCCTTGGAAAACCACCGACCTATCCTGTGAGTTCTGTCCAAGTTCGTCCAAGGAAAGATACCGCGAAATTTTCCAGAGATCATCTTAAATGTATTATAAATGATTGGAAAACGTTTCAAAACGATTCCAAATCGGAATCTTAAGAAATCTCTATCAGAATTTCGAATAAATTTTCCATACAAAAACAATTAAAAAAATTTACTTGAAAAATATCCCAGAAAATATCCTGCGAATTCTGTCCAAGTTCGTCCAAGGAAAGGTACCGCGAAATTTTCCAGAGATCATTTTAAATGTGTTATGATTACGTGGTAAAAATTTCAAAACGATCCTCCATCGGAATCTTTAGAAATCGCTGTCAGAATTTTAGTTAAATCTTTACAAAAACCTATGAAAATTTCCTTGAAAACCACCGACCTATCCTGTGAGTTCTAACCAAGTTCGTCCAACGAAAGGTACCCCAAAATTTTCCATAGATCATCAGCAATAGATTATGAATACTTACGAAAAGTTTCCATTTCGATTGTTTAGAAACGAAATCTTTAGAAATGGGAAAGTTTTCCATATATACAAAAAAAATGAAAAAATACTCGGCGGCGAAAAAAGCCCCATGAGAGAAATCTCTTAAAATTATCGTCCGTAATTAAACGAAAGTTATACCCGAACAACGAAAATTTTTTCAATTCAAATCCAAAACAGCGATCATCTTCATCTTCATGAATTCAATTCATTAGATAATGAAAGACCTCTCAATACACATTTTCAAACAAAAAAGGTATATTTAATTTAAATATTTAAAATATACTGTAAATTTTGTATATATTAAATTCACACACACACACACACACACAATTAAATTTAAATTTAAATTTAAATTAAATTCATGAATATATTTTGAATTTGAATTTGGTATTTGGAATAATTATATTTAAATAACCGTATGTATATAACATATAAATGTTTTTTTGGTGTGAACCTTGAATTATATATTTAAATATTTATTTATTTTTTGTCATTCCCGTTCAATTACCTTTCATAATTTATTAATTTTATTCTAATATTTTATAAATAAATAACTAAAGAGTTAATAAACCCGTAATGAAATAAACAAAATATCAATTCAAAAAAAGTTCTTAATAAGTAGTTTTTGGTTTTTTTTGTTTGTCTTTATCAAATTATAGTTTTGCGTGCGTGCGTTCGTTCGTTCGTTCGTTCGGGCATTCGCGTGAATAGAAAAACAAATAGATTTTTTTTTTTTGCGTGTGTGATTTATTTAAAAGAAGTGAAATTTTAATAATTTTTTTGATAAGATCTTGAAGAAGTTATATATTATTTAACATAAGTTAGTTAAATGATTGTGAAACTTTCAAATGGTTTTTTTTTTGTGTGTGTGTGTATTTCATTCGTTTGTTTGTTGGTTTGTTTCTTGGTTGTTTGTTGGTTTGTTTAAATATAATGCGAATTTATGATTATATAATAATTTATTTGGTTTATTTGGTTTACGTTTGGGCAATGAAAAGAAAAGAAACGAAACGAAACGAAACGAAACGAAACGAAAATACGTGATGGAATCAAAAAACATTTTTTTTTATTGCAATTTTTTGTTATTTTAGTGTTTGCATATACGAAAAGCAATAAAAAATATTACTTCATCATATATAATCATGCGACTATTTTGACTATATTTGACTATTTTTACTTTCTCTTTTTTTTAATTAGTTTTAGTTTTAGTTTTAGTTTTAGTTTTGTTTTTGGTAAAATGTATGTGGGTGGGGGAGAGGTTAACAAAACAATAAAAGACTATTTTAAAAACAAATTTAATATATATAATAGAAATTGAATTGAGTTGAGTTGAAACACGTTTAGTTCAGAATCGATCGCATCAAATGGAAATTTATTAATTATAATGTGAAAGTTTTTCAATTTTCAAGGAATTTTCAGAATCTTCAGAATTTTTAGAACTTAATTTAGAATTGAATTTTCTAATCATTTGGATCAAAAAATTTCCCACTTAAAGAAAATAAACCATTTCAAAAAAAAAAAAAAAAAAAAAACGTTTCAAAAATGCACTTCAAAAGGAAATTTCTATAATACTAGAAAAGTTTAGCGTGCGTTAACGGAAAACGTCCAAAAACGTTACAGAAATCCCGTCACAAGGAAATTTCAGTTACTATAGAAACATTTTTTGTTAAGGAAAAAAACCTTCAAAAACCTTCAAAGATCTTTTCAGAATTCGAATTTCTATCATCATTTGGAAAGATAAGATTCTCTTAAGGAAAAAAAAAACCTTCAAAATCCCTTCACGAATTGAATTTCTATTGAATACTATAGAAAAGTTTTCTGTTAAAGAAAAACCATTAAAATCTCTTCAAAATTAAATTTTTAATACAAGAAAAGAATCTTCAAAATGGAAAATCACTCAAAAATCTCATTTCAGAATGAAATTTTTTAATACTAGAAAAGTTTTCTGTGTTAAAGAAAAACCCTTCAAAAATCTCTTCACAAATTGAATTTCTATCATTGGATATGATTTTCTCTGAAGAAAAATCCTTAAAAACTTAAAAATCCAATTTCTATATGTAATATGTATTTATTTATATTTAAAATAGTAGCTCTTAACACCTTGCGCTATCTAGAGTTCAACTGATCTATATACTCTTTATATAATATTAGATTCATATACACATCATTCTTCCACCCTTAGCTTAAACTATAGCGCTCTTCCAACGTTTTCAGAACTTCCGTATATCAGAACTGTCCTTGTTTTCATTCTCATTAGTTGATTCATAATCGCTATACTTAATTGTTGCGATTATCATCAGTGGATTCAGAATCGGTATCTATTTGTAAGTCATCCTTCCTTTCACGGTCCACCTCTTTTATATTCATTTTGTTCACTTATTACTTCATTATTATTTATATTAATTAAAGTTTTATAATTATTAAAATTCACTTTTCTTTCTTAATTGTCTCCCATATGAGCCTTTCTTCTCACTCCTTTAATATTTACTTATGTAAACTGTTTCCGAAATTCTCCCTTCTACTGTATAGCAGGTATTTTTTATTTACATTACTTTTATACGGTATAGAATATACCAAACCGATTCATTATTTTTAAAATGCAGTTCCGTATCTTCCGCACCTGTAATTTCTTGAAATCGTGTGTTCCCATACTACTCTTTTCCGATTAGCTAAAACCCTATATAATTTGGTTTAAAATTTTCGGAAACCGATTTCGGTTTTAACATAAGTATTTTTGTACGCGGTATAAAATTGAATATAATTTCTGTTGGTGATTCTTTTTGTAACTGTTGTGTCGGTATACATTTCTGTATCTAAATAAAAAATTTTCTAATTTCGCTTGAATTGGCAAACCCTTCGTACGATCACATATCAAAAACTTTTTCAAAGCATTTTTTGCAACAGACACAGGTTTCACCGCTGAACCATTGGATGTCGGGTTATACGGAGGGGAATGAACCAGGGATATGCCATTAGCATAACAAAAAAAATATCTCGTAATTCATTTGAACTAAATGGAGGCCCATTATCGGAAACCAAAGTGTTTATATGAAACCAAATGTCGTCATGTGTTTTCTCAAAAATTTTATAATTTCGGCCGCATTTGTTTTCGCCATAATAGCCACCACATCCATCCATTTTGAAAACGTACATCATATAAAATTATAAACGTGTCTTGTTCATGTTTAAAAAAAATCAATATGCACCCTTTCAAACGGATATGTTGATTCCGTCCATGCGGAGTCAAAGGAACTTTTACTTTGTCGAATGGGTTGTACTTGTGCATACAAACATCACAACTGCGACAAAAGTTTTCAATGTCTTTATCGATATTATTCCATCACACAGAACTTCTAGCCTCCATTTTCATCCTTATTATCCCTATATGTCCATCATGCAACACCTCCAATACTTTTATAGTTGGGAATGCGATCTGGGAATGACAATCCTGGAGCCTAAGAATAAACACCCATTCACAACCGATAACTCCGTACGTCTTCTATAATAGAATTTTAAAATGATTTCATCAGAAATATTTGAAAGGGAAGGCCAGCTGGTTTTGGTATATATATATATATATATATATATATATCTTTGATAAACTGTGATCCTTCTGTATTGCATTTGCTATGTGTTTGCCCACTCAAGGGCAAATCCCCGACCACACCACAAAAAATTAATACAATCACCACATCAATCTCAGACGGTGCGTCCATCGGTAATCTGGATAGTGCATCCGCATTTGCAACACTCTTATACCCGGTCGATATATAATCTTTTTATCATATTGTGATAGAATCAGGATCCACCTTTGTAATCTTGCGGATGCAATTGCAGTGTTATAGTTTTTCACAAAAAAGAAAAAAAACCTTCAAAGATCTCTTCAGAATTGAATTTTTTTATATTAGAAAATTTTTCCACTGAATAAAAACCCTTCAAAAACTTCCAAAATCTCTTCAGAAGGAAATTTTCTGATACCACAAAAATGGTTCTTCTAAAGGAAAATCATTTATAAAATCAAATTTCTCTGAATAGAAAACATTCCGCTGTAAGAAAAACCCTTCGCAAAATCTCTTCACAATTGAACTTTTCACAATACTAGAAAAGTTTTCTGTTAAAGAAAAATCTTCAAAATCTCTTCAGAAGGAAATTTCAATTACTAAACACACTTCTTATTAAAGAAAACCCTCTGAAAAACCCACCAAAAATTCCCATTATTAGAATTGAATTTCTAATAAATAGAAAAGATTCTTCATTCAAGGGAAAAATCATTCAAACATCTCTTCAAAATGGAAATTTTAATTCAAAAGAAAAGTTTTCTCTTAAGAAATCAAAAACCTTCAAAAATCTCATCAGAATGGAATTTCAATTACTATAGAAACATTTTTTGTTAAAGAAAACCCGTCAAAATCCTTCAAAATCTCTTCACAATTGAAATATTTAATACTAGAAAAGTTTCCTCTTCAGGAACAAATCCTCAAAAATCGCTTCAGAAGGAAGGAAATCCAATACAATACAAAAAAAAAGGTTCTTCTAATGGGAAAATCAATTAAAAATTAAATTTCTATGAATAAGAAGAAAAAACCCTTCAAAATCTCTTCAGACTTTAGGATTTTTCAATACTAGAACATTTTCTAGTATTGAAAAACCCTTCAAAATCTTCAGCTTCAGAATGGAATTTCAATTACTATAGATAAACATTTTTTGTTAAAGAAAAACTTTCAAAAATCTTTTAATGATCTCTTCAGAATGGAATTTCTAATACTAGAAAAGTTTCTGCTAAATGAAAATCACTCAAAAATCAAATTTCTACGAATAGAAAACTTTCGCTTTAAGAAAACTTTCGCTTTATCTTCACAAAATCCCCTAAGAATTAAATTTCTATGAATAGAAAATTTTCCACTTAAAGAAAAAACCTTCAAAATCTTTTCAGAATTGCAATTTCTATCATTTGGAAAACTTTCCACTTAAAGACAAAAAAAAAAACCCCCTTTAAAACCGCTCTCTTTGGATTTAAATCCCTCTCTGGATTTAAAAACCCCTTTGAAACCGCACTCTCAAAGTCTCAGAGTTCAGCTAACAGACCTCCAATTATTCAAATTATTTCAAATAATTCTTTTTTGAAAGGCAAAAAAAAAACAAAAAAACTTTTTTTTGGGGTTAATTACATTTTTGTTTTATTGATACTTTTTTTTTTTTACATTTTACAGTTAATTTTTACATGCGCGTTAATTTACATGCACGTTAATTTAATTTAATTATCTTAAATTTTACATATAAAATTAAAAAAAAAAAAAAAGCTGTGGAAAATTTAATTTAATTTAATTTAAATGAAAGTAGAAATTTTTTAAAGAGTATTTTTACAGTTATTTTTACAGTTTGGGTTTGCGTTTTGGATTTGTTTTGTTTTGGGTTTGCGTCTTTGCGTCATTTTCTTTTTTGTTTTGGGTTTGCGTCTTTGCGACAAATTTTAGATTATTTTTTGTTACATTTACCGTTATTTTTCCACAGCTTAATTTTAATTTTTGTTTTTCACAGCTTAATTTTTAAGTTTTTTAAGTTTTTAAGTTTAATAATCGTCAAATTTAAACAGACGGAATTTGTTTTTATTGTTTACGTTAATTTTTGAAATTTTTTTTTGTTTTTGCTCTTTGGATGAAATTAGCCGAATGTGTGTTTGTTTTTTATGGATATTTTAACCGTTAATTTATTTAATTAACCGTTAATTTATTTAATTAACCGTTAATTTATTTATTTTTAACCGTTAATTTATTTAACGACAAATTTTAAACTTAATAATACTAATAATAAAAAAAAATTTGAAAAAAAGGGGTAAGTTTACGTAATAATGAATTATCATTTAAATTTTATCATTTAAAAATCTCATCACAAAATAAAGAAATTGAAAAAAAAAATAAAAAAAAACTAAACTCATTAATTCATATTAGAAAAGTGTGATCGACACCAACTTTAAAAGCCAACTTCATTTTCATCATCATCTGCATCTGCATCTGCATCTGCATCATTATTATTAATATTATTATTATTATTTTAATTATTGTCATTGTCATCAGCACCATCTTCATTTAAATTTTCATTTTCATCATCATTTTCCATAATAGTTTTAATTTTTTCTAAATATTCTTTGATTGTATCATGACAATCGTCAATCGTTACCCAGTCATCGATAAGCAATGAAATATTTTCATTTATATTTTCAAAATCTTCAATTAATTGGCGACGTCGTTCACGTACTCCTAATTTTATACAATGAAAAATTTTACCCATTGGAAAATATCGTTTCATTTGTTTATTGGTTTGGGTTGTTTGGGATTTTTCCGTTAATTTTTCACTTTTTTGCATTGGTAAAATGGCTAAATTATATTCATAATTATAATCCAATTCATTTAATGTCATCAATAAATCATCATCAAGTGCTGCCGCATCCAAAGCATTATCATTTACAATTGTATTTGTTGTAAAGAAATTATTAAAAATAAATGTACGATTACGATTGATATGTAATTGTTCCGTTGTTGACAAATGGGCAAATAATCGTTTAACAAATAATTCTGTACATCGTTTTAGCGTAAATTGATGTTGGGTAACCCATCGAAAAATAACACCTTCAACATTACTAATTGCCATACAAATGGTTGCTGAAAGTTTCGGATGAACATTACCATGAAATACAATTTTACAACAATCACACCAAATTTTTGTGTCATCATTAGCGTTAATATTAAAATTACCGTTATTACCGTTATAATTACCAAATTGTATTTGTACGACACGATGACGTGGACGACAAGAATACAAACGTATCGTTGGTATTTCAAAATCGGATACTGCTTGTGCTTGTGCTTGTGCTTGTGCTGTTGATTCATCTTTACCCGTATTTATTTTAGCACGATTACGTACCGTTTCATAATCATGAACGGTTACAAATAAATCTTGTAATCCACGGGAAATCGATGATGAACTGACCTTTAATTGTTTTTCAACATTTAAATGTTTACCAATTCGAATTACCGCAATATCACCATATTTTTCATAAATCAATTCTAATTTTATTAAATTCACGGGTGTCCATATTTTACTGGGTTTTCGTGGAACACGATCTATTATTTGATTGAAATCCCGTAGGTAACGGGTATACGTTGCATATCCGGTATTAACATTTACATTGGCCGCCATCGATGCAGAACGTATTGATGCACCCGCAAATATATTATCCATTATTTGTTGACGGATTTCAATGGGAACACGATTATATTGACGTCGTTGTTTTTTTTTCGGTGCTGATGGACGTTGTTGACGCGGAGCTTGGAAGCGGGGAGCGACGGCTGCAGCTGGGACGGCTGGGACGGCTGGTACGATGGCGGCTGCACCGGCTTCGGCTTCTTCTTCTTCGTCTTCTGAGGGTAAATTCGCAGCAGCAGCAGCAGGAGCAGCAGCAGCAGGAGCAGCAGGAGCATCGATTAACTCAACAACACCGTCCAATTCAACAACATTGGCCAATTCAACAACATTGGCCAATTCAACAACATTGGCCAATTCAATAGCTGCACCGCCTAAATTGGCAACATCGGGTAAATTGGCAACATTGATCAAATCAGCAGCAGCATCCATAGCAGCACCATCGACTAATTCAGCAGCAGCAGCAGCAGCACCAACTAACTCAGCAGCAACAGCAGCAGCTTCACCGACCAATTCAGCAGCAGCAGCAGCAGCAGGAGCACCGATTAACTCAACAACACCGCCCAATTCAACAACATTGGCCAATTCAACAACATTGGCCAATTCAATAACTGCACCGCCTAAATTGGCAACATCGGGTAAATTGGCAACATCGGGTAAATTGGCAACATCGCGTAAATTGGCAACATCGGGTAAATTGGCAACATCGGGTAAATTGGCAACATTGATCAAATCAGCAGCAGCATCCATAGCGGCACCATCGACTAATTCAGCAGCAGCAGCGCCATCGACTAATTCAGCAGCAGCAGCGCCATCGACCAATTGAGCAGCAGCATCAGCAGCGCCATTGACCAATTCAGCAGCAGCAGCAGCAGGAGCAGCGCCATTGACCAATTCAGCAGCAGCAGCAGCAGCAGGAGCATCACCCGCACCGCCTAACTTAGCAGCAGCAGCACCCGCACCGCCTAACTTAACACCACAACCACCACCACTCATTCCAACAACACAATCCGTTAATTTAACAACAACACCATTGATCATATCAGCAGCACCATCGACCAATTCAGCAGCAGCAGCAGCAGGAGCAGCACCACCTGACTTAGCAACCGCAACCGCACCCGCACCCGCACCACCCGCACCATCTGCATCGCGTATCTCAACAACAGCATCATTTAATATATTAACAACACCGCCCAAATCAGCAACAACACTACGTAATTCATTAACGACATCGATAAATTCAAAGTCACCACCACCACCGCCGCCGTTGCCGCCGTTGCCGCAGCCCACTAATACCGAATCATCAACACCACTGCCCAAATCCGATCCATTATGATTCAAATCAGCTCTACGCCAACGCAATTTAATGGCATCCCAACCCAAAATATCTGTACCAAAATGACCCGAAAAATAATTATGATCATTCACATTGCAATTGACGGCAGCGGCTCCGGGGGCTACGGCTGGGGCTGTGGCTACGGCTGGGTCTGGGCCTGCGACTCCGGCAGCTGCTGGTAATTCTGTAACATAAAAAAAAAAAACCATATAAAACTCTCAAACCACCATTCTCATTCTAAATCGAACTTTAAACTGAATAAAAAAAAAAACTCAACTCTTTTTTACTTACTTACGCTTTTAGTAATCAAATGAATGGCAATTGAGAGAAGAGAGTTGCAATTGAGACTGAATTGAGAGAGAAAATTCCATGGAAAAAAAAAAAACCCCCCAAGAGATTTTTTTAAAAGTTTTACTCATTCCTATAAGAATATCTTTGTTGGGACGACGAATTCAATTCCGTTCAATAACCAATCAATAAAAAATGAAAAACAATTAATTTATTTATTTATTTAGTTAATTACCATTTGATTTATCCGATTTATGTCCTTTTTTTAAAAATAATCTATCCGTTTCATAACGTTTTGATGGTAATTGTTTGATGGTAGTATTAACCTTTTTTGGATAACGTACCGATGTGGACGCGGATGATGATGATGCCGATGCCGATGTTGATGCTAATGCTTTTGAAGTTGATTGTAATGGAGCCATTTCAACATCAACAATCGGCTGTTGCTGCTGCTGCTGCTGCTCCTGCTTCGGTTTTTGGGTTTGTTCTTCTTTTTCTTCTGGTTGTTGTTGTTGTTGTTGTTTGGGATTTGAACGTTTACGACGACATTTTCTTCCACGACGTTTTACTTAAATTTAAACAAATTAAATTAAAAAATTGAAAATAAATCGAAGAAAACTCAAAATCATAATCAAAAAAATCATTAATTTCAAAAGGAAAAATCTCCCCCAAAAAATAAAAGGAAAATCCCCCCAAAATAAAAACAAAAAAAATTCAAAAGGAAAAATCGGAAAATTTCCAACGGATCGGAACTTACCAGTTTTTTTAATAACGAAAACATCATCAACCGTTGACGGTGATGACGATGATGATGATGATGATGATGATGATGATGATTGATTATTAACGTTTTCGGCTTAGGGGAAAAAGGCGGAAAAATAAAGATGATTAAAAAATTATCAAAACAAAAAAAAAAAAAAAATAGAAAAAGCTTTTTTAAAAGCTTTTAAATTTTGATTGGTTTTGAAGACCCTTCGGACCGCGCATCTTTTGCTTTTTATTTACCTTTATCACGTAATGAAACTCTTGTTTTTAATTCATTTTTTATCAATGGTTTGTCTAATGTTGTCTTTGTTACAGTTCCATTTGTTGATTTACCTTTGATTTTATTCGATTTTCTCGAATTTTCTATATATATGTTATATATATAAAAATGATTAAATGATTAACGATGATTAAAAAATTCACTTGACAATATTCAATATGATTGATTGATTGAGATAAAAACTATAATAATAATTTATGTAATATATAATTACTTACGATTTCCATCATTCATCATTTCGGTTGACAAAACAACATTCGAATTATTTTCCGTATTTTCTTCAACTTTAATGGCTAAAAAAGTAAAAAAAAAAAAAAACCGCCAAAATATTTGAAATTTTCCTTTAGTTTTTTAGTTTTTTCCTTTTTAAAAACAAATTTCAAATTACCTTTACGTTGACGTTGACGAATTTCAATTCCATTATTACTATAACGTAATGGTACTTTAATTTTCGATCTTTTTGGATATTTACTTAAAGGTCCAATGGCCGTTGCAGTGGCATTGGCATTGGCATTGGCAGTAGCAGCAGCAGCAGCAGCAGCAGTGGTTGTTGCTGTTGTTCTACTACGGCTATTGTGAGGCATTTTCATTGGACCATTTTCTAGTAAAACAGAATCGAATTTGTTGAAAAGAAAATTTCGTTTTTTTTTTTTTTTTTTTTTGAAAAAATCAATCAATACAAAGTTCGAATTTATTTTACCTTGTTGTTGTAATGAAGTTGATTGTGGTGAATGTGTTTTAGAAACTGTGTCAGAAGCTCTGGTTTTCATTGGAGCAATAACCTTTGGAGCAATAACCATTGGAACGGTTTCAGTAACCACAACAACAGCAGCAACAGCGGCAGCGGCGACTTCTTCTTCATTATTTTGCTCATTAACAGCTTCATTGTCATGGTCCATGTCAACAATATCAGCAGCGGCAGTGGCAGCAATAGCGGCGGCGGCGACTTCTTCTTCATTATTTTGCTCATTAACAGCTTCATTGTCATGGTCCATGTCAACAATATCAGCAGCGGATGCATTATTTTGCTCATTAACAGCTTCATTGTCTTCATTGTCAATGTCAACAACACCATCTGTAACATTAGCAGCATTAGCATTAGCATCAGCAGCATCAGCAGCAGCATCAGCAGCATCATCATCAGCAGCATCAGCAATAACAACAAAATCATTACCATCAACTAAATCGGCTAAGGCAACTGCCGGGTAAAACCAAAAAAAACCAAAAAAAAAAAAAAAACACCATTAAACTAAAAAATTTTTCAATTAAATTTGATATTTTACCGGATATTTCACGGACTTGTTCGTCAATCGGTTGACGAACATCATCACCGGCCATTACAAAATCAAATAGTTCATCTGCCCAAGGTTCCATTTCCGCATTTTGATAATCATCTGAATTATTTGCATTTGCATTTGTTTCTTGTATTATTCCTGCTGCTGCTGGAAAAAAAATTCAATATTGGAAAATTAATGCAAAAAAAGAAAAAAAAAAAAAAAAGGTTGGTCGCTTAAGTCTTTAGTATGATTTTTTGTTTGCAGTCAATTTTCCAAATAATCAGAATTTTTCCCAAAGATTTTCTTTTGAAACTATATCAAACGGTATTTTTTCCTAAAAGACCATTAAATTACCTTTCCAACGCCGGTCTAACCATGAAAATCCATTCACTGGTTCGAGAGTTACAAATTTTTTTAATAAAGTGCGGAATTTTCCATGAATTTTCCGGATAGAAAAAGTTCGTTTTTTAGATACTTTTTTAAAGGGGAAAATGTCGGAAAATTTCCATGACACCAATAAAAGTGATTTAACGAAATTTAAGGTAATTTTGAATGTACTTTCCGAATATCAAATAAAATTCGAAGGTTCCTTTAGAAAATCAAAGAAAAACCGTCAAATTTTCCAAATAATCAGAATTTTCCCAAAGATTTCCTTTTTAAACCCTTGCAAATTGTATTTTTTCCTAAAAGACCATTAAAATACCTTTCCAATGCAGGTCTAATTATGAAAATCCATTAACTGGTTCGGAAGTTATAAATTTTTAAAAAAATGTCGAATTTTCCATGAATTTTCCTATATAAAAAATCGTTTTCTAGACACTTTTTTAAGGGGGAAAATCTCGGAAAATTTCCATGACACCAATAAAAGTGATTTAAGGAAACTTTAGTTAATTTTTAATGTACTTTCCGAATATCAAATAAAATTTAAGGGTTCCCATGGAAAATGTTTGAAAAATCCTTGATTTTTCAATATAACGGGATTTTTCCATAAGATTTTCTTTTGAAACCCTACCAAATGATATTTTTTCCTAAAAGAACATTAAATTACCTTTCCAACGCCGGTCTAACCATAAAAATCCGTTAACTGGTTCGGAAGTTACGAATTTTTTAAAAAATGCGGAATTTTCCATGAATTTTTCCATAAAAAAACTCGTTTTTTAGGCACTTTTTTAAAGTGGAAGATCTCAGATAATTTCCATTAAACCAATTTAAGTCATTTAAGGAAACTTAAGGTAATTTTGAATGTACTTTCCGAATATCAAATAAAATTTTAGGGTTCCCATGGAAAATCTTTGGAATATCAATAACTTTTCCAAAGAATCAGAATTTTCCCAAAGATTTTCTTTTGAAACCCTATCAATTTGTATTTTTTCCTTAAAGACCATTAAAATACCTTTCCAACGCAGGTCTAACCAAGCAAATTCATTAACTGGTTCGGAAGTTACAAATTTTTTTAATAAAATGCGGAATTTTCCGGATAGAAAAAATTCTTTTTTTAGGCACTTTTTTAAAGGGGAAAATCTCAGACAATTTCCATGAAAACCTTACAAGTGTTTCGAGGAAACTTAAGCTAATTTTTAATGTACTTTCCGAATATCAAATAAAATTCAAAGGTTCCCATGGAAAATCTATGAAAAATCAACAAATTTTCCAAATAATCAGAATTTTCCCAAAGATTTTCTTTTGAAACCCTACCAAATGATATTTTTTCCTTAAAGAGCATTAAATTACCTTTCCAACGCCGATCTAACCATAAAAATCCCTTACCTGGTTCGGAAGTTACAAATTTTTTAATAAAATGAGGAATTTTCCTCAAGTTTTTTGGATACTTTTTTAAAGGGGAAAATCTCAGACAATTTCCATGAAAACCTTACAAGTGTTTCGAGGAAACTTAAGCTAATTTTTAACGATCTTTTCGAATATCAAATAAAATTCAAAGGTTCCCATGGAAAATCTATGAAAAATCCTTGATTTTTCCAAATTATCAGAATTTTCCCATAGGATTTTCTTTTGAAACCCTATCAAATGTTATTTTTTCCTAAAAGACCATTAAAATACCTTTCCAACGCCGATCTAACCATAAAAATCCCTCAACTGGTTCGGAAATTACAAATTTTTTAATAAAATGTGGAATTTTCCGGATTGAAAAAATCCGATTTTAAAACCGGAAAATCTCGGAAAATTCCAATAAAACCAATAAAAGTTATTCAACGACACTTAACCTAATTTTTAATGATCTGCTGCAATAAAATTCAAACATTTACCTTCAGAAAATCTAAAAAAAAAAATTCCGTCAAATTTCCCAAACAATCCCAAAGATTTTCCCAAAGATTTTCCACAGAAACCCTTACAAATGTTATTTTTCCCTAAATAACACCATTCGACAAATACCTTTCGAAAGCCGGTCTAATCATGAAAATCCACGGATTGGTTCAGAAGTTAAAATAATTTTAATATTTCCCCCCATTTCTATGATTATTTTGATAAACTATTCTCGGACATCAACCCATCAACCAATCAACCAATCAACACGACAAAATCCGACGGCAACCATTTTTGTTTTTTTTGGGACCTTGACGGACAATCGGAAAATCTGGTGGTTTCCCAAAAAAAAAAAAAAACCCTTAAAAAAAAACAATATCCAAAGCTTGAATTGGAATCAACGTTTGTGAATTGAAATTGCATTGCAATAATAACATATTATTATGTGTCTGACTTGGTCCCATGCGAAAGGGAGGGTGGGGGAGGGTGGGTGGGTTGGTGGTGGGGGTGGGGAAGAGGTGTGAGGGTGTTAGGGTGTTAGGGTGGGAGATTGGTAAGGGTACAAGTTGTTGAAGTTGAAGTTGTTGAAGTTGTTGTTGTTGGTATATTTTGTTGAAAATCAAAACACTTTAAATACTATACATCATTTTGTGTTTATGTTTCGTTGTATAACATTACAAAAAAAAAAAAAAAAAGAATAATATCAAATGTTAAGTGCGTATTTACAACCCCTAATAAATAATATATATATATATATATATACATAACATAAATGATACAGACAAAAAAAAAAAATTAGTTTAGGGAATTTTTTTTTCCTTTTTTCCTCTTCCTTTTTTCACTTTTACTTAGTCTTCTGTATTTGTTATGTATTTTATTATCATTGTTATTACTATATTACAATAAGTTTTATAATGTATTATATTATTATACAGTATTAGAGTAGAGTCGATTGTCGACGACGACGACGACGAGGGGGGACGATAAAGCAATCATTTTGTTATAACAACTCTTAAGCCCTCCATGCTTAAGATACATATGGACAATTATTCAAAGTGTTGTTATTTTATCTATATATGATATGATATGATGGAAATCGAAAGGATGGGGATGGGGATGATGGAAGTATGGTGAAAGTAAGTGACCGTGTGTGGGTGGGTGTGAGGGTTGAAAAGCATCCGTTTGAATTAAATACAAAATCTGTATTGTAATAAATAACACACACGTTCTTATGTTGTTATGTTATGTACATATTTCTAAATTATTAATCCCTTATCTTAAATATATTATGATGTATATGTAATCAATTTCGCTTCATCATATGATATGAATGATATGAACCTGGCAGAAGAAGCACATATATATGTATAAGAAAAATAAAAAAACAAAAAAAATCTATTTTATCTATAAATATTTAAAATTTAATGTATTTTTTTTACCAAATCAGTTAATGGATTTTCATGATTTCAGAGCGGCGTTTTGGAAAGGTATTTTAATGGTCTTTAAGGAAAAACATATCATTTGAAGGGGGTTTCAAAAGAAAATCCAATGGGAAAATTTTGATTATTTGGAAAAATCAAAGGATTTCTCATAGATTTTCCATGGGAAGATTTGAATTTTATTTGATATTCGGAAAGTACATTAAAAATTAACTTAAGTTTCTTCGAAACACTTGTAAGGTTTTCATGGAAATTGTCTGAGATTTTCCACTTTAAAAAAAGTGTCTAAAAAAACGAATTTTTTCTATAGGAAAATTATTGAAAATTTAGGGGTTGCATAAAATTCTTATAACTTCCCAACCAGTTAATGCATTTTTACGATTAGACCGGCTTTGGAAAGGTAATTTAATGGTCTTTAAGGAAAAAATATCATTTGGTAGGATTTCAAAAGAAAATCTTATGGAAAATCCTGATTATTTGGAAAATTTGTAGATTTTCCAAAGATTTTCCAAAGCAACCCCTAAATTTTATAAGATATTTTGAAAGTACGTTAAAAATTAGCTTAAGTTTCCTCAAAACACTTTTATTGGTGTCATGGAAATTTTCCGAGATTTTCCCCATTAAAAAAGTGTCTAAAAAAACGAATTTTTTCTATAGGAAAATATTGAAAATTTAGGGGTTTATTAAAAAATTTGTAACTTCCGAACCAGTTAATGGATTTTTATGGTTAGACCGACGTTGGAAAGGTAATTTAATGGTCTTTTAGGAAAAAATACCATTTGGTAGGGTTTCAAAGGAAAATCTTTGAGAAAACTCTGATTATTTGGAAATTTTGTTGATTTTTCAAAGATTTTCCAAGGTAACCCTTAAATTTTATTTGATATTCGGAAAGTACATTCAAAATTAGCTTAAGTTTCCTCAAAACACTTTAATTGCTTTCATGGAAATTTTCCGAGATTTTCCCCCTTAAAAAAGTGTCTCAAAAAACGAATTTTTTCTATAGGAAAATTCATGGAAAATTTAGGGGTTTATTAAAAAATTTGTAACTTCCGAACCAGTTAATGGATTTTTATGGTTATACCGGCGTTGGAAAGGTAATTAAATGTTCTTTTAGGAAAAAATATCATTTGGTGGGGTTTCGAAAGAAAATCCCATGGAAAAATACCGTTATATTGAAAAATCAAGGATTTTTCAAAGATTTTCCAAGGTAACCCTTAAATTTTATTTGATATTCGGAAAGTACATTCAAAATTAACTTAAGTTTCCTCAAAACACTTTAATTGCTTTCATGGAAATTTTCCGAGATTTTCCCCTTTGAAAATTGGGTTAAAAAATTGATTTTTTCTATGGGAAAATTCATGGAAAATTCGACATTTTTTTAAAAATTTGTAACTTCCGAACCAGTTAATGGATTTTTACGATTATACCGGCTTTGGAAAGGTAATTTAATGGTCTTTTAGGAAATATCAATCGATAGGGTTTCGAAAGAAAATCTTATGGAAAAATCCCGTTATATTGAAAAATCATTGATTTTGCCGAGATTTTCCAAGACAACCCTTAAATTTTATTTGATATTCGGAAAGTGCATTCAAAATTAACTTAAGTTTCCTAACAACACTTGTATGGTTTTCATGGAAATTTTCCGAGATTTTCCACTTTAAAAAGGTGTCTAAAAAAACGATTTTTTTATATGGGAAAATTTCGCATTTTCTTAAAAAATTTGTAACTTCCGAACCAGTTGATGGATTTTTATGGTTAGACCGGCGTTGGAAAGGTATTTTAACGGGCTTTAAGGAAAAAATATCATTCGATAGGGTTTCAAAGGAAAATCCTATCGGAAAATCTCGTTATATTGAAAAATCAAGGATTTCTCATAGATTTTCTAAGGTAACCCTTAAATTTTATTTGATATTCGGAAAGTACATTAAAAATTAACTTAAGTTTCCTCAAAACACTTTAATTGCTTTTATGGGGATTTTCCGAGATTTTCCCCATTAAAAAAGTGTCTTAAAAATCGAATTTTTTCTATAGGAAAATTCCGCATTTTATTAAAAAATTTGTAACTTCCGAACCAGTTAATGGATTTTCATGATTAGACCAGCGTTGGAAAGGTAATTAAATGTTCTTTAAGGAAAAAATATCAATCGATAGGGTTTCAAAAGAAAATCTTATGGAAAAATCCCGTTATCAAGGATTTTTCAAAGATTTTCCAAGGTAACCCTTAAATTTTATTTGATATTCGGAAAGTACATTCAAAATTAACTAAAGTTTCCTCAAAACACTTTTATTTGTTTCATGAGAATTTTCCGAGATTTTCCCCTTTAAAAAACTGTCTAAAAAAACGAATTTTTCTATCCGGAAAATTCATGGAAAATTCCTCATTTTATTAAAAAAATTTGTAACTTCCGAACCAGTTAATGGATTTTTATGGTTAGACCGGCGTTGGAAAGGTAATTTAATGGTCTTTTAGGAAAAAATATCAATCGATAAGGTTTCAAAAGAAAATCTTTGAGAAAATTCTGATTCTTTGGAAATTTTGTTGATTTTTCAAAGATTTTCCAAGGCAACCCTTAAATTTTATACGATATTTTGAAAGTACGTTAAAAATTAGCTCAAGTTTCCTTAAATCACTTTTATTGGTGTCATGGAAATTTTCCGAGATTTTCCCCTTTAAAAAAGTGTCTAAAAAAACGTATTTTTTCTATCGGGAAAATTCATGGAAAATTTTGCATTTTATTAAAAAATTTGTAACTTCCGAACCAGTTAATGGATTTTCATGATTAGACCGGCGTTGGAAAGGTAATTTAATGTTCTTTAAGGAAAAAATATCATTTGGTAGGGTTTCAAAAGAAAATCTTATGGGAAAATCCCGTTATATTGAAAAATCATTGATTTTGCAAAGATTTTCCATGACAACCCCTAAATTTTATTTGATATTCGGAAAGTACATTCAAAATTAACTTAAGTTTCCTCAAAACACTTTAATTGCTTTTATGGGGATTTTCCGAGATTTTCCCCATTAAAAAAGTGTCTTAAAAATCGAATTTTTTCTATAGGAAAATTCCGCATTTTATTAAAAAATTTGTAACTTCCGAACCAGTTAATGGATTTTCATGATTAGACCAGCGTTGGAAAGGTAATTAAATGTTCTTTAAGGAAAAAATATCAATCGATAGGGTTTCAAAAGAAAATCTTATGGAAAAATCCCGTTATCAAGGATTTTTCAAAGATTTTCCAAGGTAACCCTTAAATTTTATTTGATATTTTGAAAGTACGTTAAAAATTAGCTCAAGTTTCCTTAAATCACTTTTATTGGTGTCATGGAAATTTTCCGAGATTTTCCCCATTAAAAAAGTGTCTAAAAAACGAATTTTTTCTATAGGAAAATTATTGAAAATTTAGGGGTTTATTAAAAAATTTGTAACTTCTGAACCAGTTAATAGATTTTCATTGTTAGACCGGCATTGGAAAGGTAATTTAATGGTCTTTTAGGAAAAAATATCATTTGGTAGGGTTTCAAAAGAAAATCTTTTGGGAAAACACCTTGATTTTTTTCCATTTAAATTAAAAAAACGCGACGGCCCTCAAGCTGTTTTTGTTTACTACGTTTTGTTTTGTTTACGTTAACCTACTAACCGAAATGTTTTTTTTTTCTTTTTTTTGTTTTACCCTTTTAAGTATAATTTAAAAAAAAAAAAAACACAAACAATCAAACTAAAACAAAAAAAAATCCGTCAATGTTTGCTTTCACCCGTTTTTTTTTTTTATGTTTTGTTTGTTTTTATCTATATACTACAGAGAGTATATCCATATGTATATGATTTTATAAGGATTTATTTTAAATTAAATTTTGTTGTTGTTTTATCTTTTTTATTTTTTCTATATATATACATCCATATATATATATATATATATATAACATATATGGTATATAAAATTTTTCATTTTACATATGCGATCCCCAATAAAACGTATCGTGTATCTGTTTTCGTTTTCTGTTTGTTTGTTTTTTTTTTTTTTTTTTTTTTCTTCTTCTGTTACATTATATACAATTATTAAAAATTGAATTGATTTAATTTCATTATATGTATTCAAAGAAGAGTGCGCAAACTTAACGATGCAAATTAAATTGGTAAAAAAAAAAGTAAAAGGTTTTTTTTTTTTTCTTCTGTGTTCTGCTTCTGTTTCTGTTTGATAAGGATTAATTTTTATTGATATATCAGAAAAAAACAGATAGATACGAACTAAGGGAGAAAAATAAATGAATGAAAAAAAAAAGAAAAACAGAAATTGTTGATTTAATTTAATAAACAATTTTTAAAAGGATAGATAGATGATAGAAATTCATATGGAATTAATATTTTAAAAGCAAATTTATTTAATGTATATAGATAAAAAAAAACATCAACAACATTATTTGGGTGAGGGGTGGTTTTTTTTTTTGGTTTTCTGTTTGTTTTTGTCTTATATTCGTTTTTTGGCAGAGAATTGATGGGTTTTTTTTTGGGTGGGATGGATTTTTTAGGTTACTCTATACTCTAAAATACTGTGTTTTTAAGTAAAAAAAAAACCCTATATGCGAAATTCATCATCATCATCATCATCATCATCATCAACATTTTTCCGTATATATCCATTAAAATTATTAATAATTTTTCCAACCATTATTTAAGTTCCGAACCTCCCAAACTTCAAAAAACTGAACACTTCACTTTGAATCGATTTGAATATTATAGATACAACGCAAAACAATAAAATGATACCAAAAATATTTACCATTTGGCATTAATTGAATGTTATCGTTTACCACATCATTTTCATTAGCATTCAAATTATTTGCTGCATTTGCATTTTTTTCATCATTATTTATTGGATTTTCATCAATGTCCATCATTGCCACTAGAATCATATCTGAAATGTCTGAAAAATATCATTGCATTGAAATTTTAAAATTTGAATTTAATATTTTAAAAATATTTTTTACTGTGTTTTTTTTTTTTTTTTTACCTTTAGAATAATCACCACCACCACCATCACCACCACCACCATCACCACCACCATCACCACCAGAAATATTATCATCATTGGCTGATGTTGCTGCAGCTGCAGTTAATTGTTCTTCATTTAGTGGAACAGCTGGAACTTCTATTAATAATACAGCAGAAGAAGATGATACTGTAACAGTAGCAGCTACGGCTGATGTTGTTGCTGTTGCTGTTGCTGTTGCTGCAACTGCTGTTGATGGTGTTGATGGAATTTCTTCCATTGGTAAAGCTAAGGAACAAGGAAAAAAAAAATAATAAATAAGGTAATTAAAAATTGTATTACATTTTTTTTTTTTTTTTTTCGATGTTTGGAGGATTTAAAACGGGAAATCCAAATGATTGGATTGTTTTGAATTTTTTTGGGGTCTTTTCTTATAACAATAAAGAACTTAAGTTTAAATTTTCAGCCAATTCGGTTGAAAACTTGAATTTTAAAAAATCGCCAACGGATTTATTCGAAATTTTCAATATTTTTCTTATATGGGAAAATTTTCGTCATTTTTTGCCAGACTACTACCGGAAATTTAGCGATTCGATTTTTTTGAAACTTTACAGGTCTTTTCTTATAACAATAAAGAGCTTAAGTTTAAATTTTCAGCCCGATCCGTTGAAAACTTGAATTTAAAAAAATCGCCAACGGATTTATTGGAAATTTTCAATATTTTTCTTATATGGGAAAATTTTCGTCATTTTTTGCTAGACTACTACCGGAAATTCAGTGATTGGATTATTTTGAAACTTTACGGATCTTTTCTAATAACTAGCAAGAGCTTAAGTTTAAATTTTCAACCCGATCCGTTGAAAACTTGAATTTTAAAAAATCATCAACTGATTTATGGTAAATTTACTAGGGTTTTTATATGGGAAAATTTTGTATTAGGAGATTTTCCATTCTGTTTGAGTCACCATCACCGGAAATCCAGCGATTCGATTTTTTTGAAACTTTACAGATCTTTTCGTATAACAATAAAGAGCTTACGTTTAAATTTTCAGCCAATTCGGATGAAAATTTGAATTTTAAAAAATCATCAAATGGATTAGAGAGATTTTTCCATTTATCTTATATGGGAAAATTTTGTATTAGGAGATTTTCCATTCTGTTTGAGTCACCATCACCGGAAATTTAGCGATTCGATTTTTTTGAAACTTTACAGGTCTTTTCTTATAACAATAAAGAGCTTAAGTTTAAATTTTCAGCCAATTCGGTTGAAAACTTGTATTTTAAAAAATCGCCAACGGATTTATTGGAAATTTTCAATATTTTTATTATATGGGAAAATTTTCGTCATTTTTTGCTAGACTACTACCGGAAATCCAGTGATTGGATTATTTTGAAACTTTACAAGTCTCTTCTTATAACAATAAAGAGCTTAACTGTAAATTTTCAACCAAATCGGTTGAAAACTTAAATTTTAAAAAATCATCAAATGGATTAGAGAGATTTTTCCATTTTTCTTATATGGGAAAATTTTGTATTAGGAGATTTTCCATTCTGTTTGAGTCGCCATCACCGGAAATTTAGCGATTCGATTATTTTGAAACTTTACAGGTCTTTTCTTATAACAATAAAACAACAACGCAGCAAAAGAATCGAAAAAAATCCAAATTTGTAATTGATTTAATTAATTAATTCAGAGCACGTACACAAAATATTTTAAAATAACCTCTTTTTTTTTTTTTTTGTGTTTTTTTTTTTTTACTAAAATTTAATTTAATTCAAAATCAATTAAAATTTTTTTGTTTTTTTTGTGTTAATTAAATAAAATCGTGCTTAAGTTTCGTGAGAGTTTTCCGTCTAAAATTCATCAATAAAAATAAAATGATGGTGATTTTTGATGAATTTTTGTCTTTTGGCTTTGATTTTTACCTTGATAATTATTATTTAAAATTTATATGTGAATTGAATATACTAATATTAATATTATTATTATTATTAAATGACTTAAATATAATTGATTAGAATTGAATTTTTGCGCAGAATTAAAATAAATTGATAGAAAAAAAATCTAATCACGATTTGGTTATTTGTTTTTTCCTATATCACAATGTATTTAATGTATTTTATATGGAAATTTTTTAAATAAATTTAACTTTGAATTCGGAGGAGAAATCGTTGACGGGGTTGGGCTTTTTTTTTTCATTTCATTGTACAGTACAGTAATTCGCAATTATAGATATTATTATTATAAAATATATTATAGAATTATATTGGTATTTAGGACGCTATTTGGTTTAGAAGAGTAGATTAGAATTGATAAGTTTCCGCGGAGATTTTGGTTTCATGGTTTTTTTTTATGGTTTTTGCTGTTTTTATGCGATATCATGAAAATTAGGCGAGGAATCGTTTGGAAATTTTCATCAGATATTGTTAAAGGCATTAAATATGATCTCTGTGAAGTTTAAGGATAGCTTTCCTTGGACGGATTTGGTTAAAAGTGAAAATTTTCCAAAATATAATTGATTTTTTATGGAAAATTTTACAAAATCAAATTATGAGTGCGATTCTTGGAAGATTCTTTAACAAATCGTTGGGAAATTGTTATCAGCTGTTTGTAACCCAATAAATATCATCTATGTAACGTTTGAAGGGTAGATTTCCTTGGACGCACTCAGTCAGAATTGAAAATTTCCCGAGATTTTAATCGTTTTTTATGTATTTTATATGGAAAATTTTTACCTAATACAATTCTGAGTACGATATCTTGACAATTAGTAAATGAATCCTTCTGAAACTTTCACCGTATGTTCTTAACGCATTAAAGATGATCTGCGTAAAGTTTAAGGGCAGGTCTCCTTGGACGGATTTGATCAAAAGTGAGAATTTTCCAAAAGTGAAGTGATTTTTAAAGTATTTTATATGGAAAATTTTATCAAATCGGTTTGTGAGCGGAATTTCTTTGAAATTCTTTAACGAATCGTTGGGAAAATTTTATTAGACATTCGTAACGCATTAAACAACATCTGTGTTAAATATTAGGATAGGTTTCCTTGGACGGACTTGGTTAAAAGTGAGAATTTTCCGAAAAAGTTTAATTTTTCATGTTTTTTATATGGAAAATTTTATTAAATCAGTTTGTGATTGGGATTTCTTGAAAATTCTTATATAAATCGTTTTGAAATTGTTATCAGACATTCGTATCATATGAAAGATGATCTGTGTAAAGTTTAAAGGTACGTTTCCTTAGACGAATTTGGTCAAAAGTGAGGTTTTTCCAAAAAAATTAATTTTTCATGTATTTTATTTGGAAAATTTTATCAAATCAGTTTGTGTGCGGGATTTCTTGGAAATTCTTTAACCAATCATTGGGAAAATTGTATTAGACGTTTATAATGCCTTAAAGATGATCTGTGTAAAGTTTAACGGTAGGTTTCCATGGATGGATTTGGTCAAAGGTGAGAATTTTCCAAAATATAATTGATTTTTCATGGAAAATTTTACAAAATCAAATTATGAGTGCGATTCTTGGAAGATTCCTTAACAAATCGTTGGGAAATCTGTACCAGACATTCGTAACGCATTAGATTGCATCTCTGTTAAATATTAGGATAGGTTTCCTTGGACGGATTTGGTCAAAAGTGAGAATTTTCCAAAATATAATTGATTTTTTCATGGAAAATTTTACAAAATCAAATTGTGAGAGCGATTCTTAGAAGATTCCTTAACAAATCGTTGAGAAATCGTTAGCAGACATTCGTAACGCATTAAAGATCATCCCTATTAAATATTAGGATAGGTTTCTTTGAACGGATTTGGTCAAAAGTGAGAATTTTCCAAAATATAATTGATTTTTTCATGGAAAATTTTAACGAAATTCAATTCCAAGTGCGATAACTTGAAAATTCTTCGACGAATCGTTTTGAAACTATTATCAGATATTCTTAACGCATTTTAGATGATTTTCACAAAATATTAGGATATAGGTTTCCTTGGACGGATTTGGTCAAAAGTGAGAATTTTCCGAGTGGTTTTTGTTGGTTTTATTTGGGAAATTTTTTACCAAAATCCAATTCTGAGTGCGATAACTTGAAAATTCTTAAACGAATCGTTTTGATAATTTTACTGGATGTTCTTAACGCATTAAAGATGATCTGTGGAATGTTTAAGGGTAGGTTTCCTTGGACGAACTCCGTCAGAATTGAGGATTTTCCAAAATATAATTGATTTTTCACGGAAAATTTTTACCAAATCCAATTCTGAGTGAGATTTCCATGAAAATACGTTAACCAATCATTAGGAAATCGTTAGCGGACCTATATTATGTCTTATAGATGATCTTCACAAAATATTAAGATAGGTTTCCTTGGACGGATTTGGTCAAAAGTGAGTGGTTCATGGATTTTTATTGGTTTTATATGGAAAATTTTTACCAAAATCCAATTCTGAGTGCGATAACTTGAAAATTCATGAACGAATCATTTTGAAGCTTTAATCGAATGTTCTTAACGCATTAAAATTGACCCGCGTAAAGTTTAAGGGCAGGTCTCCTTGAACGAATTTGGTCAAAAGTGAGAATTTTCCAAAATATAATTGATTTTTCATGGAAAATTTTAACGAAATCCAATTCCAAGTGCGATAACTTGAAAATTCTTCGAAGAATCGTTTTGAAACTATTATCAGATATTCGTAACGCATTTTAGATGATTTTCACAAAATATTTGAATAGGTTTCGTTGAACGCATTTGGTTAAAATTGAGAATTTTTGCGAGATTTTCATGTATTTTATATGGAAAATGATGAAAGGAAAATCAGTTTGTGAGAGTGCGATATCTTGAAAATTCTTAAACAAATCGTTTTGAAACTTTCATCAACTCTTTATAATGCATTTATATGATCATCTCTGCCTATCATTGGATAGGGTTTCCTTGGACGATCTTGGTCGGAATTGAGAATTTCCCGAGATTTTCATGGTTTTTTATTGTATTTTATATGGAAAATTTTCCGAAAATCAGTTTGTGATTGAAATTTTTTGAAAATTCATGAACGAATCGTTGGGAAATCGTTACCAGACATTCGCATTAACGCATTAAGGATGATCTGTATAAAGTTTAAGGGTAGGTTTCTTTGAACGAACTCAGTCAGAATTGAAAATTTCCCAAGTAATTCATGGATTTTCATGTATTTTATATATGGAAATTTTTTACCCAATACAATTCTGAGTACGATATCTTGAAAATTCATAAACAAATCCTTCTAAAACTTTCACCAGATGTTCGTAACGCATTCAAGATCATCTCTGTTAAATATTACAATGGGTTTCCTTGGATGGATTTGGTCAAAAGTGAAAATTTTCCAAGTGGTTCATGGATTTTTGTTGTTTTTATATGGACAATTTTCCGAAAATCCAATTCTCAGTACGATATCTTGAAAATTTCTTATCTAAATGTTGGAAAACTGTTACCGCAGACCTATATTATGTCTTATAGATTATCGTCACAAAATATTAGGATAAGTTTCCTTGGACGCACTTGCCCAAAAGTGAGATTTTCATTCTATTTTTTATATGGAAAATTACAAAAAAATCCAATTCTAAGTTCATTTTCCACGAAAATTCCTTAACCAATCACTGGGAAAATGTCTTACCATAGACATCTTATAATCTATATCATAGAGATGATTTCTGTTAAATAATATATAGACAGTTATTTAACTTGAATAAAATAACCCCTCAAAACCCCGACAACGTAAAATTTTGTTTATATACAAATAAAAAAAAAAATAATTATTTTACATTTTCCTAATTAAAAATTCTTAACCTTCGCACAAAATTTTTTTCACGTCATTAAAAAACGTATGATTCAAAATTTATTTTTTTTTTACTTATCATTTGATTTGATATAGTAACAAAAAAAAAAAATAGAAACGTTCAGTTCAGAAAAGGTTAAAAATAATTTTAATTTATAATTTCATTTAAAATTCATACAAAATTTTTATGTACGTATATAAAATTTGAAAATTTGTGCAAATTAATTTCTATTTTTTAAGTGTATAAAAATAAAATAAATTCAAAATCAATCGCACAAACTTATAAAAAGAAAAACAGAAAAAGAAACATTTGAATTTTATATAATTTAAATTTAATTTATTATCCACAACGTAATTTTAATGCGGATTGCAACTTCACATATATAGTTAAATGCCAAGAGTTTTAAAATAAAGATATCAATAATATCAATAATAAAAAAACTGGTTTACTTTTTAAAATTTGTTATCGATAATATGCGAATGCGAATTGTAATTAACCAAAAAAAAAAATAACATAAAATGTATTTGAAATTTTCAAAAGCCCCCAAAGGCTGATTAAAATTCAATTAAAGCAGCAATGCAAATCAAAAAAAAAAAATCAAACAAAAACCCGAATTTAACAAAGTGGATTAAAAAAAAAAAAACAACAAACAAAATATTCAAATTTATCAATAACTTGATTTGATTTCAAATTCGTATACTTTTGAATGTCATAACAAAAAAAATAAAAAAAAATTAAAGAGTGTAAATTAGACGGGTCTTAAATTCAACTTCTTGTATTAGTTTTTTGTTTTAAATATCACTTTAAATAATAAGTTAATTAAAAAACAATTTAAAAAAAAATATCGCATTTTTTATTTTTTTTATCTATAAAAAAAAAAAAGATGATTGAAAAAAAAAAGCGCATGACAATTTCGGGAAAATTTTCAATTGTGACCGCATATTAAGGGAAATAAAATTGAATATTTAACAGAGAACACATCTCCACCACAATGGATTTTAAGGTGTCTATGGTAATGAATTCCCATGATTGATTTGTTTAAGGAATTTTCATGGAAAACGAACTCAGAATTGGATTTGGTAAAAATTTTTCCATATAAAAACAACAAAAATCCTTGAGAATCTCGGGAAATTCTCACTTTTAGGTAATTTCATCCAAGGAAACCTATCCTAATATTTAACAGAGATGATCTTGAATGCGTTAAGAACATCCGTGTGAAAGTTTCAGAAGGATTTGTCTATGAATTTTCAAGATATCGCACTCAGAATGGGATTTGGTAAAAATTTACCATTTAAATTATACATAAAAAACGATGAAAATCTCGGGAAATTTTCACAGTTAATCAAGTTCGTCCAAGGAAACCTATCCTAATAATTAACAGGGATGATCTTTAATGAATCAAGAATGCTTGTGTGAAACCTTTCCCAACGATTACTTAAAGAATTTTGAAGTTATCGCAATCAGAATTAGATTTGTTGAAATTTTCCATATATAAAATTCATAAAAAAAACCCTCAAAATCTCTGGAAATTCTCACTTTTAACTGAATCCGTCCAAGGAAACCTATATCCTAATATTTTGTGAAAATCATCTAAAATACGTTAAGAATATCTGATAATAGTTTCAAAACGATACGTCGAAGAATTTTCAAGTTATCGCACTTGGAATTGGATTTCGTTAAAATTTTCCATGAAAAAATCAATTATATTTTGGAAAATTTTCACTTTTGACCAAATCCGTCCAAGGAGACCTGCCCTTAAACTTTACACAGGTCATCTTTAATGCGTTAAGAACATACGATGAAAGTTTCAAAACGATTCATTCACTAATTTTTAAGTTATCGCACTCAGAATTGGATTGTGTAAAATTTTCCATATAAAAACATAAAAAATCCATGAAAATCTCAGGAAATTCTCACTTTTTACCAAATCCGTCCCAAGAAACCTATTCTAATATTTAATAGGGATGATCTTTAATGCGTTACGAATGTCTGGTAACGATTTCCCAATGATTCGTTAAGGAATTTGCAAGAAATCTCACTCACAAACTGATTTGATAAAATTTTCCATATAAAACCAACAAAAATCCATGAACCACTCGGAAAATTCTCACTTTTTACCAAATCCGTCAAAGGAAAGGTATCCCTATATTTAAAACAAAGATGATGTTTAATGCGTTAAAAATGTCTGATAAAATTTTCCCAACGATTCGTTCATAAATTTCCAAGAAATCTCACTCACAAATTGATTTTTTCGGAAAATTTTCCATTATAAAATCAATTACAATTTGGAAAATTCACACTTTTGACTAAATCCGTCTAAGGAGACCCATCCTTAAACTTTACACAGATCATCTTTAATGCGTTAAAAATGTCTGATAAAATTTTTCCAACGATTGGTTAAAGAATTTTCAAAGAAATCTCACTCACAAATTGATTTTTTTCGGAAAATTTTCCATATAAAAACCATGAAAATGAAAAAAAATCCATGGGAAACTCCATCGGAAAAACTCTCTGATTCTTTCAAACAAAAGTCTGACACTAAAAAATATATTAAACACAATAATATTGAAATGGAAATGGAAAATTTAATTATATTTATTCAAAAAATTCAATTCAATTCAATTATAATTTTGTTATGAGACATCTGCGGAAAGAAAATTTGTTTCCTTTATTATCATTTAACATTAACCGCATCATCATTATCGTCCGCGCATCAACATCCATATATGTTATCATGGATATTAAACAAATTTTAATTTGTTTTTTTTTTTTTTTTTTTTTTACAAATTTTGAACAAGCTCCAAGTAAACATTGAGTCGCATACCACGACAATGTCTATATATAAAAAAAAAAAAAAACAAAATCCAAAATATAAATCAACCGAATGAAAATGACTAAAATAATAATTAATTCAAATTTTACTCAAACAATGGCGGAAAAATGGCATCACCAAGTGGTACAACATACCGGCTACCTCTAAAACGCCGTGTACATTTACATTGTGGACGATGAATTCGCCAGAGGCTATCACTTCCCGGATCACATCCCATACGGCCATAACCCCAAACTTTTTCCACATGAAAAAAACCATCCGTACGAATGTCCGTAATTAGGTACGTTTTTATATCGGATATTTTCATGGAACGACCAATTTTTAGTATACGTATTTGGGCTGCATCCATTTCAAGCCATAACGGACGATTAAAATTCGTAACTGGTATTCCTTTTGCATAAATCATTGCCGCTGCCTGATCAAATAAACTATGCGGTTGATGCATTTTTTTTTTTTTTTTTTTTTGTATTTAAAATGACCACAAAAAACAAAACTTTTCTATGATTTTGTTTAACACACCACAAAACACCACAAATTTTAATAAATATTGAGCAAAAAACAAAAAAATTATAAAACTATGTTTGTTTCACACACAAACCACACAACAAAAAAAGCACAAAATTTTCACTTCTTATCCATGCGATGGCGATTTGATAATTAAAAAAAAAAAACAACTTCGTCTTCATTTTTTTTTTTCATTATTTTCCGCGGTGTCGTCGTCTTCTTCATCATCGTCTTCATCATTAATTAATTTTAATGTCCTCATCGTCGTCGTTTTCGTCGTTTTCGTCGTCGCGTCGTCGTCGTCATCTTCATCATCATCATCATCATCATCATCATAATCGTAGCCATTTTCATTTTGTCTTTGTCTTTGTCTTTGTCATTTCATTATCGTCATTTAAAATGCCCGCAAATGCAAACGCGATATTATAAAAAAATGAATTTAATTAGATTTTTTAGATTTAACAGTTATGGCATGGGTTTTTTTTTTATGTGTTTGGCCAAGACGACGACGAAGTGGAGGTTAGACGACAATATGGAAGTTAGACGACGATAACGACGAACGACGACGACGACGACATGGAGGTTAGAGTTCAAAAGTGGAAGAAGGGAAAGGTACAATATTTTTTTTTTTTTTTCATATCGAAGAAAATGAAATGAATTTGTGTGTGTGTGTGTGTGTGTGTTAGAGGTTTTTTTTTTTTTTTTTTTACTTTAAAATCGTTTTATGTATACATATATAAGAAATAGAAAAAAAAAAACGTTTATTAAAATAATTTTTAATTTTTTCGTAGTTCGCGGATTGCAAAAAGGATTGCGTCTTTATATTTTTTGATGGGATGATGTTTAATATGCGTTAGGAATGTCTGGTGAGAATTTCCCAGAGATTTGTTAAGGAATTTTACCAAGAAAACGCATCATTCAGAATTGGATTTGTTGTTGAAATTTTCCATATAAAATTTCTATTAAAATCTCAAGGAAATTCTTGAAAAACTCACAATTTCCGGTAAGTTTGTCCAAGGAAACCTATCCTAATATTTAACACCAATGATGTTTAATGTGTTACAAAGGTCTAATAAAATTTTCCCAAAGATTCGTTTAAGAATTTTCATGAAATCTCACTAACAAACTGATTTTGTAAAATTTTCCATATAAAATACATTAAAAATCACTTCACTTTTGGAAAATTCTCACTTTTAACCGAATCCGTCCAAGGAAATCTATCTTAATATTTAACACAGATCATCTTTAATACATTATAAATGTTTAAAATAATTTTCCCAACGATTCGTTAAAGAATTTTCAAGAAATCCCAATCACAAACTGATTTGATAAAATTTTCCAAATAAAATACGTTAAAAATCACTTCTATTTTGGAAAATTCTCACTTCTGACAAAGTCCGTCCAAGGAAACGTACCTTTAAACTTTACACTGATCATCTTTAGTACATTATAAATGTCTAATAAAATTTTCCCAATGATTTGTTAAAGAATTTTCAAGAAAACTCACTCACAAATTGATTTGATAAATTTTCCATATAAAAAAACATGAAAAATTAAACTTTTTTGGAAAATTCTCACTTTTAACCAAGTCCGTCCAAGGAAACCTACCCTTAAACTTTACACAGATCATCTTTAATACATTATAAATGTTTAAAAAAAATTTTCCCAAAGATTCGTTAAAGAATTTCAAAGAAATCCCAATCACAAATTGATTTTGGTAAAATTTTCAATATAAAATCACTTCACTTTTGGAAAATTCTCACTTTTGACTAAATTCGTCCAAGGAAACCTACCGTTAAACTTTACACAGATCATCTTTAATACATTATAAATGTTTAAAAAAAATTTTCCCAAAGATTCGTTAAAGAATTTCAAAGAAATCCCAATCACAAATTGATTTTGGTAAAATTTTCAATATAAAATCACTTCACTTTTGGAAAATTCTCACTTTTTAGTAAATCCGTCCAAGGAAACCTACCCTTAAACTTTACACAGATCATCTTTAATACATTAACAATGTCTAATAAAATTTTTCCCAACGATTCGTTAAAGAATTTCAAAGAAATTGTGCTCACAAACTGATTTTGGTAAAATTTTCCATATAAAAAACTTGAAAAATTAAACTTTTTCTGAAAATTCTCACTTTTAACCAAGTCCGTCCAAGGAAACCTACCCTTAAACTTTACACAAATCATCTTTAATACATTATAAATGTTTAATAAAATTTTCGCAGTAATTCGTTCACGAATTTCCAAGAAATCCCAATCACAAATTGATTTTGTAAAATTTTCAATATAAAATCACTTCACTTTTGGAAAATTCTCACTTTTTAGTAAATCCGTCCAAGGAAACCTACCCTTAAACTTTACACAGATCATCTTTAATATGTTATAAATGTTTAATAAAATTTTCGCAGTAATTCGTTCACGAATTTTCAAGAAACTGATTTAATAAAATTTTCCATATAAAAATATTCAAAAAAAAAAAATCACCGCCGGATCAAAACCAATTAATAATTCTAATTCCCCAATCCAATTCTAAAACTATTCTACTCAAAACTATATATTCAAGAAAATAAATTTATGTTTTCAAGTTTTTTTTTTTATTTTTTCACGTTAATTTTCGAAATTTATAAATTAATTAATTAAAGAAAAAGAAAAATCCTAAAATTAAATAAAAATTCAACCCCCCCCCCCTTCAAAAGAACTTAAAAATTAAATAAAATTTCAAATTTAAAAAAGAAAACTTTAAAAAAAAAAAAAAATTCAAAAAAAACTCACCGTCGGTAAAAAATACAATGGATTTTTTTTGTTTCAATTATTTTTAAATTTGTTTATTTTTGATGAAAATGTACTAAAAGAAACCAAAAAAAAAAAAAAAAAAAAACAGTTAATTTGAAACTTATTTTTAAAAAATAGAAGTTTTTTATAATAGAATCTCTATTAAAGAAACTTCCAATAAATTACGAAATAAAAACGAAACGAAACAAACTTTTCTAAATCACACAATTTTTTTAAAATTTGAATTTTATTTTATTTTATTTTTTTTAAAAACAATTTTATTCGGAGCACACTATACTATAACCATTAAACAATATTCATAACCATATCAAAATAACCATATCAAAACTAAAACTGAACTGAACTGAAGCTAAATGAAATGATTTTAAAAAAAATAATATTTTTGCATAGCTTTTATTTTATATTCAGACTACTACTGCGTTACGTTCTGGTGGTGGTGGTGGTGTAAAGGTTGAAAAGTATATTGTGAAAAAAAATTGTTGATGATTTGATTTTCAATGATGTTAAATGTTAATTTTGAGATTGTATTTGTTGAAAAAGAAAAAAACGGGGAGCTTTTTTTTTTTTTTTACATTAAAAAGCTTTTTCCATTTAAATAGGAAAAACAAAAATCATTCTTTTCACTCATTCATGATGATTTTTGGTTGTTGTTGTTGTTGTTGTTGTTGTGCTTTGAAGTTTGAATAATAAATCATTTAAAAAAAAAAAAAAAAAAAAGAGCTTTTGTGTTCCTTATTATGATGATTGATGGTAGAGATACGCAAACGCACACCAAAACACACACTTTTATTATAAAAAAAAATTAAAAAAAAAAAGCTTTCAAAAGCTTTCAAAAGAGAGAGAAGAAGGCCCAAGTTTTCCATCGTCATCATCATCATCGCAATTATTTATTGTATTATATAATAAAATATATTTTTTTCCTAGTAAAATTCAAATGTGTGTGTGTGTGTGTGTATTTGTTTAATGTTTGCTTTGCTTTTTTGCTAAATATGTTTAGGTGTGTTTGTGTTTGTGTGTTTTTTATTTTATTTTATTTTATATATAATGATTTTTCCACGAAAACTTAACAAGACGATGGCAAAATAAAATTATATAAAATTATATAATAAAAAGTACTTTTTTTTTTCTTTACAACATACTCGTAATTCGGTATTCGTGGTATTTATATTTATATTTATACAATAAATATGTGTGTATTATATAATAAAAAATTTATTGTGTTAAGAATTCATTCGGTTAGTAGGGCGAAATTTTATGTAATTCGACGACGACGACGACGACGATGATGATGATGATGTTTTTTTTTTAATACCTATAAAAACTATATTTGAATGGATGGTTTTCTATTATATTATGATAGATTTTTCTAATCATTTTGTTGGATTGATTTGGTTAGAATTGAGAATTTCCATGAGGTTTTCATGGTTTTTTATACATGGAAAATGATACAAAATCAGTTTTGAATTTTCAGATTTTTTTTTAGGAAAAATTCCTTAACCAATCGATGGGAAATTGTTATCAGATCTTATATTATGTCTTATAGATGACCTTCATAAAATATTAGGATAGGTTTCCTTGGACTTGGATTTGGTCAAAAGTGCAAAATTTCCCGATGTTTTCATAGTTTTTTTTTTTTTAAATGCATTTTATATGGGAAATTTCAACAAATATGACTTTTGTTGAATGCGATATCTTGAAAATTCGTTGTCGTTCAAAATCAATGGGAAATTGTTAGTAGTAGACATTCGTAACGCTTTAAAGAACATCTCTGTTAAATATTAGGATATAGGTTTCCATTGGATGGATTTGGTTAGAATTGAGAATTTCCACGAGGTTTTTATGGTTTTTTCATGGGTTTTTTTATATGGAAAATTTTATCAAATCCAATTCTGAGTGCAAATTCCTAAACCAATCGTTGGGAAATCATTAACAAACCTTCGTAACACATTAAAGATCATTTTTACAGAATATATTAGCATAGGTTTCCTTGGACGAATTTAATCAGAATTGTGAATTTCCGCGAGATTTTCATGTATTTTATATGGAAAATTTTATCAAATTCGTTTGCGAGTGTGATTTTTTGAAAATTGTTTGACCAATCTATGGGAAATTGTAAACAAGCATTCGTGAATCATTAATGACCATCCCTGTTAAATATTTGATGGGGTTTCCTTTGACGGATTTGGCCAAAAGTTAGAATTTCCACGAGATTTTCATGTATTTTATATGGAAAATTTCAACAAATAAGTTTTTGAGTGCGATATCTTGAAATTTCCTTAAGCAATCGTTAGGAAATTGTTATCAGATCTTAATTATGCCTTAAAGATGATCTTTGTCGAATATTGAAAAGGGTTTCCTTGGACGATCTTGATCAGAATTGAAAATTTTCCAAGATTTTCATGGTTTTTTATGTATTTTATGTGGAAAATTTCATCAAATCCAATTCTGAGTGCGTTTTCTTGGAAAATTCCTAAACCAATCTTTGGGAAATTGTTAACCGACATTCGTAACGCTTTAAATAACATCTCTGATAAATATTAGGATAGGTTTCCTTGGATGGATTTGGTCAAATGTGAGAATTTCCGCGAGATTTTCATGTATTTTATATGAAAAATTTCAACAAATAAGTTTTTTAATTGCGATATCTTGAAAATACCTTTACCAATCGATGGGAAATCGTTATCAGATCTTAATTATGTCTTAAAGATGATCTTTGTCGAAAATTGAATGGGGGTTTCCTTTGACGAACTTGCTCAGAATTGCAAATTTCCCAAGCATTTCATGATTTTTCAAGTATTTTATATGGAAAATTTTACCAAAATCCAATTCTGAGTGCGTTTTCTTGGAAGTTTCCTAAACCAATCGTTTGCAAATTGTTAACAGACCTTCACCAACGCTTTAAAGACAATTTTTGTTAAATATCTGATGGGGGTTCCTTGGACGGTTTTGGTCAAAAGTGAGAATTTCCGCGAGATTTTCATGTATTTTATATGGAAAATTTCAATAAATGAGTTTTTGAGTGCAATATCTTGAAAATACCTTTACCAATCGATGGGAAATTGTTATCAGATCTTAATTATGTCTTAAAGATGTTCAGTGTTGAATATTGAAAGGGGTTTCCTTGGACGATCTTGCTCAGAATTGAAAATTTCCCAAGATTTTCATGGTTTTTTATGCATTTTATGTGGAAAATTTCATCAAATCCAATTCTGAGTGCGTTTTCTTGGAAAATTCCTAAACCAATCTTTGGGAAATTGTTAACCGACATTCGTAACGCTTTAAAGAACATCTCTGTTAAATATTAGGATTGGTTTCCTTGGATGGATTTGGTCAAAAGTGAGAATTTCCGCGAGATTTTCATGTATTTTATGTATGGAAAATTTCAACAAATGAGTTTTTTAATTGCGATATCTTGAAATTTCCTTAAGCAATCGTTAGGAAATTGTTATCAGATCTTAATTATGTCTTAAAGATGATCTTTGTTGAATATTGAAAGGGGTTTCCTTGGATCATCTTAGACAGAATTGAAAATTTTCCAAGATTTTCATGGTTTTTTATGTATTTTATGTGGAAAATTTCATCAAATCCAATTCTGAGTGCGTTTTCTTGGAAAATTCCTAAACCAATCTTTGGGAAATTGTTAACAGACATTCGTAACGCTTTAAAGAACATCTCTGTTAAATATTAGGATTGGTTTCCTTGGATGGATTTAGTCAAAAGTGAGAATTTCCGCGAGATTTTCATGTATTTTATGTATGGAAAATTTCAACAAATGAGTTTTTAAGTGCGATATCTTGAAAATACCTTAACCAATATAGTTGGGAAATTGTTATCAGATCTTAATTATGTCTTAAAGATGTTCAGTGTTGAATATTGAAAGGGGTTTCCTTGGACGATCTTGATCAGAATTGCAAATTTCCCGAGCATTTCATGGTTTTTTATGGTATTTTATATGAAAAATTTTACCAAATCCAATTCTGAGTGCGTTTTCTTGGAAAATTCCTAATCCAATCGTTTGCAAATTGTTACCAGACTTTCACCAACGCTTTAAAAGACAATCTTTGTTAAATATCTGATGGGGGTTCCTTGGACGGTTTTGGTCAAAAGTGAGAATTTCCCGAGATTTTTAGGTTTTTTATTTGGAAAATTTTGTTCAAATCCGTTTGTGAGTTCGAGTTATTTTAAAAATTCATGAACAAATCGTTGGGAAATTATTAACAGACATTCGTCGTCGTAATGCTTTTTAAGAACATCTCTGTTAAATATTGTGATAGCTTCCCTTTCCTTTGACAGACTCGATCAGAATTTGAGAATTTCCCCGAGCATTTCATGTAATTTTATATTGGAATATTTTACGAAACTCATTTTCGCGGGTGCAATTTCTTGAAAATTCTAAAAACGAAACGTTACTGGAATCGTTACCAAACATTCAAAATTAAACGTATAGATCATCTCCATAAAAAAGTTTTTTGAAAGGTTTCCTTGAAACGGATTTATTCGGAAAAGTGAGCGGATTTCTCGAGATTTTCAAAGATTTTCATGTATTTTTTGTGGAAAATTCATTCCTGAGTGCGAAAAAATATTTTGCGAAAATTCGTTGATCAATCGTTAGGAAAGTTTTTCACAATCAATCATCATCGATTACCTTAAAAATCATCCCTGTTTGAAATATATCAGATAGATGGGGTTTCCTATAGGACGAACGTTTGTCAGAACTGAGAATTTCCCCGAGCATTTCATGGATTTTTTATGTATTTTCTATAGAAAACTTCACAAAAATCAATTTGTTAGTATGGGATTTCTTGGAAATTTATGGACGAATCATTGGGAAAATTTTATTAGACCTTCGTAACACATTATGGTAAAGATGATCTACGTAAAGTTTAAGGGTATAGCTTTCCTTTTGGCTCATTTAGCCAAAAGTGAGAATTTCCGCAAGATTTTCATGGTTTTTTTTTTTTTTAGGTTTTTTGTATATGGAAAATTTTCCCGGAATCCAATTCCGGAGGCGATACCTTAAAAATTTTTAAAGAACATCTCTGTTAAATATTAGGATATAGGTTTCCTTAAACGAATTTGCCTAAAATGGAGAATTTCCCCGAGGATTTTGATGGATTTTAATGTATTTTCTAAATGGAAAATTACGCAAACAAATTCCAATTCTGAGTATGAGTTTTCTTTGGAAAATTGCTTAATCCCATCAATGGAAAAATTGTTACCAGATAATTCTTTATAATACATTTAAGATCATCTGTGTGGATTATTGAATAGGGTTTCCTTGGACGAACTTACCCAAAATGGAGAATTTCTCAAGATTTTCATCGATTTTTTATACGAAAAACTTTACCAAAAATCCGTTTTTAAGGGTGATTTCCCTGATGAAAATTCTTTAACCAATCCTTTTGAAAACTTTATCTCAGATCAATTTAAATGCATTTAAGATTATCTTCAAACAAAAATATTAGGATAAGTTTCCCATAGGATAGGACGAACTTCAGATTAGAATTGAGAATTTCCGCAAAATATTTTCATGGTTTTTAATATGGAAAACTTTTATGAAATCCGTTTCCGGATTGCGATTTCCATGAAAATTCGATGGGAAATCGATGGAAAATTGTTACGAGACCGTCCCAACGCTTTAACGATCATCCCAAATTAAATATATGATGCGGGGTTTCTTTGGACGGATTTGATCAAAACGCAGAATTTTCCAAGGTTTTCATGTTTTTATTCTATTTTATATATGGAAAATTTTTATCAAATCCATTTTTTTGACTACGATATCTTTATAGAATTCCTTAACCAATCGTTTTAAAACTTTCATCAGACGTTCTTTGATTCGCATTAAAGATGATCTCTGTTAAATATTAGGATATATAGGTTTCCTTGGACGAACTTCAGATCAGAATTGAGAATTTCCGCAAGATATTTTCATGGTTTTTTTCTTTTTATTGCTTTTATATGGAAAATTTCCGCCAATCAACTTCTATGAGTGTCATATCGTGAAAATTCTTTTAGCAATCATTGGGAAATCGCAGATACCGCAGATATTCTTAACGCACATTAAATTGTCTCAAATTGTTAAATATTAGGATATAGGTTTCTTTGGAGGGATTGAGTTAAAAGTGATAATTTTCCGAGGGATTCATGGATTTTTGTTGTTTTTTATATGGAAAATTTTATCAATTCAGTTTGTGAGTGCGATTGCCATGGAAATTCCTTAACAAATCAATGGGAAATTGTTACCATTGATCTTTATTATGTCTTATATAGATAATCTTTACAGAATATTAGCATAGGTTTCCTTGGACGAACTTCATTAGAATTGAAAATTTCCTCGAGATATTTTCATGGTTGGCTTTTTCGGTATTTCATATATATAGATAACTTCAACAAATCCATTTCAGACTATATACGATATCTTTAGAATTCCACAACTAATCGTTTTGAAACTTTCATCAGACGTTCGTTTAAGGTGCGTTTAAGATGATCTCTATAAAATATTAGCATAGGTTTCTTTGAACGAACTTGATCAGAATTGAGAATTTCCTCGAGATTTTCATCGTTTTTTTTTTTTTATTATATTTTTCATATGGAAAATTTTCCGAAATCCACCACATTCTGAGTTCGTTTTCCATGAGAATTTCTTAATCAATTGATGGGAAATTGTTATCAGATCTTTTTTATGTCTTATAGATGATCTTCACCAAAATATTAGGATAGGTTTCCTTGAACGAACTTGATCAGAATTGAGAATTTTCCAAAATATAATAGATTTTTCATGGAAAATTTTACCAAACCCAATTATGAGTGAGATTTCCATGAAAATTCATAGACGAATCGTTGGAAAATTGTTATCAGCTCCTCGTAACGCATTAAAGATGATCTGTGTAAAGTTTAATGGTATAGGTTTCCTTGGACGAATTTGGTCAAAAGTGAGAATTTTCCGAGTGATTCATGGTTTTTTTTTTATGTATTTTATATGGAAAATTTCAACTAAAAATCCAATTCTGACTATACGATATCTTTATAGAATTCCTTAACCAATCCTTGGGATATTGTTATTGTTATGTTTGACATCTTCAAATGGTTCATCATGTATATATATAAATATAATAACAAAATGTAAATTATTAAACAATGCTATATGCCAATTGCAAGAAAAATTTTCCCTTAAAACCAAATTCAAAACAAATTCAAAACAACCACCAAAACAACAGACAAACAAACAAACAACCTCATTTATATACAATTCAATACACTAACTATTGTAACTTATATATTTGATATTTATTTTTACCAACATAAATATACGGAACAGGTTCGGAGTTCCACGGGTTCGGAGTTCCACGCGTCTTTGCTAAACAGTTTTTTTATTTTGGTTTTTTTACGTGCTTAATACAAATTTGTTTAAAAGACTGTGGAATGTTTTCACTAGCAGGATAATTGAAAGCAAGTATTATCCTTTTAATAATGATATTAAAAAAATTAAATAATGTAATATTTTTGTCGTAAAACCTAAAAAATGGGATAAATTCATTTCAATAATAGTATACATTTTGGCGTTTATCATACAAAAGTATATTTTTTAGCCAAGACGCGTGGAACTCCGAACCTGTACTCTAAATATATATATATATCAGAGAGATAAATCTTTTAAAAAATTAAAATTAATTTTCTGCTTTATGAACATAAAAAAATTTGATATGCGAAATCAAAAGAAAAAAAAAAAACAAACTTTTTTTTCCATATAAAAAAAAAAAACGACGACGTAGTAAAAGTTTTTCTATTCTATATTCTATATTCTATATTCTATTCTATTTTTTTTTTTTTTTCTATTTTTCTATTTATATATAATATCAAATTTTTGTTCATATTTCATCAACACTCATTCAACATCATAAATAAACCATAGCATAACAACATAACAACATAACAACATAACAACATAACAACATAACAACATATAACAACATATACCAACATATATAAGAAAGTAAAACGTAAAAAAAAAACGAAATGAAATGAAGTGAAAATTAAACGCGTGTTTTGTATATTTTTTTTTTTTTTTTTTTAGATATAGTGGAAAGCCAAAGCCAAAGGGAAAATTTGATACATTGCATATACAGAGCGCCAAAAAACATTTCACGACAGGAGCATTTTAATTTATATATAAACAAGGTGTTTTTTTTTTGTAACTATACACAAAAAATCCTGAAAAGGCAGAAGAAAAAAAAAAAAAAAAGAAATGTAGAACTGAAGGAGGTGGGGGAGGATTTTTTTTTTTAATTAACTTGTATATAAACATTTTTCCTTTAATGTTTTGTTGATATACCTACACAAAATATAATAAAAAAAAAAAAAAAAAAATTAAGAATGAAAGCAATTGAAATTGGAAAAAAAAAAAAATTGAATTGAATTGAATTCAATTGCATTGAAAAAAAAAGAAAAAACGAGGGGGGTTGAATAAAAGAAAAAAATATGTACAATAATATATATCAATTCTTTTCACATCATCGTCGTCATCGTCATCAAGTCAATTATTTAATATATTTTTTTTTTTGGTATAGAAAGATTTTTTTTATACCCACTTAACTTGCTATTTTTATATTTTATATAATAAGGCTAATTTCTTTGATTTATTTTTTTTTTGTCCGCGTAATGATGTGTTATTATATACAATATATAGAAAAATTATACAGTAAAACCTTATTGAAGGTTGATTGGTCCCGTGTTTATTTTAAAAATCTCTCTATAAAAAACTGCGCGTTTCTGACTTTTGATATAGAGTTTAATTGATGGGGTTTTTTTTTTTAATTTTGGAGTCTATACTGTCACAGTTCGGAGTCGATCAATTTATAAAAGGTTTTACTGTAATTTATATATATATCACGTACAGTGCTACGATAACGATATTTTGTTGTTCTTGATCTCTATAACATATATATAATAAGATAATTGAAATTGAAATTGAAATATAGTAAATAAATGAAATAATGTATTTATTTTTTATTTTTTTTTTGATACCTTTTTGTTTTCTATTCCGCTGGTTTTCTGCTGATGGCAGAGAAAGAGAGAGGGGACGGGAAAGGAAAACATATAATTTTTTTGTTGAATAAAGTGCGTTACTGTGTGAATGTGTCTATGCGTGAACAATTTCCCCATATACGATTAGGAATTTTTTTCAATGGAAAATGAACTTAGAATTGGATTTGTTGAAATTTTTCCATATATAAAATACATAAAAAAAACCATAAAAATCTCGTGGAAATTTTCATTCCTGATCAAATCCGTCCGAGGAAATCTATGCTAATATTCTTTAAAGAATATTCTGTTTCATCTTTAATGCTTAACGAATCTCTGACAAGAATTTCCCAGTGATTTCCTAAGGACTTTTCCCAAGAAAACCCACTCAGAATTGATTGAAAAATTTTCCATATAAAAAAAACCATATGAAAATCTCGCGGAAATTCTCAATTCTATAATCAAGTTGGTCCAAGGAAACCTATCCTAATATTTGACAGAGATCATCTTTAATGCATTAAGAACATCTGGTCAGGGTTTTAGAAAGATTCTTTCATGAATTTTCAAGATATCGGGCTCAGAAGTGGATTTTGCAAAATTTTCCATATAAAAAAAAAACCATGAAAATTTCACGGAAATTCTCACTTTTAACTCAATCCGTCCAAAGGAAACCTATCCTAATATTTTGTGAAGATCATTTTTAATACGTTATAAACATTTTCTAATGATTTTCCAAGCGATTCATCCAAGAATTTTTTGAAGAATCGCAATCAGAATTGGATTTTGGTAAAATTTTTCCAATATAAAAAACCATGAATATTTGGGGCAAATCTATATATAATAGATAACTTCTCGTTTCGGCAAGTCCGAAAGGCAAGGAAAGCTATGCTATAATATCATCTGTAAATAGATGATCTTTAATGCTTTACGAATCTCTGATAAGAATTTCACAAGGATATGTCCTATGGACTTTTCCCAAGAAAACGCACTCAGATCAGATTGATTGAAAAATTTTCCTTATAAAACCATTTGAAAATCTCGCGGAAATTCTCAATTCTGATCTGAAGTTCGTCAAAGGAAACCCTTCGTCATAATATTTCACAGAGATGATCTTAACAGGGGTTAAGAAGAACGTCTGATGAACGTTTCAAAATGATTGGTTAAGAGAATTTTCAAGATGATATCGGGCTTAGGTAAATGGATTTGGTAAAACATTTTCCATTAAAAAAAAAAAAAACCATGAAAATTTCGCGGAAATTCTGAATTCTGACCAAATTGGTCCAAAGAAATCCCATCAGATATTTGACATAGATGATCTTGAATGCGGTAAGAATATCTGGTCAAAGTTTTAGAACGATTTGTCCATGAATTTTCCAAGAAAACGCATTCAGAATTAGTTTTTGGTAAAATTTTTCCATATAAATAATACATAAAAATCCGTGAATATCTCGCGGAAATTCTCATTTCTGATCTGAAGTTCGTCCAAGGAATCCGTCTACCCTAATTAAATCTGTAAATAGATGATGTTTAATACTTTACGAATATCTGGTAACAATTTCCCAAAATTTACCCAAAATTACAATCAGAATTGAATTTTGGAAACTTTTCCAATATAAAATACGCAATAAAAAATCCTGAAAATCTCCCGGAAATTCTGAATTCTGATGAAATTCGTCCAAGGTCCAAGGATATATTAATATTTGACAGAGATCATCTGTGTTTTTGTGTGTGTTAAGAACGTCTGATGAACGTTTCAAAATGAATGATTGGTTAAGAGATTTCCAAGATATCGGACTCAGAAATGGATTTCGGTATATAAATTTTCCATATAAAATACAATAAAAAACCAACGTGAAAACGTCGGGAAATTCTCAACTTTTAGCTCAATCTTTTAGTCCAAAGAAAGGTATTCTAATATTTGTCATAGATCATCTGTAAAGCATTACAAATGTCTGTAAATAATTTCCCAAACGATTGGTTCCGGAATTTTCATGGAAAAACGTACTCAGAATTGATAAAATTTTTGGCATATAAAATACCAATAAAAAACCATGAATATTTGGGGAAATTCTCAATTCTAATCAAGTTCGTCCAAGCAAACCTATCCTAATATGTTAATTAACAGCGGTGATCTTGAATGCATTAAGAACATCTGGTCACAGTTTTAGAAAGATTCGTCCATGAATTTTCAAGATATTGTATTCAGAAATTGGATTTTTCAAAATTTTCCATATTAAAAAAAAACCATGAAAATCTCGTGGAAATTCTCACTTTTGACCAAATCGATCCAAGGAAAGCTATCCTAATATCCTAACAGAGATGCAATTTAATGTGTTACGAATGTCTGGTAACAATTTCCGACCGACGATTCCATAAGGAATTTTCCAAGAAATCGCACTCACAAATGGATTTTGTAAAATTTTCCATGAAAAATCAATCAAAAACCATTTTGGAAAATTCTCACTTTTTACCAAATCCATCCAAGGAAACCTATTCTAATATTTAACGGAGATGATATTGAATGCGTTAAGAACATCTTCTCAAAGTTTCAAAACAATTATATGGTTAAGAGATTTTCATGGAAATCGTACTCAGAATTTGCGGTTTGTTGATATTTTCCATATAAAAACAATACATGAAAATCTCCGGAATTTCCCCCGATTTTAAATTGGTCAACTTTTTGACAGTCTTTACTGTACTTCTTTTTACTATACATCACTTATTATTGTTATTATATTATTATTATTCAAATTATTATTATTCAAATTATTCGTAAATTATTCAATTATATTGAAAATTTATTTGAGTATATAATAATAAATAAGATGAAATGAAATGAAATTTTTTTGTTTGTATATGTTTGATGCTTATTGGAATTTTATTCGTTCATTTGTTTGTTTGTTCAACTAACAACATAAATTGCGGTTGGGGGACCAACAATACAATACAATACAATACAATACAATACAATAATATTATTATTAACAAATAATAATCATAATAAAGCACAGCGCGACAATCAAAATTAAAAAACATAAATAAATAAAATAAAAATCTTTATATTATTTATTGTATTATTTGTATATTTTTTTTTATTTTATTTGGCTTTTATCGAAATGTATACGAAATTTCTAAATAAATTTCTGTGGGTAATGAGTTTTTTTGGGAATGTTATATAGCTTTTGCAATGGAAAAAAAAAGGAAAACTTCATTCAATTCACCGCAAACCGCAACAACCCAATCATAATCATAAATCGTCTAACTCCCAAAGTTATTGCATTTCAACGAACGCGCAGCCGAAATCCAAAATGTTTTGTATAATAAATAACCTATTCTTCGAATTGTTCTATATAATCTGATTGGAAAAGATAAACACTCCATTTCGTCCTTTCCAGTCCTTGCTTTCCTTTCCCGTCCTTTCCTTCCATTATCCTTCCTTTCCTTCCTTTCCTTCCTTTCCTTCCTTTCCTTCCTTTCCTTCCTTTCCTTCCTTTCCTTCCTTTCCTTCCTTTCCTTCCTTTCCTTCCTTTCCTTCCTTTCCTTCCTTTCCTTCCTTTCCTTCCTTTCCTTCCTTTCCTTCCTTTCCTTCCTTTCCTTCCTTTCCTTCCTTTCCTTCCTTTCCTTCCATTATCCTTCCTTTCCTTCCTTTCCTTCCTTTCCTTCCTTTCCTTCCTTTCCTTCCTTTCCTTCCTTTCCTTCCTTTCCAGTCCTTACCTTCCATTATATGAACACATTTAAAAAAGTGAATGATTTCGATCGCGTCGGCTGTTTTGTTTTGTAAACCAATAAAACAACTATTAAAATTGATTATATTTCATTTTTTTTAATTAATTTCTTAATCCGTTTGACTTCTTCTTTTTTTTTTTTTTTCTATTTGAATAGTGTGAATAGAAACAAAACAAAAACAAAACAAAAAAAAATCCAATAATAATAAATTATCAAAAATTAATGTTAATGTGAAAAAAGAGCGACGCGATGCCATTAATTTTATTATTTATTATTATTATTATTATACAATAGCTTCTGAATTCTATATTCTGTATATTCTAATATATACAGTAAAACCTAGTCATTATGATCGATTTCCAAATGATCCCGGGACTGAATTAATATAAAATATTTTAACCTAATAGATGGTTGGTTTAAATAAAAGTAAAAGATTGCGATTGTTAATAAGATCCTGTGTGAGTGGCCACGAAAATCATCACTTATTAGACATAGAGGTTTTACTGTAATATTAATAGAACTCGCAGCAACAGCATTAGAGTATATTTTATTATATAGATTATTTATTGTTATTATGATTTTTGTTTTGTGTATTTGGTTCGCATAGAATTGAATATAAAGCAATAAAATAATAATAATAGAAATTTTATTTATTTATATACATATATAAATAAAGCGTTTGTATTTTCCGGTTATGTATATCAAAATGAAATGAAAATATATGTATACCGTATTTGTGTGATGTTTTGATTTTTTTTTTCTTTTCGTTTGTTAGAGATTGAACTGTTTATTTGATGACTGTTTATTATATACGATATGGTATATGTACTTTTATTGTATAGGGTATATACAATTTTATATCAGAATCATTTTTTCAGGTATATTCGAAGTTTAAAAATCAAATTTATAGTGAATTAATTCCAGGGCGAAATTCTTTATATAGGAAATTTGTTCAAGATCCAAAAAAATTCGTGGGTTTCAGAATAAATTTCCCGCAAGAAATCCGCAAGAAATTCTCACTTTTGATCAAATCCACGTTCAAAGAAACTCTATTAGATATTTAACAGGGATGATTTATAATGAATGAATGTATATGAATGTCTGGTAATCATTTTCCCAATGATTGGTAAAGACATTTTGTATATGGAAAACTAATGCAGAATTGTATTTCGGAAAAAATTTACCATATAAAAGCAATAAAAAACCAAGAAAATCTTGGAAAATTTTCAATTCTGACCTAATCCGTCCAAGGAAACTGCATTCAATATTTATAACTGGGATGTTCTTTAAAGCTAAGTTCGAAAGGTCTGGTAACAATAATATCCCAATGATTTGTTAAGGAATTTTCATGGAAATCGGACTGAGATTTTGAGTTATTTGGAATTTTCCATATAAAAGCAATAAAAAAAAAAACAATGAAAATCTCGCGGAAATTCTCAATTCTGATCGGGAAGTTCGTCCAAGGAAAGATATCCTAATATTTTGTGTAGATCATCTATATAAGGCATAATAAAGGTCTGATAGCAATTTCCAAACGATTCGTTAAAGAATTCATCCAAAAATCCCATATAAAAAGTATAAAACAAAAAAACCATGAAAATCTCGCGGAAATTCTCACTTTTGACCGCAAATGCGTCCAAGGAAACCCCTTTCAATATTCGACAAAGATCATCTTTAAGACATAATTAAAATCGGATAACAATTTACCATCGATTGGTTAAGAAATTTTCATGGAAAATGAACTCATAAATTGGATTTCGGGAAAATTTTCGGGAAATGAAAAATACATAAAAAAAAAACGATGAAAATCTCGCGGAAAATCTCAATTTTGGTCAAATCCGTCCAAGGAAACCTAATATCCTAATATTTAACAGAGATCATCTCTTTATAATGTGTTAAGAACGTCTGATAAAAGTAGTTTCAAAACTATATTAAGGTTAAGGAAGGATTCTATAAAGATATCGTAGTCAGAAATGGATTTGTGGAAATTGTGGGAATGCATATAAAAAGAATAAAAAACTGAAAAATTTCGAGGAAATTCTCAATTTTTGGTAAATTTGTCCAAAGAAACCTCGGCTAATATTTAACATATATAGATGATCTTTAATGTGTTTAACGAATGTCTGTGAACAATTTCCCATTGATTGGTTAAGGAATTTTCTAAAAAAATCGAACTCACAAATGGATTTGATAATAAAAATCCATATAAAATCCATTAAAAACGCATGAAAATCTCAGGAAATTTTCAATTTTGATCAACTTCGTTCAAGGAAACCTATATATCATAATATTTCACAGAGATGATATCTTTATAATGAATCAAGAATGCTTGTTAAAACTTTTCCAATGATTTGTTAAGGAATTTTCCAAGATATCGCACACGCAGAAATTGATTTGGTAAATATTTTCCATATAAAATACAATAAAAAACGATGAAAATCTCGGGAAATTCTCGCTTTTGACCAAATCCGTCCAAGGAAACCTATCCTAATATTTAACCCGGATAATATTTAATGCATTACAAAGGTCTAATAAAATTTTCCCAACGATTCGTTCATGAATTTTGAAGAAATCTCAATCACAAAATGGTTTTGATAAAAAATTTTCCATATAAAAAAATCCATTAAAATCTCGGGAAATTCTCGCTTTTGACCAAATCTGTCCAAGGAGACCTACCCTTAAACTTTACACAGATCATGTTAAATGCGTTAAGAATATCTGGTGAAAAAATTTCAGAAGGATTCGTCCAAGAATCAATCAAGTTATCGCTGTCAGAATTGGATTTCGGAAAATTTTCCATATAAAATCACTGCTATTTTGGAAAATTCTCACTTTTAACTCAATCCGTTCAAGGAAACCCTAATCCAAATATTTAACACAGATGCAATTTAATGTGTTACGAAGGTCTAATAAAATTTTCCCAACGATTCGCTGCAGGAATCTTCCAAGAAAAAATGCAATCAGATTTAAATTTTCAATGAATATATCAATGAAAATATTTATATATATACAAAATATTTTAAAGCACACAGCAAAAGAAGGTATAAGAATAAGCAGAAGGTATATATGTATAATAATAAAAACAAGTAAAATTAAAGTAAAATAAATAATACACCTGAAATATATATGGTATACATTCATTTTCAAGTGCATGTTTATTTGGTTTGTATATCTTTAATAATATAATATTACTATATATATATATATAAGTTTTTCCAGTATACACCAAAACGAAACGAAACAAAAAAAAAATCAAATATTAGATTTACAAAAGTAATATTTTTTTTTCTTCTTCTTATAGATTTTTCTTATTTATTTAAAATCGATTTTTTTTTTCTCATTCGACGTATTTCATCTATTTATAGAAATAAATACAATTCTTCTTTTTTACTTTTTTGCCTATTATTTTTCCTATACTTACTTATACAGAGAAATACATAAAAAAAAATACAATTACAGTTAAAAAAAAAAACCCCATCCCCCAAACCCAAACCCAAAAACAACCAAACAGTACAACAATCGCATAATTTCAATTCTATAATGGAAACTATATTTAGTATGTGCGAAAAGGAAATTTTTCCTTTTTAATTTTTTCCTTTCGATGAGTGTATTTCTGTATATATATATATATATATATATATATACGAATGCTGGGAGATATATTTCAAAGTTATGGATATAATCTAAAGATGATGGCGATGATGTTGATGATGATGACGATTTTATAATGGTGGTTATCTATAATAAACATTTATGTATAATTATATCTATATCTCTATATGTGTAATATATTTTAATATAAGGGATGAAAGAAAAAAAAAATAATAAAAATATGATGATGATGATGTTTTGAAAAGCCTCTATTTAGATGAAAAAAAAAAAAAACCAAATACACATCAAACAATTTTCAGTGGATTTTGTGAGGCGAACGAGCGGACGGATGGTAGGGAATGAAAGGGTGAGTTTTTTCGAGATGGGTAAGGTAGGGGGGGGGGGTTGAAAAATATATAAAGAAAACCATATAACCATAGCAGCAGCAGCAGAAAAATTAATCAAAAAAATATGTTCATCATATATATATATATATATAGTTAGTATATGCGCTTTTCGCAAGATAAATAAATGAAGTGCGTATTTATAAATAAACTTTATTATTATTATATTTAATATTTAATATTTAATATATGAAGATAAAAACTCATACACACACACACACACACACGGTCGCCCACACGATCACACAAACACACAATCACATAAATGAAAGAATTTTAATATATTGTATAGAAAAAATCTATATATAGATAAATCTTTCGTTATATTGAAATAAATATAACAATAAATAATAATTGGAATGTGATCCTATAAATAAAAATCCTTTGGCCAAAATAACTCATTAAATTTATTTTTCGTGTATATATATATACCCATCGCATAAGCTATGCGTTAAATGCGAATATATGACGATTTATGTTAAGAGGGTGCGGAAATTTATTAAAAAATATTATAGAAATATAATTAAATATTCAGTTCATTTCACCCAAAACTATATATACATACATATATATGATGCGGTATTTGATAATTTTTGATCTTATATATTATTCTGATGATGAAGTTCAATCAAATCAAATCAAATCAAATCAAATAATTGTAATATAGAAGTACATATATATAGTTTTAAGATAGGTATATAGGTATAGGTATGTATAGGTATATATGGAGAAAATGTTTCTACCATATATAGATAGGATAGGCATTCAAAGGAGGATATATTCGTATATGCGGATGATTCCTTTTTTAAAGTATATTTTGTTTTTTAATAAATATATATATATATATATGGAAAATGATATATATATATAGAAAATCAATTTGTGTGAGTGTGAGATCTATACTTACAGCAAGCAACCCAATTGATAGAAATTGGCAGAAAACGAACTTCCTTACCAAACAACTTACCAAGCACAACCACTAATTTCGGAACCAACATATGAGGAAACCATCAGAGAAGCCATTCAGAGAAGCTGGACAATGGAATGGAATGGCGGCGGCTGGATCAGACGGCGTACCTGCGGTGAACCTGGTTAAAATGTGGTGCGGGATGTATTGTGGAATGGTATATACACGAGCTAATTATGTGCATGTTTGGAATTATGAGGTTATACCACACAGGAGTGGAAGCTTGCTGTAATTGTGCCAATGGAAGACAAGAAGGAGGGAGACAGGCGATGGAGTGTTCCAACTATCGGCAAAATATCTGAAGCTGAATGCGCAACATTGAAAAGGTACTCGCTTTTATGTGTTGCATATTAGCGCCTATTACCTGTCGTATGCGGAGGAAGTGGCATTGGTGAACAGAACCAATGTGGATTCCGTATAATGATCGGTCAACAACTGATCAACTGTTCGTCGCATACGACAGATAATACAGAAAAGTGTATAGGGAATTCAACGTAGCAGTAACACACCGCATCTATTTGTTGATTGTTTAAGGCAGCATACGACAGTGTTAAAATTAGCGAAAAAATTATGGCGCACACTGGAGGAATTTGGATTCCCACAAAGTTTTGCTATAGCCATGTCAAAACTAACACTGACGCAAGTTTTACATCTCAGGTACAAATAAGGGGGATCAAATCGGATGCATTTGAAACCATTGAATCCGGAGTACGAGTAGCGAGGGGACCCTTTGGCTACATTATTTTTCAATGTAAAATATTGGAAAAATGTATAAGGATAGGACGACCATTGAAAATAAACACCAGCAGCACTATTTTGAACGTCATCTGTTCAATTACTGATCGGATATGCCCCGATGACATTGACAAGATATGCGATGGGTGCCGTTAAAGAAGAGTTCTTACTGTATTAGAACGTGAAGCTTCGGACGGAAATGGGCGATTAAACGAGGTATAAACGAGGAGAAAACCAAGTATTTGATGATCGCACCAACGAACAGTAGGTGGTTTATGGCACACAACAACATCAAAGCGTATCAATTGGTCGTCAGAACAAATATCAAAAACGGCGGACAGACGGTTTAGCGGCTACCCCTTGGAAGCAGCAGCATAAACAGTGAAAACGATATGCGGAGCGGAGGAGGTTCAATCCCGGATTGCTTCATGGAAACAAGGCGCCGTTTACGGTTTTTGCGAAAGATGTCGCATTCTCAAAGACATTGAGTAAAACATTGAAATTAAAGCTATATCAAACACTGATTCGACCAATTGTGACCTACGGTTCTGAAACGTGCCGGTGCATGACACAGGCCACCGAACGGAGACTTGTGGAGGTTTCGAAAAGAAAATCTACTACGCCTCATCTTTGGACCATCGACGGAAGGAAAGGTATGATGGTGGCGTAGGTTTCGGTACGATTTCGAGCTATATAAATTCGGTATACGGAACCCCGACATCGTTCGGTTCATTAAGATTGGTCGCCTGAGGTGGTTTTGGTCAAGTGGTGGTACAAATGGATGGCGATCGTATATCGTCGTCAAAAATGCTGGACAGTAACCGGCCGGGCGGATCTAGGAGTGTAGGAAGACCGTGGGGTAGGTAGGTGGAAAGACGAAGTAGAAGTGGACCTTTGGGCCCTCGGCTGGTTTCCGGCTGGCGGACGTCGGAGGCGGTAAATAGGTCCGGTTGGAGAAGGCTGTTCTCAATGGACGCCAAAACCAATTGTAGGTTGTAGGCGCGCAGAAGAAAAAAAGAAGAAGAGAGTGAGTGTGAGATATCTTTAGAATTCGATAACCAATCGTTTTGAAACTTTCATCAGATATCCTTGTCTCGCGTGAAAGATGATCTCTGTAAAATATTAGGATTAGGGTTTCCTTGGACTTGGATTGAGTTAAAAATGAGAATTTCTTGAGAGATTTTCATGGTTTTTTTTTTTTTTTTTTTTTATGGAAAATTTTTACCAAATCAATTTCTGAGTGGGATAACTTGAAAATTCCTTAACCAATCATTGGGAAATTCTTACCAGAGCTCGATTATACCTTAAAGATGTGCTTTGTCGTATATTGAAAGGGGTTTCCTATAGGACGGTCTTGCTCAGAATTGAAAATTTCATTACGAAAATTTTGATGGTTTTTTTCATGGTATTTTTATATGGAAAATTTTACAAGAAATTCATTTCTGACTGTGATTTCCATGGAAATTTCTTAAAACGAATCATTTGGAAATTGTTACCAGATTTTTATAATGTCTTACGGGTGATCTACGAAAAAATATTGGATGGGGTTTTGTTGGACGGAATTGACCAGAAATGAGAATTTCCGCGAGATTTTCATCGTTTTTTTTTTTTTTTTATGTATTTTATTGATGGAAAATTTTTTACAAAATCCATTTGTGAGTTTTGTGATATCTTGCAAAAATTCATAACCGAATCCTGTAACTGAAAACTTTCATCAGCTGCGTTCTTAACGCATTCAAGATCATCTCTGTTAAATATTATAGGATATAGGTTTCCTTGGGGACGGATTTGCCCAAAAGTGAGAATTTCCACAAGATTTTCATGTATTTTTATATGGAAAATTTTTACAAAATCAATTTCTGACTACGATATCTTTAGAATTGCTTAAGTAATCGTTGGGAAATTGTTACCAGAGCTTTTTTTTATCTCTTCTACAAGATGTTCTTTGGTTCAAAGATATTGAAAGGGGTTTCCGAATTAGACGAATTTTAACAGAATTCAAAATTTCCCAAGATTTTTATGGATTTTTATTGTATTTTATATGGAAAATTTTACAAGAAATTCATTTCTGACTGTGATTTCCATGGAAATTTCTTAAAACGAATCATTTGGAAATTGTTACCAGGCAATCGTAATGCATTATCGTAAAGGATCATCTCTGTAAAATTAAATAGGATAGGTTTCCTTGAACGGATTTGATCAGAATTGAGAGAATTTCATACGAAGTTTTCATGGGTTTTTGAATGTATTTTTTTTATATTGGAAAATTTCATCAAAATCCAATTCTGATTGCGATATCTTATTGAAAATTCATTAACAACAAATCGTTTTGGAAATCTTATTATCAGATGTCCTTAACTCATTCAAAATCATATATGTGTTAAATATTAGAATTAGAATTTCCTTGGACGGATTTTGGTCAAAAATTGAAAATTTCCACGAGATTTTTTCCATAAAATTCCTTGCGGAATCATGAGCGGAACATGATTCGTATATAATTGGATGCTTGTTAGGAGTAATAATAATAAACAATATATTACAACAAATAAAGATCTTCTTTCTTACATTTTAATGGGATGGGGGGGGGGGGTTTCTTTTCTTTTTTCTATTCTTTATATGAATTATTGCACCAAGATATTAGAGAGAAAAAAAAATGTGAATGTTGGGGGGTTGGGGGTTTCGTTTTTCATATATATATTGTAATATATGAAATTATTTAAACAGTTTTGATATTGATATCTTCTCTACAAATACAAATTTTTTTTTCTATAAATGATGATGATGATGATGATGTTGTTGTTGATGATGTTGTTGATGATGATGATGATAATAATGGTAATAATAATAATAATTGTTGTTATGTTGATGACTGCCCCGTCGTGTTTCTAAACAATTTCTATATATATATATGTATAAATTTTATATTTATTAACACACATTCGAATAAATTTATATATAATTTGATTTTTTTTTTTTTGGTAATCGCACGTTTGCGAATGATTGCGCGTTTGTGTTTGTGTCGGTGGTGGTGGTGGTGAATGGGTGAATGGTGATTGTTATATGGAAATGGCAATGGAAATGGTATATTGATGGTGTGATGATGAATTTATATTTATTATACATATGCGTTTGTTGTATATTAGGATTTATGGTTGATTGTTGTTTCGATATAAATTGTAAATGTACTATTTTATTATTGTATCTATCTATCTCTTTAACAGCAACAACACAAGCAGCAACACCAGCAACAACACCAGCAGCAACACCAGCAGCAACAGCAGCCGTCGCTTTAATTCACACAAAAAAACGCAATCACAGTTTTTTATTTGTGTATTTTTTCGTGTGTGTGTTTTTTTTTAAATAAAATTAGTTAAATTTAATTTAAATAAAAAAGAAAAACAAAAAGAAAAAAAAAAAAGTGTTTTTGGTGTTTTTTTTTTCAAATTTTTTACTGTTTTTTGATTATTTTAAAAATTTGTTTTTTTTGTTTTTAATTAATTAATTAATTTAATAAACTTATTGAAGACAAAAAAAAAAAAACTCTGTAAAAATTAATTTAGAAATTTTTTGTTTTGTTGTTGGTAAACTGCGGAACATCCACAGAAATAATATACAGAAATAATACAGAAAAAAATTTATTTATTATAAGAATTTGTATCGTAGCGGATTCGATTGCGGATTTCGTGTTGTTTATAACTGCTAATCAATAATTTAAATCGCCTATTTATTAATTTAATTTAATATTTATTATTATAATATTTTAAAAGTAATTAAGTAAGTACACGTTTTTTTTTTAAATTAAAAATTAATTAAATTAAAAAGATTTTTTATATTTAACAAAAAAAAAACATGAAACTTTCATTTTCTCTATTATTAATAATTCGAATTATTATCTCTATTTTTATTGTTATTATGGTTTTTTTTTTTTTATTGAATTAATTATGTTAATTTTTTTTATGTTATTGTTGTTATTGTTGTTATATTGTTGTTGATGATGATGATGTGATGATTTTTTTTTTGTGGTGATGCCTGTTGCATATACGCGTATTATTTTATCGTTTCGTTAAATTTTATAAATTTTATTTTAAATTATATAAAAAGTTATAAACTACTTTTTTTTTTTTTTTATTAATTTATATATTAATTTCTGGTTTTGGATTTTGGTTTTGTTTTGGTTTTTGTTTTGATTGTGATTTGGTTTTTTTTTTTTTAAATGTGTATGAGTTTTTATTTTTATTTATTTATAAAATTGTATAAAGATCTATATATAAAAGACGCATTAAAAATAATAAAGGTCCGCGCGTGGGGGTTAAAAATAATTTTCCAGCAATGATTTATTAAGGTTAATTTTCCGCATATAAAAAAAAAAACAATAAAAAAAAAAACCATGAAAATCTCGTGGAAATTCTCAATTCTGTTCAGATTCGTTCAAGGAAACCTATCCGAATATTTTATGAAGATCATTTACAATGAATTTAGGATGTCTGCGGTAACGATTTCCGGAGAGATATGTTAACAAAATTTTCAAGATATCGCAATCAGAAATCGAATTTCGTTAAAAAAATACAAGAAAATCTATGATTTACTTCGGAAATCTTCCGATTTGGTCAAGTCCGTCCAAGGAAACCTATTCTGATATTTTATGGAGATGATCTGCGGTTAATTTTTGCGGACGTCTGGTAAAGATTCCAGAAAGATTCGTTAGTAAATGTTTTGGAGAAATCGCACACACACAAATTGATTTGGCGAAATTTTCAATATAAAATGCATAAAAATCCATGAAAATCTCGCGGAAATTCTCAATTCTGACCAAATCCCGTCCAAGGAAACCATATCCAATAATGGGCAGACTTGATCATAAATGCAATATAATTGATCTGCAATATGCAATATAATTGATCATTTTCCATTAAAAAACCAATGAAAATCTCCAGAAATTCTAACTTTTGATCAAATCCGTTCAAGGAAACATACCCTTAAACTTTAAAAAGATCATATTTGTAGCGTTAAGTATATCGGATAAATGTTTCAAAACGATTTGTCTATACAGTTTTAAGATATCGCATTCAGCAATTGGCTTTCGGAAAATTTTCCATATAAAACATACATAAAAAAACCACGAACATCTCGGGAAATTCTCAATTCTAACCAAGAGCGTCCAAGGAAACCCCTTTCAACATTCGACAAAAATCATCTTTAAGACATAATTAAGATCTGATAACAATTTCCCAGCAATTGGTTAAGAAATTTTCAAGAAATCGCATTCAAAAATTGATTTTCTATCATTTTCCATATGAAAAGTATAAAAAAAAAACCATAAATATTTCGGGAAAATCTCACTTTTGGCTAAATTAGTCCAAGGAAAGCCCTTATACCCTTAAACTTTACGGAGATCATCTTTTAAGGTTTTACGAAGGTCTAATACAATTTTATCAACGATTTGTCCAAGACTTTCCAAGAAATCCCACTCACAAATTGTTTTGGTAAAATTTTCCATATATAAAATACATAAAAAAAAAACCATGAAAATCTCGCGGCAATTTTCAATTCTGACATCAAGATCGTCCAAGGGAACCTATCCTAATATTTTGTAAAGATCATCTATAATGCGTTACGATTACCTGGTAACAATTTCCCAACGATTTGTTAGGGAATCTTCCAAGAAAACTTTTCCAAGAAAAAATTTTCCATTTAAAATACAATAAAAAAAACCATGAAATACACCGAAAATTCTCACTTTTGATCAAATTCGTTCAAGGAAACATACCCTTAAACTTTACAGAGATCATGTTAAATGCGTTAAGAATATCTGGTGAAAGTTTCAGAAGGTTTCGTCCAAGAATCAATCAAGTTATCGCAATCAGATTTGGATTTCGGAAAATTTTCCATATAAAAACATTAAAAACCATGAAAATCTTGGGAAATTCTCAATTCCGACCAAGATCGTCCAAAGAAACCTTATCCAATAATGGACAGAGATGATCATAAATGCATAATAAAGAGTTGATAAAAGTTTCAAAACGATTTGCTTAAGAAATTTTCAAGATATCGCACTCTCACAAACTGATTTTTCTATCATTTTCTAAATAAAATACAATAAAAAAAAAAACCAAGGAAAATCTCGGGAAATTCTGACTTTTAATCAAATCCGTCCAAGAAAATCTATTCTAATATTTTGTGAAGATCATCTACGTCATCATAATAAAGGTCGAGTAATAATTTCAAAACGATTTGTCAACGAATTTCCAAAAAAATCTCATTCGCAAATGAATTTTGTATCATTTTCCATATATAGAATACATAAAAAAAAATCAAGGAAAATCTCGGGAAATTCTCAATTCTGGCTAAGCTGATCCAAGGAAACCTATCCTAATATTTTGTGAAGATCATCTACGTCATCATAATAAAGGTCTAGTAACAATTTCCCAATGATTTGTCAATTAATTTTCAAGATATCACACTAACAAACTGATTTGTTGTAATTTTCCATATAAAATACATAAAAATCCGTGAAAATCTCAGGAAATTTTCAATTCTGATCAAGTTTGTCCAAGGAAACCTATCCTAATATTTAACAGAGAACATCTTAAAGGCATTTAAAAGATCTTGTAATGATTTTGAAAATGATTTCTCCGTGAATTTTGAAGATATCGCATTCAGAATTAGATTTTAATAAAATTTTCCATACAAAATACAATAAAAAAAAAAAAAAAACCAAGGAAAATCTCGCGGAAATTCTCAATTCTGGTCAAGTTTGTCCAAGGAAACCCTATCCAATAATGGACAGACATGATCATAAATGCCTTATAAAGATGCCTAATGAAAGTTTCAAAACGATTTGTTTGAGAAATTTTCAAGATATCGCATTCAAAACTGATTTTCCATAAAATACAATAAAAAACAAAGGAAAATCTCGGGAAATTCTCAATTCTAACCGAGTCTGTCCAAGGAAACCTACCATTAAACTTTACAAAGAACATTTTTAATCCGTTATGAATATCTGGTGAAAGTTTCAAAACGATTCATTAACGAATTCATTCAAAAAAAAAAATGGCATATTAAATAAACTGTTTTGTATATAAAATACAATAAAATACAATAAAAAACCAAGGAAAATCTCATTTCAATTTCACTTCAATAATATAATACCATCAAAGAAAAACCAATTCTATAACATATATATTATATCTTTTCAAAAACCCCATATAATAATAATAATAAATACCTATATATATACATATATAAATATATATAAATTTCAATTACACATCGCAAGAAAATTTTCAATTGCAAATAACTCTCAAAACGGTTTCTTATTCAAAAAAAAGTTCTTATATTCTTATTATTACAATTACATTTAAAATCAACCCTCCAATTTTTTTTTTTTTTATAGGTTATTTTATTTTCTTTATTACCACATTTACCTATATATATATATATATAGTGAATTTCAATTACATATATTTTGTGTGCGCGTATTTAAATAACAACTTTTTTAATAACAAAAAAAAGAATTTCAATTTAAAAATTATTCAATTTGTTTTGTTGATATGCAAAAAAATTTTCGCGTATTTTATTTGTAATAATAAACTCATCATATTCATCATTCAGAAAAATGTTTTTGTTGTCAAAATTGAATAATAAAAGAAAGTAAATAAACAAATAAACAAACAAATAAATAAAAAAAAAAGGGGGTGAAAACAAAAAAAAAACCTCATTTGATTTTCGTATCCTTTTCCTGTGCTATATATTTCCTGCTATATATTAAAGTTATATACAGAAAAAGGAATTTATCTTTAATTTAAATATATTATGGAATTTCTATATTACTTTATATTAATTTTCTTATATATCAAGTAACCAAGCAAGCAAGCAAGCAAGCAAGCAAATGAATGAAAGAAGCCCTTAATTTATTTAGTTATTTATTTATTTATGTATTTATATAACATACCTTTATTTAATAATAATAATAATATAAGAAAATTAATATTTTATTATTATATTAAAATTAAATTATAAGAAGAAGACGAAAAAATTCCGCAAATCAACCCTCAAATTTGTTTATTAAATTAACTTAAATTAACTTAAGAAAAAAAAGGTCTTTTTGCAGGTCTTTTAGTTTTTTTCGTTTCTTTCGTCGTTTTCGTTTTAAAAGTCGCAGGTATAAATTATTTTAACTTTAGTAAATTTTAAATATATCTATATCTATATTATATATATGTATAATATATATAACAAAAATATAAATCAAAGGAAGGTTTAAGTTTTCTTAATTTGTTTGAAGTGGTTTTTTTTTTTTTTTGGCTATTTGAAATTTTAAACCCTTTTTTTTTTTGTGTTTTATCACGTATATAGATATTTTTATATATAATCTAATCTTATGTATATGGTATATGGTATTGATTATAAAAAAGCGCGCAACGGACATGCAGTCTTTATATATATGTGAAATTTTAAAATATTACGCAGGGGTCATTACGTTTCCTTAATATATATATATATATATAGATTTATTGTATTTGTAATATTGTGAGTGAAATTTTCCCGCAGTAAGGATTTTCATATATATGAATATATATATAGAATTTTTAATTGAGTGGAATTTCTTAAACATTTCATGAATGAATCTTTCCGGAAATTGTTCAGTCGCAAAGATTCGTAAAACAAGTTAAAGATTCGTAAATCTCTGTAAAGTTTAAGGGTATAGCTTTGCTTGGACGGATTTGATTTGAAAAGTCAGAATTTCCGCGAGATTTTCCTTGGTTTTTTTTTTTTTTATTGTATTTTGTATATGGAAAATGATAGAAAAATCAGTTTGTGAGAGTGCGATATCTTGAAAATTTTGTTAAACAAATCGTTTTTTAAACTTTCATCAGATCAATTATAATGCATTTATGATCATGTCTGCCAATTATTGGATAGGATTTCCTTGGACAGACTTGACCAGAATTGAGAATTTCCGCGAGATTTTCATGGATTTTCTTGTAGTATTTTTGATATGGAAAAATTTTACCAAATCAGTTTGTGAGTGTGATATCTTGGAAAATTCGTTAACGTTAATCGTTTTGAAATTCTTACCGGAGCTTTAATGGACGTCTTCAAGATGTTCTTTGTCAAGTAAAGATGAAAGGGGTTTCCTTGGACGATGTTGGTCAAAATTGAAAATTTCCGCGAGATTTTCATCGTTTTTTATTGTTTTTATATGGAAAATTTTATGAAAATCTAATTATTAATGCGATATCTTCAAAATTCACGGAGAAATCATTTTCAAAATCATTACAAGATCTTTTAAATGTCTTTAAGATGTTCTCTGTTAAATATTAGGATAGGTTTCCTTGGACGGGATTTGGTAAAAAGTGAAAATTTCCGCGTGATTTTCCTTGGTTTTTTATATATGGAAAATTTTATGAAATCCATTTATGATTACGATACCTTTAGAATTGCTTAAGTAATCATTGGGAAATTGTTACCATACATTCGTAATACAATAAAGAACACCTTTGTTAAATATTAGAATAGATTTCCTTTTGCACCAATTTTGATCAAAATTGAGAATTTTTAAAGATTTCGATGAATTTTCATGCAATTTATTGGGAAAAGTTTACCAAATTCAATTCTGATGGCGATATTTTGAAAATTCCTCAACCAATCTTTCCGGAAATTGTTAACAGACATTCGTAAAGTTTTAAAAAAACATCTCTGTTAAATATTAGGATAGGTTTCCTTGGACCAACTTGATCAGAATTGAGAATTTCCGAAGAATTTCATGGTTTTTTTATGTACTTTATATGGAAAAATTTACCAAATCATTTTGTGAGAGTGCGATATCTTGAAAATTAATTGACAAATCATTGGGATATTGTTACTAGACCTTTATTATATGTACCGTAGATGATCTTCACAAATTATTAGGATAGCTTTATTTGGACGGATTTGGTCAAAAGGGAACATTTCCCGAGATTTTCATGGTTTTTAATTCATTTTATATGGAAAATTTTACGAAATCCAATTCTGAGTACGATTTCTCCAAATTTTGCTAACGAATCTTTCTGGAATCGTTACCAGACGTCCAAAATTACCCGCAGATCATTTTTATAAAATATTAGGATAGATTTCCTTTGACGGATTCGTTTAAAAGTGAGAATTTCCCGAGATTTTCTTGGTATTTTATATGGAAAATTTTTCCGAAATCCAATTTTGATGGCGATACCTTGAAAATTTATGGATAAATCGTTTTGAAACTTTTATCATACCTCCGTAACACATTAAATGTGATCTTTGTAAAGTTTAAGGATATATGTTTCCTTGGACGGATTTGTTTAAAAGTGAGAATTTCCCGGAAAATTTTCATGGAAAATTTTACCAAATCAATTTCTGAACGCGTTTTCTTAGAAAATGCCTTAACAAAATCGTTGGGAAACTACGTACAAGACCTTTATTATGTCTAATAAATAATCTTTACAAAATATTAGCATAGGTTTCCTTGGACCAACTTGGTCAGAATTGAGAATTTCCATGGTTTTTTATTGTATATTTAATATGGAAAATTTTCCGAAATCCAATTGGGCTGACGGCGATACCTTGATAATTTATTGATAAATCGTTTTGAAACTTTTATCATACCTCCGTAACACATTAAAGTTGATTTTTGTAAAGTTTGTTAGGGTATGTTTCCTTGGACGGATTTGATCAAAAGTGAGAATTTCTGGAGATTTTCTTGGTTTTTTATACTTTTCATATGGAAAATCATAGAAAATCAGTTTTTAATGCGATTTTTTTAAGACGAATTTGTTAAACGAAATCGTTTGGAAATTGCTATCAGATCTTTTTTATGTCTTATAGATGATCTGTATAAAATATTAGGATAGCTTTTCTTGGACGGATTTGATCAAAAGTGAGAATTTCCGCGAGATTTTCATGGGGTTTTTTTTTTGTATTTTATACAAAAAGTGCGATATCTTGAAAATTCATGAATGAATCCTTCTGAAATTTTTACCAGATGTTCTTAACTCATTCAAAGTCATCTGTGTTAAATATTAGAATCGGTTTCCTTTTGGACTGACTTGTCCAAAATTGAGAATTTCTGGGAGATTTTAATGGTTTTTTTTTTTTTTTTGTATTTTATATGGAAAATTTCACTAAATCCAATTCTGATGGCGATATCTTGAAAATTTATGAATAAATCGTTTTGAAACTTATATCCGACATTCGTAACACATTAAAAATGATGTTTGTAAAGTTTAAGAGTAGGTTTCCTTGGACTGACTTGCCCAGAATTGAGAATTTCCAAAGTTATTCTTGGATTTTCATGTATTTTATATGGAAAATTTTCCGAAAAATCCAATTCTGAGTGCGATATCTTGAAAAATTCCTTAACAAATCGTTGGGAAATTGTTATCAGACATTCATAACGTATTAAAGATCATCTTTTTCAAAATATTAGAATAGGTTTCCTTGGACGGATTCGTTTAAAAGTGAGAATTTCCCATAAGATTTTCATTGTTTTTTTTTTAATGTTTTTATATGGAAAATTTTTTACCAAATCCAATTTCTGAATGATGATTTCTTTTGGAAAATTTCCAAATCCTTGCATTTCTCTACATCAATACAATAAATTTCACAACACAACAACCTATCATCAAAATCAACAATATAATACGCACACTTGACAGTAAAAAACACTTGACAATAAAAAATAGAACTTCAACGAACCAACCGACAAACAAACCAACAAACAACCTCTATATTTAATTTCTATAATATATACTCACTCAACATATATACATAGAATAGATATATATATATATATATATATATAGTAAAGATGACATAATATACTGCAGTCATAAACAACCACAAAAAATAAAATAAAAAAGGAAAAGTTTATTTAATAAGTGGCAGTTTAGCGGTTCACTTTAACATATATATATATATATGTATATAGTATATGTTATGTATACATTGAATTGATATTTTTCTGTTTTTGCAACAGGTCTCTTTTTACGGCTTTTAGTTATTTTAAATATATATAAATATATATATATATATATCAGTGGCGGATCTGAACCTCCAAGGGTACTTGTTCACTTTAAAAACTGGTAAAGAACAAAAAAAACTACTAAACACCTTGGGGGTGGGGGGGGGGGGGGACAACCACCTGGAATAATATGTAACTCTGTAATACAGAGTTAGCAATAAATCACATATTTTGGATTTATTAATTTTGCAATGGATTCAATTAAATCATTTTGAATGATTGGTGAGGTTCCACGAAACTGACCAGCATTATTTAAATGTTGCGACAGAATTGAATCATATTTGGCTAAAACATTCATCATTTCTATGAAATTTCCTCTATTCACCGAATCAGCAGTCTCATCATGCCCCCTAAAAGACATTTCTTGCATACCAAGGAAGCATGTCATATCAATTAATCTTCTCAATACCAAGCGATTTTTTGTAACATTTTCATTATGAGTAGTTACGGAATGTTTGAGTTGTGAATCCAACATTAAATCAATCCGAACATCACCAAAAGTTTTCATATCTAGTACAGCAGTTAAATGACTCATGGTTTTTTCATGATTAAAAACTGCTGCACTTAAATGATTTAAATCTGAATAACCAGGATTCAACCAAATGGTGTCACGATTTGGCAAAAAAAATAAACATGGCCAACAAAAAATTTTATTCAACTTATTGCAACCAGTTATCCATTCATGTTTTTGATAAATCGACACAGGAAATCGACGAGTGACTTCTCTGCCTTGTGTTTTGCATTGTTTCGTTAAATTTTGCAAATCCGGTTGTGGCCTTTCGAGTTTAACCAATATATTTTTTATTTCAACAGTTCGCCTTGAAAAAGGCGTTTTTAAAAACTGTTCAATAATGCATCCATCATTTGAATTACATTCATAAAAATTCATATTACAATTAAATGTGAAAAAAAAACAGGAAACTATATTAAAGAATATGGAATCAAACAATTATCAAATTATAAAGTTGCGGAATTTATTTAAATGTGTATTGAAATTGAAATTGAAATTATTTAATTGAACAATGTTTGGAAAAATAATGAAGTACGCATAACAAGCATTTGCGAAAGAATGAAAAAATATCGCATATAATTTTATATAGTAAATAATATCTATTTTTTATTCATGCCATATATAGAAATGAGAAAAATAAAAAAAAAACACAAAAAAAATATTTATATATTTTCTATGATTATATACACCGCAGCAGGCAGTATATGAGTATGCGAGATTTGAATGATAAAAAATAAAGCATACAAACAACCATACAGCATATATAAGAAAAAAGAAACAAGCATTTGTATTATATTGTTCACAATTTATAGTGAACGAAAATTAAAATAGTATTTGTATTATTTGTATATTCGTATACCTCGCATTTTCGGAAAATATAAATGTATTTGCCATATACAATTAAACAACTATGTATAACAACAATATTTTTTGGTTCATTTAAAATTGTGCACACTATGGGAGTGCGATTAAAAAAATGCACAAAAGAAAGAGTATATATAGATTAAAGGTGTATGTATTTTTTCGTTTTCGTTTTTCTTTTATGCGACGTTTCTTTATATATATGATTTCTTTATATATATGATATAAAGAATATTATCTCTTATATTTTTTACTGATATAATGATATAAATAATCAGCGCTGCAAATTTTTTGGGACACTTAATATTATTTTATTCATCAAAAATTAAGAAAAATATTAAAATCTGTATTTTCTTAATTATTTATCAATATTTTTAGCAGGTGGTTCACTGAACAGAGTGAACAAAACCAAGATACGCGTATGATATATATATAGAGAAAAAATATAGAAATAAATAAATAAAATATAGCGAAGAATAAAAGCGCTATATGAATAAAGGAATAGGGAATTTTCTAAAAGCCTGTTGCACTTTTTTTTTACATATTGCAAATGCTATATCCGTTTATATAATAAATTGTGTTTTCAAAATGATTTCAATATTTGTGTAACGTGACGTGACGTGACTTCCATTTCCGCATATGTATATATAATAACATATATCAAAAAAAGCGATATGGTAATTTATAAATGAAAAAGTTAATTTACCGTGAATTATTTAATTTATATATGATGATGATTGATGGGTTTCACGCTTTAATTACATACATAAAATAATGTTTTTTTTTTTTCGTTATCAACCCCTTTATTTTATTATACATATAATAGAAGAATAAAACAATCCTTTATTGTTTTTTGTTTTTTGTTTTTTGGAGAATGATTATTGAAGTGATTTATAAATATAAATGGTGAAGGGAGTTTTTTTTTTTTAACAAATAATAAACATATTTTTAAAATTATAATATAATAAAAATTTTAATTGGTGGGGCGGGAGGGCGGTATTATAAGTTATCGAATTGATGAAATGTTTATGAAAACGAAAAACGGGGGGTTTTTTTTTTATTTTGTTATCAAATAAATAGAATTTCCAATAGGATTTTATTTGAACACCCTATTAAAAGATATTTTTTCCTTAAAGGTCGTTAAAATACCTTTCAAACGCCGGTCTAATCTTTAAAATCCATTAACTGGTTCGGAAGTTACAATAATTTTAATCAACCCCTAAATTTTAAAAAAATTTCCAAATAGAAAAATTCCGTTTTGAGACTAATTTTCAAAGCGGAAAATCTCGGAAAATTCACATCAAACCAATAAAAGTGATTTGAGGAAACTTAAGCTAATTTTTAATAAACTTTACGAATCTGCAATAAAATTTAGGGGTTCCCATGGAAAATCAATGAAAAATCCACGAATTTTCCAAATAATTGGAATTTTCCATAAGATTTTCTTTTGTCACCCTACCAAATGATATTTTTTCCTTAAAGGTCGTTAAAATACCTTTCAAACGCCGGTCTAACCTTTAAAATCCATTAACTGGTTCGGAAGTTACAATAATTTTAATCAACCCCTAAATTTTCAAATATTTTCCTATGGAAAAATTCCATTTTTTAACTTCATTTTCAAAGTGGAAAATCTCGGAAAATTTCCATTAAACCAATAAAAGTGATTTAACGAAACTTTAGTTAATTTTTAATGTACTTTCAAAATATCGAATAAAATTTAGGGGTTCCCATGGAAAATCTCAGAAAAATACACGAATTTTCCAAATAATTGGAATTTTCCATAAGATTTTCTTTTGTCACCCTATTAAAATATAACTTTTCTTTAAAGGTCGTTAAAATACCTTTCCAACGCCGGTCTAATCTTTAAAATCCATTAACTGGTTCGGAAGTTACAATAATTTTAATCAACCCCTAAATTTTCAATAATTTTCCTATTGAAAAATTCCGTTTTTTAACTTCATTTTCAAAGTGGAAAATCTCGGAAAATTCCCATCAAACCAATAAAAGTGATTTGAGGAAACTTAAGCTAATTTTTAATAAACTTTACGAATCTGCAATAAAATTTAGGGGTTCCCACGGAAAATCTCAGAAAAATCCACGAATTTTCCAAATAATTGAGATTTTCTTTAAGAATTTATTTGAACACCCTATTAAAATATATTTTTTCTTTAAAGGCCGTTAAAATACCTTTCAATCGCCGGTCTAACCTTTAAAATCCATTAACTGGTTCGGAAGTTACAATAATTTTAATCAACCCCTAAATTTTCAAATGTTTTCCTATGGAAAAATTCCATTTTTTAACTTCATTTTCAAAGTGGAAAATCTCGGAAAATTTCCATTAAACCAATAAAAGTGATTTAACGAAACTTTAGTTAATTTTTAATGTACTTTCAAAATATCGAATAAAATTTAGGGGTTCCCATGGAAAATCTCAGAAAAATACACGAATTTTCCAAATAATTGGAATTTTCCATAAGATTTTCTTTTGTCACCCTATTAAAATATAACATTTCTTTAAAGGTCGTTAAAATACCTTTCAAACGCCGGTCTAACCTTTGAAATCCATTGACTGGTTCGGAAGTTACAATAATTTTAATCAACCCCTAAATTTTAAAAAAATTTCCAAATAGAAAAATTCCGTTTTGAGACTAATTTTCAAAGCGGAAAATCTCGGAAACTTCACATCAAACCAATGAAAGTGATTTGAGGAAACTTAAGCTAATTTTTAATAAAGTTTAAGAATCTGCAATAAAATTTAGGGGTTCCCACGGAAAATCTCAGAAAAATCCACGAATTTTCCAAATAATTGAGATTTTCTATAAGAATTTATTTGAACACCCTATTAAAATATATTTTTTCTTTAAAGGCCGTTAAAATACCTTTCAAACGCCGGTCTAACCTTTAAAATCCATTAACTGGTTCGGAAGTTACAAGAATTTTAAGATGACGTTGAATTTTCCAATAGAAAAATTCAATTTTCCTATAGTATTTTTTAAAGCGGAAAATCTCGGCCGATTCCCATGAAAGGGATAAAAGTTATTTAAGAAAACTTAAGGTCATTTTTAATGATCTTTTAAAATATCGAATAATAAAATTTGGGGGGGTTCCCCAAATTGGAAAATCTCATAAAAATCAAAGCGTTTTCCAAACCAAAATTCCAATTTCCGCGACGATTTTCTTTTTGAAACCCCTACAAATCGTTTTCATCGTTTCCTTAAAATCCATGAAAATACCTTTCCATTGCCGGTCTAACCATGAAAGTCTAACCATGACCTCAGAAATTCAGAAATTACAATAATTTTAAGATGACATTGAAATTTCGTTTTAGAAATTCCCAATTTTTATGAAATTGCGATGGGCATAAATCTCGGGCAATTCCACAATGCTTCGAATCCACCCGAATCTGAATCCTAGACTTTGTACCCCCTGAAACCGCCCCCATCAAATAAAATTAAACGAATTTTACCTATATAAAATTTAAATTTAAATTAATTCTATTTAGGTGTGGTGCTGAAAAAACTCGACTGCTGTGAACAAACAAAAAAAAAAACCAACCAACCAACCAACCTCTCAAAGAAAGACCACAGCAAAAAAAAACACACACCCCCACACACAAAATGTTAACACGACGCCTAACAATGGAATTGAATGTTAAGGCAGCACGTCAATTACAAATTGCTATAAAATTACAGGCACTTGAACGTCCAAAAACACCAAATCGACGTCGGAGTACCCGTAAAACGGCCAGTGATCTTAAATTGGAAAAATGTTGGCACATTGAAATGGCCATCGATCAGGAATGTCAAGATGGTTTGAATGTTGGACGATTTCCACGTAAAGGTCGTGGTATCCGAACAACTCGTCCATTTGTCAAAGATGAATTTGTTTGTGAGTATGTGGGAGAGTTCATTGATGGGGCGGAAGCGAATCGTCGTGAAAAAGAATATGATAAAAATCCGAAAATCGGTTGTTATATGAATTATTTTTATTGGCGTGCCAAACGGTATTGTATTGATGCAACCAAAGAAACCCATCATTTTGGTCGTCTTCTAAATCATTCACGTACGGGTAATTTAACACAAGTCATTTATTATCATCGATCACGTCCCCATTTGATATTCGTGGCAAATCGTGATATTCAACGTAACGTTGAATTAACATATGATTATGGTGATCGATCAAAACAATCACTATTAAATCATAAATGGTTGGCCAAATAAATGGAAGTTGAAGTGGAGGGGGTTGGGGGGTGGGGGTGGGAAATTTGAAGTTTTTTTTTTTTTTTTTATTTGTTAAATGTACATTTTCAATCATTCAATCATTCAATTCAGCAGCAGCAGCAGCATTCAAAATCAGTTCAAAAATGTTTTTTGTTTGTTAAAATAAAATAAAACAATAAAAAAAAAAAAAATTGTGTCATATATATATAGCATTTAATCGTCGTCGTCGTCGTCGTCGTCGTCATATTTAATTTTAAGTATAAGTTTTGGGATTGTTTGGGAAGAAACAAAAATTAGAAGATCTTCTACAAATTTATAAATATATTATTATATAATATAGTATTTAAAATGATCAAATCAGCTACGGTTCAGCAGAAAACAATTAATTAATTTTCATGTGTGTTTTGTGTGTGTGTGTCTGTGTGTTGTGTGTGTTTGTTTGTCGCCTTCTTCTCACCGACGGATGGATGGATCGATGGATGGATGGATTGGATTGGACTGGAGATTGTCCGCAATTGTCTTTTTTTTTTTAAATCAAAAAGAATTCAAGTTACAAGAATTTGCAAAAATAACAAAAAATTAACAAAAATTCATCTTCAATTGAAGAATTCGTTCTTTGAAGAACAAAAAGACCAACAGAAGACCAACAGTCCATCAAAGTCAAATCATCAAATCAAAATATTTGTCAAAAATCAATCGAAGTTCATCAATCAATCATCAATCAAGAGTTGGTAAATAAAATTTTTTTTTTTATGAATCAATTCCCTTAAAACCCAGCATCCCTTAAAACATAAGTATGCAAGTTTTCAGCCCGTTTGCTCAAACTTAAAGGATTCGATGAAAAATCCAATTTTTCATAAGCGGTTAGTATAGCAAAATTTTGGGAAATCTTTGACGGGCCATAACTCAAAAACTAATGGCTAAAACGTTCTGAAACCAATTTATTCGGATTTAGCATCCCTTAAAACATAAGTATGCAAGTTTTCAGCCCGTTTGCTCAAACTTAAAGGATTCGATGAAAAATCCAATTTTTCATAAGGGGTTAGTATAGCAAAATTTTGGGAAATCTTTGACGGGCCATAACTCAAAAACTAATGGCTAAAACGTTCTGAAACCAATTTATTCGGATTTAGCATCCCTTAAAACATAAGTATGCAAGTTTTCAGCCCTTTTGCTCAAACTTAAAGGATCCGATGAAAAATCCAATTTTTCATAAGGGGTTAGTATAGCAAAACTTTAGGAAATCTTTGACGGAACATAACTCAAAAACTAATGGCTAAAACGTTCTGAAACCAATTTATTCGGATTCAGCATCCCTTAAAACATAAGTATGCAACTTTTCAGTCCGTTTGCTCAAACTTAAGGGATTTGGTGAAAAATCCATTTTTTCATAAGGGGTTAGTATAGCAAAATTTTGGGAAATCTTTGACGGGCCATAACTCAAAAACTAATGGCTAAAACGTTCTGAAACCAATTTATTCGGATTCAGCATCCCTTAAAACATGAGTATGCAACTTTTCAGTCCGTTTGCTCAAACTTAAAGGATTTGGTGAAAAATCCATTTTTTCATAAGGGGTTAGTATAGCAAAATTTTGGGAAATCTTTGACGGAACATAACTCAAAAACTAATGGCTAAAACGTTCTGAAACCAATTTATTCGGATTCAGCATCCCTTAAAACATAAGTATGCAACTTTTCAGTCCGTTTGCTCAAACTTAAAGGATTTGGTGAAAAATCCATTTTTTCATAAGGGGTTAGTATAGCAAAATTTTGGGAAATCTTTGACGGGCCATAACTCAAAAACTAATGGCTAAAACGTTCTGAAACCAATTTATTCGGATTCAGCATCCCTTAAAACATAAGTATGCAACTTTTCAGTCCGTTTGCTCAAACTTAAGGGATTTGGTGAAAAATCCATTTTTTCATAAGGGGTTAGTATAGCAAAATTTTGGGAAATCTTTGACGGGCCATAACTCAAAAACTAATGGCTAAAACGTTCTGAAACCAATTTATTCGGATTCAGCATCCCTTAAAACATAAGTATGCAACTTTTCAGGCCGTTTGCTCAAACTTAAAGGATTTGGTGAAAAATCCATTTTTTCATAAGGGGTTAGTATAGCAAAATTTTGGGAAATCTTTGACGGAACATAACTCAAAAACTAATGGCTAAAACGTTCTGAAACCAATTTATTCGGATTCAGCATCCCTTAAAACATAAGTATGCAACTTTTCAGGCCGTTTGCTCAAACTTAAAGGATTCAGTGAAAAATCCATTTTTTCATAAGGGGTTAGTATAGCAAAATTTTGGGAAATCTTTGACGGGCCATAACTCAAAAACTAATGGCTAAAACGTTCTGAAACCAATTTATTCGGATTCAGCATCCCTTAAAACATAAGTATGCAACTTTTCAGGCCGTTTGCTCAAACTTAAAGGATTTGGTGAAAAATCCATTTTTTCATAAGGGGTTAGTATAGCAAAATTTTGGGAAATCTTTGACGGAACATAACTCAAAAACTAATGGCTAAAACGTTCTGAAATCAATTTATTCGGATTCAGCATCGCCTAAAACATAAGTATGCAAGTTTTCAGCCCGTTTGCCCAAACTTAAGGGATTTGGTGAAAAATCCATTTTTTCATAAGGGGTTAGTATAGCAAAATTTTGGGAAATCTTTGACGGGCCATAACTCAAAAACTAATGGCTAAAACGTTCTGAAACCAATTTATTCGGATTCAGCATCCCTTAAAACATAAGTATGCAACTTTTCAGCCCGTTTGCTCAAACTTAAAGGATTTGGTGAAAAATCCATTTTTTCATAAGGGGTTAGTATAGCAAAACTTTAGGAAATCTTTGACGGGCCATAACTCAAAAACTAATGGCTAAAACGTTCTGAAACCAATTTATTCGGATTCAGCATCCCTTAAAACATAAGTATGCAACTTTTCAGCCCGTTTGCTCAAACTTAAAGGATCCGATGAAAAATCCAATTTTTCATAAGGGGTTAGTATAGCAAAATTTTGGGAAATCTTTGACGGGCCATAACTCAAAAACTAATGGCTAAAACGTTCTGAAACCACTTTATTCGGATTCAGCATCCCTTAAAACATAAGTATGCAAGTTTTCAGCCCGTTTGCTCAAACTTAAAGGATCCGATGAAAAATCCAATTTTTCATAAGGGGTTAGTATAGCAAAATTTTGGGAAATCTTTGACGGGTCATAACTCAAAAACTAATGGCTAAAACGTTCTGAAACCAATTTATTCGGATTTAGCATCCCTTAAAACATAAGTATGCAAGTTTTCAGCCCGTTTGCTCAAACTTAAAGGATCCGATGAAAAATCCAATTTTTCATAAGGGGTTAGTATAGCAAAATTTTGGGAAATCTTTGACGGGCCATAACTCAAAAACTAATGGCTAAAACGTTCTGAAACCAATTTATTCGGATTCAGCATCCCTTAAAACATAAGTATGCAACTTTTCAGCCCGTTTGCTCAAACTTAAAGGATTTGGTGAAAAATCCATTTTTTCATAAGGGGTTAGTATAGCAAAATTTTGGGAAATCTTTGACGGACCATAACTCTTATTTCAAACATTTCCCATTCAATTTTCAATTCAATTTTCCTATTTAATTTTCCATTCAATTTCCTATTCAATTTTCCATTCATTTTATAAGAAATTTTCCATTCAAACTCTTAGGAAATTTCCCATTCAACTTTCCTATTCAAACTCTTAGGAAACTTCCCACTAAAACTGTAAGGAACTTTCCCATTCATTTTCCTTTTCAATTTTCCTATTCAATTTCCTATTCAAACTCTTAGGCAATTTCCCATTCAACTTTCCATTCAACTCTCCATTCAATTTCCTATTCAATTTTCCATCCATTTTATATGAAATTTCCCATTCAAACTCTTAGAACATTTCCCATTCAACTTTCCATTCAATTTCCTATTCAAACTCTTAGGCAATTTCCCATTCAACTTTCCATTCAATTTTCCTATTCAATTTTCCCATTCATTTTCCTGTTCGGAAACCCTTCGGAAACTTTCCATTCCAACTTTCCTATTCAAAACTCTAATGGAAATTTCCCATTTTAAAATCTAACATTCCAAAATTAATAAAAATTAATTTTCTCTCTCTCTCTCTCTTTTTCTTTCTCTTACTCTCTCCGTTTCATAGTTTCTTACTCTCTCCACCATTCATGGTGCTGCTCACATCAATTCAAAAGAAAGAAAAAATTGAATTGCATTGCATTGGAACTGGATCTGGAAATTGGATGAATAATAAATATTTTGGGAATTTTTTTTCGGCATTTCGGCTTATTTTAGAAAAATGTACAATAAAAGAAATTTTGAGGATACTCCTCCGTAGATGATCATCATCAATCAGCAAAAAATTGTGCCATATTTCAAAAGGTATTTTATTTAATGCTTTGAATTAAAATTGGATTGATTCTAATTCAAAATATTTTGTTATTTGGGTTAATTTTTTAGATAATTTTTAATTTTTAAGCTGAAAGGCAGTTTCTTTAATATTAATCATCGAAGTCTTCATCATCATCGTCATCTTCATCGTCATCTTCATCGTCATCATCTTCTGGATGATCTGAATGATGGGGCTAGAGTAGTTTTTAAGTTATTTTTTTTAAGCATGGTTTAAGCAGAAAAAACAACAAAAACGGCAGCGGCGGCGGCGGGCGGCATCACGACACCAAAACATTAGATTTAAGATAAGACAGAGGGAAGATTTTTGAAACTTTATGATCCCCCCCCCCCCATTTTTTTTTTTTTTTTAATTTAGATTTAAGTTCGTGACTTTAATTCACATAAGTTTAAGTTTTTTTTTTTGATACTCTATCAAAAAAAAAAAAAAAAATGTGTTTTAGATTTTAGATTTAATTATAAAAAAAAAAAAAAGGATTTCAAATTTTCCGATTGTCAAATTTTGAAAGTTTTCCATTCAACATTCAATTAATTAAATTTTATTTTGATCAAATTAAAAAAAAAAAAATAACTTTTTTTTTGTAATATCACAATCCCAAAATCATCATTTTCCATAACAAAATCAAGGTTTTCCTTAACAAAATCATCTTATTCCTTATCAAATTCAAACATTTCCAGATCAAATTCAAACAGTTCCAGGTCCAGGTCAAAGTTTTCCAGGTCAAATTCAAAGTTTTCCATATCAAAATCGTAATTTTCCATATGAAATTCAAATTAAAAAACTAAAAAAACCAATTCAAAGTTTTCCAAATAATCAAAATATTAAGATTTTTCCACTTTAATCCCCATTACGTTTTTCGGTATCCATCCAAGAGCTGCATGGAAGTTCTTGATAGAGATAAGAAAAGGTCCTGACTGAAAGTTTCAAAATAATCCATTAGGTGGATTTCCGGTAATGATCTCGCAAACGCATTGAGGAAAATTTTGAGGAATGAGCTGAAAATTTAGACTTAAGCTCATGATAGTAACAGGAAAGAATCTGTAAAGCTTCAAAGCAATTGAATCGATGGAATTCCCTTGATAATTTACCAAACCTGGATGAAAACTTTCCATATATAAAAATTTCTATAGAAAAAAAATCAAAATTTTACCAAAATCCATTGGCGATTTATTAAAATTCAAGTTTTTATCGGATTGGGTTGAAAATTTACAGTTAAGCTCTTGATAGTGACAGCAACAGATCTGTAAAGTTTCAAAGCAATCGAATCGATGGAATTTCCGTGAGGATCCTCCAAACAGAGATGAAAATTTTCCAAAAAATAAAAGTTTCTATAGAAAAATATTGAAAAATTTTACCAAAATTCATTTGAGGATTTGTTAAAAATCAAGTTTTCAACGAATTTGGCTGAAAATTTAGACTTCGGCTCTTGATGATAGCAACAGGAAAGGATCTGTAAAGTTTCAAAACCATTCATTAAGTAGATTTCCGGTGGTGGTCTGTCAAAATATGATGAAAATTTCCCCAAAGGAAAAAATCCATATAATAAAAATGGAAAATTTCCAATAAATCAATTGGCGATTTTTTAAAATTCAAGTTTTTACCACAACTGGCTGAAAATTTAAACTTAAGCTCTTGATAGTAATAGGAATAGATCTGTAAAATTTCAAAATAATCGAATCGATGGAATTTCCGTGAGGATCCCCCAAATCGAGATGAAAATTTTCCAAAAAATAAAAGTTTCTATAGAAAAATATTGAAAAATTTTACCAATATTCAGTTGTGGATTTTTTAAAAATCAAGTTTTCAACGAATTTGGCTGAAATTTCGCAAGTATAAGTTCCCGATAGAGACAGGAAAAGATCCTGAAAGTTTCAAAACCATTCATTAAGTAGATTTCCGGTGGTGGTCTGTCAAAAAATGATGAAAATTTCCCTATAGAAAAAAATCCAAATAAAGAAAATGGAAAATTTCCAATAAATCCATTGGCGATTTTTTAAAATTCAAGTTTTTATCGGATTTGGCTGAAAATTTAAACTTAAGCTCTTGAAAGGTATAAGAAAAGATCGGTAAAGTTTCAAAACATTCAAATCGCTGGGTTTTTCGTGATCGTCCCTCAAAAAATGATGAAAATTTTCACAATAGAAAAAATATCGGAAAATTTCCAATAAATCCATTGCGGATTTTTTAAAATTCAAGTTTTCATCCGATTGAGCTGAAAATTTAAACTTAAGCTCTTGATTGTAACCATAAAAGACCCTTAAAGTTTCAAAACAATCCATTTCCGGGTGGATTTCAGGTGATGATCTTCCAAAAAAAAAAAAAAACTCAACTCATTTTTTTTATATTTAAATTTTTTTATTTACAAAGCGCAGTTTTTGTACTTAACATTCCAAAAAAAAAAATATATGATAAAAAATTATTGACAAAAGATTTTTTTCCTTATATTGCTAAATCTCTAAATATATAAAAGCTTATATTATTAATGATTAAATTTGATGATGATAATTTCATGGTATATTTCATTTCATTTCCCTGATTCCTCTTCGTCCTTTCCCTTTAATTTTTTAGTTTTTCCAGCGCCGTCCTCATCCTCCAAACTCACTTTTATCGAATTATCCCAATGAGATGAACATTCGTAAATAGGCTCGAAACAACGAAAAAATTACACCAACATAAAACCATGTTGAATATACGGACAACATCAGCATAATACTTGAAATTTTAATAAATTCTATGATGGCACTGTCATTTAAAAAAAAAAAAATTGAAAATGGAAATGAAATGAAAATGGAATTAATTTTTTATTATATTATTGTAAAGAAAAAAAAAAACAAAACCATTTCACTTACACAACACCAATCGGTGGATCATCATTTAAATCACAACTGGTTAAGGCTACCAAATGTCGAAGTACCCGGTAACAACTCAATTGCATTACAATTGTTGAAACAGCATACAACTGAAAAAATATTTGTTGAAAAAAAAACCCATCAATGTCAATGTCATAACGCAATAAAAAACCATTTTCAAAACCTTAATTCCTTACCAATACAAAATCAATTTGATGAATCCAAGTCATAGCATTCATCCAAACCATAAAATTACCAATAAACATTAACCATTTTAGATTTCTCATTGTTTTTCCATTACTGGCGATTCGTAAACGAGTTTCTTTTGCCTGTAATTGTAAATTGAACATTGAACATTGAACATTGAAATAATAAAGAAAATAAAACAAAAAAAACCCAAAACAAAAAAAAAAAAGATTCAAGATTCGGGGGCGAAGGCAAAAAATCAAAAACACAAAAGCATTGAGCATTTTTCGTTTTATCAACATTACTGGAATTCATCAACGGATTTTGACCTTTTGCCTTTTTTTTTTTTTTGATTCTGTACCTAAACGTACATAAAAATAATAATTTTTTTTGTCTATTGATCCTTTTTTTTTTTTTTTTTTCAAAATTTTGTTTTCGTTTCCTTTTTATTGTTATTTTTTATTCGTCGTTGTCGTCTTTTTCGTATTTGTGTTCGTTTGGTTACTTAAAAATCATTTTTATAATCAAATAATAATAATAAATTCATTGAACTCTCTGTCTATCTATATTATTCGTTATATTTTTCGTTATCCTCCATCTCTCTACCTTATTGTATATATTTAGAAGAAGAATTTTTAGTCGTCGTCGTCGTCGTCGTCATCGTCATCAATAACTCAAATAAGGATAAGGATTTATTTTTTTTTGCTTTTAAATTCTTTTCAATTCGATTCTTTTCTTTTCATTAAATTCATTTCAAAAGTCCTTTTTTCAAAGGGCATTTTTTTTTTATTATTATTGAACCTTACCCTGCGTGCATATATTAAGAAGAAAAAAAAAACCCCGTCTGTTATGGGGCCGGAATTTTTCATGGCTGTTACGATTTTTGTGTTTTTATCATCTCGCTATAGACTATAGTTATAATAATAAATCGATTAAGAATTCGATTAAGGAATTTCAATTCCGATGCGATTAAGGAGCGTTCAAAATTGTACAGAATACGATTTGAATAGGAATAGGATCTGATGATGGTGACAAATTTCACGCAAACTTTGATTGGTTTACGTACGAATTTCACAATGAAAATTTCACTTTCAAAAGTTGATTTGGTTTTCATTTTCCCTTAATACATAAAAAATACACCCATGAAAATCTAACCCGGAGTTCTGATCAAATCCATTCAAAGAATCCTCATCCATTCAATATATATATTGGAGTTGGTGGAGTGCCAATCCTACAAAACCTAATAAATGTCTGGTGGTGAAACATTTTCAAAACGATTGATTTATGAATTTCACAATGAAAATTTCACTTTCAAAAACATTCATTTGTTGAAAATTTTCCATAAATAAAAGCAATAAAAATCTATGAAAATCTTATGGAAATTCTCAATTTTGGGCAAGTCCGTCCCAGGGAAACTTATCCTAATTTATTATGAAGATCATTTATAAGACATATAGTGTTCGTCTGGTAACGATTTCTCAACATTTGGATTAGGAATTTCACAATGAAAATCGCCGTCAAAAGTGGATTTTAGGCAAAATTTTCCATATAAAAAGCAATAAAAATCCATGAAAATCTGGTGGAAATTCTCTCAATTTTATGGAAGTTTGTCCAAGGAAACCTATACTAATATTTGACAGAGATCATATCTTTAATGAATCAAGAATGTTTGACAAAAAACTTTCCCAACGATTGCTTTAGGAATTTTCATGGATAACGCACTCACAAACTGATTTGGTAAATTTTCCATTTTTAAAAACATGAAAATCTCGCGGAAATTCTCACTTTTGGGAAAACCCGTCCAAGGAAACTTATTTTAATATTTAATAAAGAGATGCAATTTTATGTGTTAAGAATGTCTGGTAACAATTTCCCATCGATTGGTTATCAGGAATTTTTCAAGATATCGCGAACTCACGAACTATATTTTGAAAAATTCTCAATTCTGACTGAAGTTCGTTCATGGAATCCTAGACCCATAAACTTTACATAGATCGGTTTGAATGCGCGTTATGAAGTGTAAGGATTACAATTTCCCAAACGATTCGTTCACCAATTTTCAAGAAATCTCACTCACAAAGTGATTTGATAAAATTTTTTCCATATATAAAAGCCAGCAAAAATCCATGAAAATCTCGTGGAAATTCTCACTTTTGATCAAATCCGTCCAAGGATACCTATCCTATAATATTTAACAGAGATGATCTTGAATGCGTCTTGAAGAACATCTGATCAAAGTTTCAGAAGGATTTGTCCATGAATTTTTAAGATATCACACCACACAAACGGATTTGACCAAAAAAATTTCCATGAAAAATCAATTATATTTTGGAACATTCTCAATTCTGACTAAGGAGTTCGTCCAAGGAAACCTACCTACCGAAACTTTACAGAGATCATGTTAAATGCACGTTAAGAACATATCCCGTGAACGTTTCAGAAGGATTCGTTCATGAATTTTCAAGAAATCTCAATCACAATCTGATTTGATAAAATTTTTCCATATAAACACCACAAAAAAATCTCATGAAAATCTCGTGGAAATTCTCACTTTTAACCAAATCCGTCCAAGGAAACCTATCCAAATATTTACCAGAGATGATCTTTAATGCGTTAAGAACATCTTGTTAAAGTTTCAGAGAAAGATTTGTTCATGAATTTTCAAGATTTCACACTCACAAACGGATTTGATAAAATTTTCCACATAAAATACATAAAAAACGATGAAAACGTCGGGAAATTTTAAATTCTGACTGAGTTCGTCCAAGGAAATCTACCCTTAAACTTTACACAGATCATCTTTAATGCGTTACGAAAATCTGATAACAATTTCCCGATGATTAGTTAAGAAATTTTCCAAGAAACGCACTCACAAACCGATTTGATAAAATTTTTCCATATAAACACCACAAAAAAATCTCATGAAATTCTCACTTTTGGGCAAGTCCGGTCCCCAAGGAAACTTATCCTAATATATTGTGAAGATCATCTATAAGACATAATATCTCGTCTAGTAATAATTTCCCAACATTTAGATAAGGAATTTTTAAGATATCGTACTCAGAATTGTATTGGGTAAAAAATTTCCATATAAAATACATGAAAATCCATAAATTACTTGGGAAATTTTCAATTCTGACTGAGTTCGTTCAAGGAAACCTACCGTTAAACTTTATACAGATCATCATTAATGCGTTACGAATGTCTGGTAACGATTTCCCAACGATTGGTTCAAGAAAATTTTCAAGGAAAATTCCACTCAAAAGTGGATTTTTTTTTTGCCAAAAAATTTTTTTTTCCCAGTTTGGCACAACTGTCAGCAACTATTCTGTCAATTGTTGTTATTGCTGCGTGTGTCATTTAGTTTGTTTACGACATCGTTAGGAACAAGTCAACCAAGTTTGTGTGTGCATTGCGATTTTCACTATATCGATAAAAATATCGAACAAAGAGTTTTTGTGTGAAATTTTGTGTTTCGCGAAACGAAATTTCTTGTGCCAAATAAACGTTGGAATTGTTGAAACAAAAAAAAAACATTTGGTGATTCAACCATGTCGAAAACTCAAGTTTACGATTGGTCGTTCAAATCGTTCAAAGAGGGGCGAGAAGAAGTGAACAATTGGCACGTTCAGGACGGCCTTCGACCTCTTCAACTGAAGAAAACGTCGACAAAATAAAGGAAATGGTGCTCGAAAATCGTCATTATAGTTTGCCAGAGAGATAGCCCAAGAAATGAACATCGGTCTCATGAGACCGCTCGTCATATTTTGGTTGATGTTTTGGGTTTGGACGGAAAGTCGCAGCGTGATTGGTGCCAAAAGATCTGAATTTTCTTCAAAAAGTGAATCGATCGCATTAAGGTGGCTCTGAAGACATGCTTGAACGCGTAAATTCCGACCCAACGTCCATCCATCGAACGCATCATAACTGGTGACGAGACATGGGTTTTCGAGTACGACATGCGCAAACAATCGTCAACAATCGTCGGAATGGCGCGCCAAAAATGAACCGAAACCGAAAAAACCGCGCCAAAGCAAATCGAAAATCAAGGTGATGCTGACCTTCCATCTTCGATATTCGTGGTGTTGTTACTTCGGAATTCTTACCGGTGGGCCAAACCGTCAATCAAAAGAATATCATCTTGGCGTTATGAGGCGTTTGAGAGAGAATGTTCGTCGTCGCAAAAGACCAGATTTGTGACGGAACATATAACAGTTGGATTTTTCACCACGACGATAATGCACCAGCGCACAAAGCGATCATATTGTGAACGAGTTTTTGACGACAAAAATTCAAACAAATATCATCGAACAATCACCGTACTCTCCAGATATGGCCCCGTGTGACTTTTTCCCTTTGTTTCCGAAACTCAAATTACCACTTCGTGGAATGCTCCGTTTTGAGAGCATTGAAGACATCTAAAATTAATTCGCAACGAGAACTGAAGGCCATCCCGGAATATAGCTTTAAAAAATGTGTTTCGATGATTGGATTGTTCGATCGTAATGGAAGAATAGTGTATTGCCTCAGACTAGGGGACTATTTTGAAGGGGATATATAATTTAGATTTAGATGATTGATAAGTTGTTTGTGTTTAATTTCAAATAGTACCGGGTACTTATTTGACAGAATGTACGTTCAATTTTGGTGGACGTCTATGGTAAAACCATTTCAGAAAGATTCGTTCAAGAATTTCCAAGAAAATAATCGCACCCAGAAATGGTTTTTTTTTTTTTGTATGAAATTTTCCATTTAAAAAATTGCATTAAAAAAATTGCCATGAAAATCTCCAGGGGTAAATAATTTTCAATTCTAATTCTAAGATCGTTCACCAGGACATACACCATATCCAATATTTAACTGAGCGCATTCGTCCGCCGAGATTGAATTAATTTTTTTAAATTTTTAAATTATTGTATGCTTTATGCCCGCGCGCGGGGTTTTTTTTTTTATTTTGTTTTTTTTGAATAATATTAATAATTAATTATTATTAAAAGAATTCAAGAACAAGAAAAAAAAAAAAAAGGAAAAAAAAGGAAAAAACAGGAATAAAAGAAGTAACAAAAGAAGAAACAAAAGAAACTAAAGAAGAAGAAACAAAAGAAGTTAAAAAAAAAAAAAAAAACCCCATAATAAAATCTCTTAATGACTTAAATTAACAAAAAAAAACAGAAAAACGATTATTAAAACACGTTATTTTAATTGAAAAAACCATTAAATTTTATGTCAAATTCCAAAAAAAATCCTAAATGACGCAATCAACAGAAAAAAAATTAATTTAAAAAAATTAAAAACTTTAACGATTAAAAAAAAACAACTTAAAAACTTAAAAACTTATTAAAAAAATCCCTTGCGCGCTCGCGCCCGCGCTGGCGCTGGTCGGGCCGTTCGTCAAATTATACTAATAAACTTATAATTAAACTTAATTTATAAAAAAAAAAAACTCTAATTACTTAAATAATTAATTTATTAAATTACCTGTTGCTTTCGTTCAACAGAACGAATGTTTTTTACAGTCACAATTGGCATAATTACAAATATAAAAAATAATTCTTTAATGTTCTTAATTTCTTTATAAAAAAAAACACTCCAAAATAAAAAAAACAATAAACCAACAAATGCGCAATTTACTTAAGTAAAGTAAAGTAATTTTTTTTAAACACACAACGAAACAAAATAAAAAAAACCAGAAAACAGAAAAAAACAAATTCACTTTTCACTTATAAAAATATAATATAAAATAAAAATCGAGTCTTATTTTGCAGACAGTTTAACAAATTCTGAATTGAACACACTGCGCAAACTGAAAATTGAAAAAGAATTAAATATAAAAAAAAAAAAACAGAATAATTTTATAATAACAACAACAACAACAACAATAAAAATTCTTCCTTGTTTGTGTGTGCGCACGACCAAACGACAAAGTTGTTTTATTGTTCTTTAGAATCTGGATCTGCCCGGCCCGGTTTTTTTTTTTTTTTTCAAAGATTCAACGACAATAACAACGACAACGACAACAACAACAAAAGAATTTTTATTATTATATTATTTTGAACGTGTTTGTATAATTTCCTTAATACAAAAAAAAAAAAAAACATAACAATTTTTAAAATGATATTGAAAAAAAAACAAAATTAAACACTACCTGAATAAAAATATAAATTACAAAATACCAGAGCAGGAAAAGTAAAAAAAGAAAGACAGATTTTTTTCTATTCCTCGCTCTCGGATCCGATCCGATTAACTATATATTACCCAAATGCTTTGCTGCAAGACGGATTATTAAGGGATTAACGATTAAATCCTCTTAATCCCTAAGCCAGAATTTCCCTATGCAAGAAGAAGAAGAAGAAGAAGAAGAAGAAGAAGAAAAAGAAGAAGAAAGAAAAAAAAAACCTCTTAATCCTATAAAAAAAAAAAAAATCGACGATTGGTATAATGAAATTCTATACTGGGGATTTATGTAATTATATGGGCACTTCCTCGTGCGTGGTCCGGATGGATCCTTTGGAATCATCCAGAGAACTTCCCTTCCCTAAAAAAAATCCTTTTAAATTTTATGCAAAACGAAGAACTTTTTTTTTTTTTTTTTTTGGGGTTTTTCCAAATCTTGATCTAGGAAATTGAGATTTGAGTGAAGCTGCTTGAGTGCAGCGCGATTCAGCCAGGATTTCAGACTTCAAATTTGGATATGTCATACAAAAAAAGATAAAGGATATAAATAGATTTAAGATTTCGTAAAGTTTGTTTGGATTTGGATTTGTATTTGTATTTGTGTCCAGGAGCAGCGCTTTGGTGGAACGTTGAAAATATCCTTTTTTTGTTCCTTCCTTGAGTAAATAAGGAAAATTTCCTTGAGTAAATAAGGAAAATTTCTGCTGGTATTCTGCTTTGGTATCAATTTTAGTTTTTGAAGAATTTCCCATGAGTTAAGGAAAATTTCTGATTGGCGTTTCTGCTTTTCAGAAATCAATGCGATTTCTTAATCTTAATTGGTTTTTGTTTTTTTTTTTTTTTTTTTGGGGGGAATTTCCTCCTCTGGACAAAGGAATGGATTTCTGATTGGCGTTTCTGCTTTTCAAATATCAATGCGATTTCTTAATCAATTTAATTTTTGGGGGAATTTCCTCCTCTGGATAAAGGAATGGATTTCTGATTGGGTTTCTGCTTTTCAGAAATCAATGCAATTTCTTAATCAATTTAATTTTTGGGGGAATTTCCTCCTCTGGATAAAGGAATGGATTTCTGATTGGGTTTCTGCTTTTCAGAAATCAATGCAATTTCTTAATCAATTTGTTTTTGTTTTTTTTTTGTTTTTAGGGGGGGGGGGGGGGGAATTCTTCCCATGAGTAAAGGAAAATTTCTGATTGGGTTTCTGCTTTTTTCAAATCAAATTGTTTAGAGAGAATTTTCCATTAGGGAAGGTGTTTCTGATTGGGTTTCTGATTGGGTTTCTGCATTTCAAATCAATTTGTTTTCGTTTTTTTTTTGGGGGAATTTCCTCAGAGTTAAGGAAAATTTCTGATTGGGTTTCTGCTTTTTTCAAATCAATTTGTTTTGTTTTTTTTTTTTTTTGGGGGGGGAATTTTCTCCTCTTGACAAAGGAATGGATTTCTGCTTGATTTCTGATTGGCGTTTCTGCTTTTCAGAAATCAATGCGATTATCAATTTGTTTTCAGGAATTCCTTGAGTTAAGATAAATTTCTGATTGGCGTTTCTACTTTTCAAATCAATTTGTTTTTGTTTTGTTTTTTTTTTTTTTTGGGGGGAATTTCCTCCTCTGGACAAAGGAGGAGGGATTTCTGTGCTTCGTTTCTGCACATTTCAAATCACTTTTTGAGCTGTGAGAAGAGAAGAGTGAATTTTCCTATGAGGAAGATTTCTCAAATTTACCAATTTACTAATTAAGAGAATTTTGCGCCGGGAATTTTCTAAAGAATTTTCTGCGGAACGAAATCCTGCGGGATATTAATTGAAAATTGAAATAAATTCCTATTTAGTGGAAGAAAGAAGGAATCATGCAAAGAAGATGAAATTTTCCTTTATATATATTTTGAAGAGATGATCAGGAAGATGAAATTCTGATATGGAAAAGAGAGCCGAATCTAACGAATGAAATTCTGATATGAAAGAAAGTGGAATCTTGAAGATAAACTCCCAATATTTAAAGAGATCTTGAAGATGAAATTCCGATATGGAAGAAAGTGGAATCTTGAAGATGAACTCCCGATATTTAAAGAGATCTTGAAGATGAAATTCCGATATGGAAAAGAGAGCCGAATCTAACGAATGAAATTCTGATATGGAAAAAAGTGGAATCTTGAAGATGAACTCCTGATATTTAAAGAGGAATCTAACGAATGAAATTCTGATATGAAAGAAAGTGGAATCTTGAAGATGAACTCCCGATATTTAAAGAGATCTTGAAGGTGAAATTCCGATATGGAAAAGAGAGCCGAATCTAACGAATGAAATTCTGATATGAAAGAAAGTGGAATCTTGAAGATGAACTCCCGATATTTAAAGAGATCTTGAAGGTGAAATTCTGATATGGAAGAAAGTGTATATCTAGCAGATGAAATTTTCCTCTATAAATTTTGAAGAGATGATCAGAAATAAGAAATCCCAATATGAAAGAGTTCAGATCTTGCCATTCTATTCAAAATAAACAATAAATCATAATTTGTTTGATCTCCAAACGATAACCCAAACGTTTTTGTTGGGCCAATGACACTATGATAAAAATAACATTTAATAACCTAGAAAAAAAAATTCAATGATTTTCCTATGACTAAACTCCAGTTCTATCTCTCTATCTCTCTCTCACACTCTCTCAACAGCATTTTCAACAGACTTTTCAACAACAACAACAACCCGACGGCGACGACGCAAACAAACAAAAGACAAAGCAGTGCAAAAAAAAAAATACAAGTGAGTTAATTTTTTTGGGTATTATATAATTAATACAATAAGGAAATCAACAAAACACACGCACGACAATCGATTGATGAATAAATTTGCATTACAAAAATCAAACACACAAAAATAAAAAATAAAACCATTTACATCTGCGCATTTTGAATCTATATTTAATATATAATATATTATTTAACAAAAATATTCAAGTTACTTAATAATATACAATATATACGAATGCGAATATAAAAAGAATTTTACCTGCAAAAGTCAATTGAGTCAGGTCAATTAATAGAAAAAAAACGATTTTGTATTTGTTAAATGGTTTGTTTTGGTTTAAGTGGCTTAAAAGTGACGTAAGCGGCGTTTATAGTTTTATTATATTAAATTTATTTCTTCTTGTTAGTAAAATTTTGGTCGTCGTTTTCGCAATGTCATTGCCAAATAAAAGATATTTTGACTGATCACAGAGGAATTCTGAATACAAAACAAGATTTACTTTGTATTGTATATAATTTAATTGACTTATTATTATAAAACTGGCGAGATAAAAAACCAAACAAAAAAAAACCGTATAATTACATAATTTTATAAATAGAAGACAAAAAAAAATTAATTACCAAAAGGTCAATCAAAGTATAAATAAATAATTAATTTGATAGCGATAAAAATGTATTATATTTTGTCTGATTGTGAAGTCTGAGTTGTTTTTTTTTTTTTTTGCTATCGCCGGCGTTATATTGAAATTAACATATTTAAAAATTTTTTTATATATTTTGAATTGAATTGAATTGAATTTGGGATTTGTAAAGCATTCCACCGCGATTGGATTTACTTCAAATTTGGCTATGTTATAGATGATGGATGCGTTTACGAATTTGTAAGGTTTGGGATTTGTATTTGGTCCAGGAACGATTTGGTGGAACCTTCAAAATGACCAAAAAATTCCAATCAGGGAAGTTCCATAACTTCCTAAATCCTAAAGATTGCGAGTAACTCATCCTTCTCCTACTCCTCCTCCTCCTCCTCCTCCTCCTCCTCCTCCTCCTCCTCCTCCTGATTTTCATCATTCATTGTCTGATTGATTTCAGTTGACATTTTTTTTTTAAGGATTTTCAGCCAAAACTTTCACAGACCAAAAACTCATTTGATGAAGTTAATATTATTCTTATAAACTACCGTCTCACCGCACCATCCATCAAAGACCCCAATTTTCCAATCCAAATTTTCAACATTGATCATCGCACGCACGCACGCAAGCACAGAAATTCCAAAAAAAAAAAGATTACGTAATTTTTTTTTAAAAATTATTTTTCTGCCGCGAGAACAAATTTATAAAAAAGACTTTCATTGATTTGACATCATTTCATTATTTTTAGAGTTTTTACCAACATATACATAAAAAAATAAAAAGTACGAAAGAATTCAAAGTCAATGAAAATGGAAATTAAAAAACAAATATTAATAATAAAAATATTCAACAACAACAACATCATCATCATATCGTTAATTTTAAGAAGAAGAAGAAGAAGAAGAAGATATGCAAATCTTCTTCTTCTTCTTCTTCTGGTTTTTTTTTTATTGTTGGTTTTGTTATAAAAAAATCAATTCTTTTTTAAAGAACTGGAACTGGTTTTGTTTATTTACTTATTATACTTATTATTAGTATAGTAGTTATTTAATGTGATTTAAATATATATTTGGTTTTTGAATTTTGAATTTTCGATTTGATTTCATATCTGCTGTTGAAGAATTTTTCTATTCTTGGTGTTATGTCGGACGCTTGTTTTCAAATAACCACTTTATGAATACCAAAAAAATGACTTCCAGGAGGTTTTCCGAAGAGAATTACCAGAAAACAAAAGTTTATCTAAATTCCAAATTGTGTCAGATCGATTGATAATGAAATTCTACTGTGATTTATGTATCTGGGAATCTTCGGGGCGAGGTCTGGATCCTTTGGAATCATGAGAATTTTCCTTAAAAAATCCTTTAAATTTCATGCAAAACCAAGAAATTTTTTGGGTATTTCCAATTGGAGATGTGGGAAATTGGGATTTGTGAAGCTTCCACCGATTGGATTGACTTCAAATTTTGATATGTTATAGATAAAGGAAAGGTTTAAGAATTTGTAAGGTTTGGGATTTGTATCTCGTCCAGGGGCAATTCGGTGAAACCTTGAAAATAGCCTATTTCCAATCTGGGAAGTTCCATAACTTCCTTAATCCTAAAGATAATCAAACCGGGGTAGTGACATTTTCTGGTTCTTTTTAATACCTTTAAATGCTACCTAGACGATTTAGTGCTATCTCTAACCATTCCAAAGTTATCCACGAATTACCACTTTTTGAATCCCAATAAAATGACTTCCAAGAGGTTTTTCATAGAGAATTACCACAAAACATAAGTTTATCAATTTGAAACTATGACAGATCGATTGGTAATAAAATTCTACTGTGATTTATGTATCTGGGCATCTTCCGGCATTGCCTGGATCCTTTGGAATCATAAGAACTTCCTTAAAAAATCCATAAAAAAAATGAATTTTTTTGCATTTTTTGGCCCTTTTCCTACAAAACGAAGAATTTTTTTTGGGTATTTCCAATTGGAGATTTGAGAAATTGGGATTTGTAAAGCTTCCTGATGAGATATATACTTCAAATTTGCATATGTTATTGATGATGGATGTGTTTAAGAATATGTAAGGTTTGGGATTTGCATCTGGTTCAGGGGCGATTTGGTGGAACCTTGAAAATTACAAAAAATTTCCAATTTTGGAAGTTCTCCATAACTTCCTTATCCCAAAATAAGATAATCGAACCGGGGTAGTGAAGTTTGCTGGCTCTTTTCTCTAACACCTTAAAGTGCCCTTTAGCCTCGTTGAATTTATCTCTAACCATTTCAAAGTTACTTGCAAAAAATCCTTATTTGTAATCCAAATAAAATGACTTCCAACCTCCTTACATAAAGAATTACTAGAAAACATAAGTTTATCAATTCCAAACTTGTATAAATCGATTGGTAATGAAATTATACGATGATTTTAGTACCTGGGCATCCTCGGACGTGGTCTGGATCCTTTGGAATCATGAGAATTACCTTAAAAATCCATTTGAAATTGAATTTTTTGGTCGATTTCATATGCGAAATAAAGAAATTTTTTTGTTGGGGTGTGGGAAGCTTTGGGGATTTGTGAAGCTTCCAGCTTCCAGGGATTTCAACTTCAAATTTTTGATATGTTATAGTTTAAAGATAGTGTTAACTTTCTGTAAAGTTTCAGATATGTATCTGGTCCAGGAGCGATTTTGTGGAACCGTGAAAATGACCAAAATTTCCAATTTTGGAAGTTCGCCATAACTTCCTTATTCCCAGAGATAATCGAACCGGGGCAGTGACATTTACTGGCCAATTTGGATATCTTTCAAATGCGGTATGTGTTTGGTATCCGTAAACCTAACCGTTTCAGAGATATTCCGCGAAAAAACCACATCGGTCGATTTCATACAAAACGAAAAAATTTTTTGGGGTTTTTCCAATTCTGGGCCGATAAATTCGAGGGGGGTTTGTGAAGCTTCCACCAATTGGATTTACTTCAAATTTGGATATGTCATGGTTAAAGGATAGATTTAAGAATTTGTAAGGTTTGGAATTTATAGCTAGTGCAGGACGGATTTCGTGGAACCTGAAAGAAAATGACCTAATTTTCAATTTTGGAAGTTCTATAACTCCCTTAATCCTTAAGATAATCGAACCGGGGTAGTGACATTTTCTGGTTCTTTTTATTAGCTTTCTTTTTGCCAAAGTCATGATCAATCTACCTCTGACCATTCCAAAGTTATTCTTAAATAACCACTTTTTGAATTCTGAAAAAATGACTTCCAAGAGGTTTTTCATAGAGAATTATCAGAAAACATAAGTTTATTCAAATTCCAAATTGTGACAAATCGATTGGTCATAAAATTCTACTGTGATTTATGTATCTGGGCATCTTCCGGCATTGCCTGGATCCTTTGGAATCAAGAGAACGAACTTCCTTAAAAAATCCCAATAAAAATGGATTTCGTCGATTTCATGTAAAACGAAGGTATTTTGGCAACTCAGGCTCAGCGAATTTCGGATTTGTGAAGCCTCCCGATGAGATATATACTTCAAATTTTGATATGTTATAGTTAAAGGATGCGTTTAAGAATTTGTAAGGTTTGGGATTTAGCTCTGGTCCAGGGGCAATTTTGTGGAACCTGAAAGAAAATTACCAATTTCCAATTTTTGAAGTTCCATAACTTCCTCGTTACTGAAGATAATCGAACCGGGGCAGTGACATTTTCTGGATAATTTTGATACCTTTCTTTTTGTCAAAGTGGTTGTTATTCTATCTCTCACCTCTTTCAAGTGATTCTGAATAAACTACTTTTTGAATCCTGTAAAAATGACTTCCAAGAGGTTTTTCAAAGAGAATTACCAGAAAACATAAGATTATCCAAATTCCAAATTGTGTGACAAATCGATTGGTCATAAAATTCTACTGTGATTTATGTATCTGGGCATCTTCCTGTGTGGTCCGGATCCTTTGGATTCATGAGATTTACCTTTAAAAATGCATATAAAAATGGATTTCGACGATTTCATGCAAAACGAAGATATTTTGATGATTTTTCCCAATCTTGATGCAGGAAAATGGGATTTGTGAAGGTTCCACCGATTGGATTTACTGGATAATTTGGATATGTTATAGATGAAGGATGTGTTTAGGAATTTATAAGGTTTTGGATTTGTATTTGATCCAGGAGCGATTTAGTGGAACCTGAAAGAAAATGACCAAAATTTCCAAATTTTGGAAGTTCCATAACTTCCTTATCGCTAAAGATAATCGAACCGGGGCAGTGACATTTTCTGGATATTTTCTGGATACGTTTCAAGTGCGGTATGTGTTAGGTATCCGTAAACCTAACCGTTTCACAGATATTCCGGTCAAAAAAAAAATCAGTCAAAAAACCCAAAAAAAACGACTTCCAAGAGGTTTTTCATAGATAATCACTAGAAGACATTAGATTATAGTTTCCAATGTGCAACAAATCGATTGGTAATAAAATTCTCTAGCGATTTATGTATCTGGGCATCTTCGGGCATGGTCTGAATCCTTTGGAATCATGAGAATTTCCTTAAACAGTTTTCATACAAAACGAAGAAATTTTTTCGGGGTTTTTCTCAATCTTTATGCAGGAAAATGAGATTTGTGAAACTTCCACCAATTGGATTTACTTCAAATTTTGATATGTTATAGTTAAAGGATGCGTTTACGAATTTGTAAGGTTTGGGATTTATGTCTGATCCATAAGCAATTTGGTGGAATCTTAAAAGTGAATTTTCCATAACATTCTCGATTCCTTATTGGATAATCGAAACGGGGGCAGTGACATTTTCTGACCCATTTTCATACCTTTAAGTGATTTTATATCATAAAACAAAACCTTTATCGGTATTTTCGGTCAACGTTTCTTTTTTTTTTTTTTATTTTTGTATTACCGCATTCTATTCTATTTTATTCTATTCTATTTTATTCTATTCTATTTTATTCTATTTATTTTACAATCGCTTTCACTCTTTACAGATTAAATTTTCACTTTTACAGTTGTTTATATTTCCCTTTAAAGAATAATAATAATAATAATAATAATAATATAAATAGAGTGTGTGGTAAATAAATAGGTAAATATGTTTTTTTTTTTTTTTCGTTGGTTTTTGCCATTCACTTTTCATCATCCCACACACACACACACATACTACATTTTTCTTTCATTCTTTCTTTCTTTCTTTCTTTCTTGTTCTTGTTCTTCTTCTTTTTCTTCTTGTACTTGTACTTGTTGTACTTTTCTTGTACTTGTACTACATAAATATTACTATTATTATTATTTATAAACCAAAAAAAAAACCAACTACCTTTCGCTATATATGTACCAGAACGGTGGTTATGATGATGTACCGGGATCATTGATTCATTGATTTATTCTTGTTATATAGTCAAGGTCAGATGATTGGATATAAGATGGCAAGTAAGCAAATAAACAAACAAACAAAATATAAAACCATTATTTTTTTTTTTTTGGTGGTATGATATGAAATCAAAAATAGTTTTTGTTTATGCGTATTTTATGTGTTTGTAAATTTTTTTTGTGGTTATTATTTACTATTATTTTATATATATATATATAACATATATATATATATGTTTTATACGTAATAACGACGCGCAAACGCTACAATTTGAATAATAATAATATTTTCTCTTTTTTTTTGTACAGGATGTTTGTTGAGATGAATCAAATTATCAGTAAGTTTTTCCTTTTGTTATGATTACATTTACATTTCAACAATAACAATAATAAATCAATGATTGATTCCCCGTGTGAAAATTCCTTTATAAGGTTAACACATTTCCAAATTTATGGGATTTTTGATAACGTATAACGAACCAAAATCTCTTGTCAATATGTTTTTTTAAAGGACTTGCGCAAACAAAAATTCTATGATGATAATTAAATTAAAATTCGCTAGAAGGTAGAGTTTGTATTTTTACTTTAAATTATTCTGTTTTTTTTTGGTTTGTTTATTGTGTATGTTTTGCTCCTATACATAATAATAATAATAATAATAATAATAATAATAAATGGGATAATAAAATAAGAACACAATGAATTTATCTTGAATGTTGATGATCGTGACGAGGACGACGACGACGACCGCTAATATACAAATAAATAAATAAATATAAATTGTTTCTTTTATTTTTTGATTTAAATTAAATCAAATAAGTTAAAAATTATAATGTTTTGTTTTTTTATTTGGTAAATTGAGTTCAAGAATATTAAATAAGGTAATTATAATTATTTATTTAACTATATATAATCGACACCTGTGAAAAATTTATATATATATAACATATATTTGAAAATCGAATCAGGTACAAAATAACCATAATAATAATAATTTGAATATTTTTAATTATTTTGTTTATTATTTGCGCGATTTGCGATTTGCGATTTTATTTCGATTAAAATTTTATTTATTTGCGATTTTGTTTTGTTTAGAGTTAGAGCGAGGTTTTTTTTTTTTTTTTTTTAACGATTTTTGCGAATTTTGTTTATTAATTAATTAAATTAAATTATTTTTTTATTATTTCTTTATTAATAAAAATTGAAGGAATTAAATTTTTCTAACTCGCATAGTGAATATTTAAATGATGTTTATTTATTGTAAATGTTAAAAACGTGCAAAAATAAATATTGTTAAAATTGATTTTGAAATTTTGATTGAGTGAGAATTGAATTATATAATATTATAATAAATTGGATGTCATAATTGATTTTAATTTCGTATAATTTATAGAATACTAATAGATATTTACTTAAAATATATGCGGTTGGGTAATTAATAATAATAATAATAATAATATAATTTTTGTGTTTCCTGTGTGTTATTGAATAGAATTATAATAAATTTTATAGAATTAATTGAACATTTTCACGGTAAGATCTTTTTTTTGTAAATTCTAATTTTGAGTGCGAAAATCTTGTCAAAATTACTTTGATAAATCGTTTTTAAAATTGTAATTGTAAAATGTTTATAATATGTGTAATAAAATGATCTTTGTTAAATATTAGGATAAGTTTCCTTGGATTTGGATTTGATTAAAATTGAGAATTTCCCAAGAGATTTTGATGGTTTTTTAATGGATTTTATATATGGAAAATTTTACTAAAATCCGTTTTTTGAGTGCGTTTTCTTGGAAAAAATTCCTTAGAATTAGAATTAATTGTATTGGGCATTGGGTCGTCAATCCCCTAAACACTTGACCCCCCGGGGGTCATTGTGTTATTGCCCTACTCTATCCCATATTCATACATTCATTGGCCTTTCTTACTGGTCAACTGGTCAACTTTTTAATTGATATGGACATAACTTCCTCGCAGGTAATGGAAATGATGAACCAATGATGAACCCTGAGTCTGATCCCTGCTAAAGCTTCACATTCACAAAGAATGTGTTCCGCAGTTTCCTCTTCCGTGTGGCAAACACGCCTACACGTATCGCAGCTTACGATTTTCATCCTGTATAGTAGATGAGCTCTTAGATTATAGTGGCCGGTTAAATATCCGACCACTATACTCTAGTATTATTCCTATTTAGGCCGAGAATTTGTTCCGTCAGTCCTTTTGAATATGCAGGAATAAAGAGCTTAGAATGTCTGCAGCCATCGGTGTCATTCCAGTGCTTCTGGGACTCCCGCAGCAGTAGTTCCTTCATTCTTGCTCTAACAGTTGCTTTAGCTAAACCACAAAATGGTTGAGTAGGTTGAGTGCCCGAGTGAGCAGAGCACGATTTCTTGCGATGGCATCTGCCCTCTCATTACCCTCTATTCCACTATGTATGTCCAGGTATCCACATCATTTTGGACTTTATTTACCCTTATTGCCACATCTTTCAGTACCCCTAGACAATCCAGCACAAGCTTCGATTCTACCTCTCGGGAGTTCACCGCCATAATTGCCGCTTTGCTATCAGAAAAGATATAGATACGCTGCCCTTTATAACCCTTATCCTTAATCCATCTGATGCAAAACTCTATAGCATAGATTTCCGCCTGGAATACCGTGCTATAGCAATCCAGAGTGGCCCCAATCAGTTCCAATCTTGGATTCGCCTCATATAATCCGGAGCCCGCGTACTTAGGTTGGTCTTAGATCCATCCGTATAAAATTTTAGGGAGTTTTCAGCGAATTTAATCTTGTCCAATCCGTCCAATCTTCCCTATATTGGGAAACACAACCGAAAAGTTCTTGTCGAAGTCATATATACCCTAGGAGTGGCCTTTACCAGTAACATTCCGAGAATTACATCACTACTGATTTCATCGACTAGCCATTGGTGATTTTTTGCCACCCTAGTTATTCCTTCGGTAACCATCGTTGCATGTACTATCTTCTTCCTTGCTTCGTTCTTAATGAACAAATGCAATGGGGGGGGGGGGGGGGGGGAAGATTTAAAATCGCTTCTAGCGCTGCTGTGGGCGTGGTGCGCATTGCTCCCGTAACCCCCAAACATGCCAGACGCTGAATTTTGTTTAGTTTGACCTGCGCCCCTCTTTGTTGGGCTTTTTTGCTCACCGCACCGATGAAGCATAGGTCAAAATTGGTCTTGTTATAACCTTGTATAACCATAGTGCCATATTGGGGGGTAAGACCCCATGATCTTCCTATTAAGCTTTTGCAAGTTCATAGGGAGATTCTTGCCTTATCTGTGGCATTTATTATATGGGAGTTCCAGTTTAGTTTAGCATCTACCATCACCCCCCCAGGTATTTCGCTTCTGTCGAAAATTCTATCTTTTCTCCAAACAGCATGGGACATTTGAACTTACTGCTCCCCCTCTTAGTGAAGGGCACAATAGTGCTTTTCTTAGGGTTTATATTTAGTCCCGTCGATAGGCACCACTCCGCCCACTAAGTTCAGAGCCGTCTGTAGTCTGTCCGAAACTGTTTCTTCAAATTTGCCGCAGATGAGTATTACCACATCATCTGCGTAACCCTGCACATAGAACCCGTTATCATTAAGTTTTATCAGCAGTTCGTTCACAACCATGGACCACAATAGTGGAGAAAGTACCCCCCCCCCCCTTGTGGGCATCCCTTGGCTGTTGTTATGCTAAGATAAATCTTCCGCTAGAGTCATTTTCACAACCCTATTCCTCAGCATGGCCTTAACCCATCTACAAGTGACATCGTGAACCCCCCTTACTGCAGCGGCTCGACAGATACCATCGAACGCTGTGTTATCAAAGGCTCCGTCGATGTCAAGAAATCACCCTACGGCCACTTCCCTATCCTCGAAAGATTTCTCTATTCTCGAGGTCAGGTTTTGCAGCGCTTGTACGGTTGATTCGGTTTGTGAGTGCGATATCTTGGAAAATTTCTTAACCAATCGTTGGGAAATTGTTATTCAGGGCTTTATTTTTATCTTAAAGATATTCTTTGTTGAATATTCAAAGGGGTTTCCCTGGACGGATTTGATTAGAATTGAGAATTTCCCAAGAGATTTTCATGGTTTTTTATTGTATTTTATATATGGAAAATGATACAAAATCAGTTTTGAATGCGTTTTCTTGGAAAAAATTCCTTAACCAACCATTGGGAAATTATTTTGCGGGCTTTATTGTGTCTTAAATATGATCTCTATAAAATATTAGGATAGGTTTCCTTGGATGGACTTACCCAGAATTGAGAATTTCCCTGAGAGATTTTCGTGGTTTTTTTTTTTGTGTATTTTTATATGGAAAATTTTTATCAAATCAATTTCTGATTGCGAATGATTATGGAAAATTCCTTAACCAATCGCTGGGAAATTGTTACCAGGCAATCGTAACGCATTATAGATGATCTTTACAAAATATTAGGATAGGTTTCCTTGGACGCTCTTGGTCAGAATTGAGAATTTCCACGAGATTTTCATGTATTTTATATGGAAAATTTTATCAAATTAAATTTGGAGTGCAATTTTTTGGAAAATTCTTAAACCAAACGTTGGGAAATTGTTATTAGGCCTTATTAACACTTTAAAGATCATCCCTGTTATATATCTGATGGGGTTTCCATGGACGGTTTTGGTTAGAAAAGTTAGAATTTCCCGAGACTTTCATGGTTTTTTGAATGTATTTTATATGGAAAATTTCAACAAAAATCCATTTCTGAATACAATATATTTAGAATTCGTTGACCAATCGTTGGGAAATTGTTATCAGGCCTTAGTAATACTTTTTAAGATCATCTCTGATAAATATTAGGATAGGTTTCCTTGAACGAATGTGGCTAAAATTGAGAATTTCCCAAAATGTTCATGTATTTTATATTGGAAAATGATACAAAATCAATTTTGAATTCGTTCTCTTGGAAAATTCTCGTATGAATCTTTTGAGAAATCGTTACCAGACATTCGAAATTGAACATAGATCATCTTCATAAAATATTAGTATAGGTTTCCTTGGACGAACTTGAGCCAAAAAAAGAAAGAATGTGGTCCTATTAATTACAAAAAACAAATCTCTATATGTATGAATGGTATATATACGTATTTTTATAAATATAATAAATTTCTTGGTTATTGTGTTGTTGTGTTATTGTTTTTTTGGTATATTTGATTTTATTAACAACCGGTCGGTCGGTCGGTCGGTCGCGGTATCTTAAAAATGAAAAAAAAAAACAAAAACAAATAACAATACAGAAAAAAAAAATATAAACAAATTATAATTATTTATAGCTTTAGCTGTTTTCGTTTTTCGAGTATATGTCTGACTGATGTGAGTGTGTATTTTAATATAAATACACTTTTAAATAGAATTAAAAAAACGAAAAAAAAAAAACTCGTTTAAGTCATCAACATCAATCAATAGAATGGCAAGCATTTATATGATATGGATGGTCGGGCGGGATGAGAATTTCCCTAAGATTTTTCATGGATTTTTCATGTAAAATCAATTTTCTGATTGTGATTCGTTGGAAAATTCCTTAACGAATCCTTTGGAAACTATTACTAGATCTTCAATAATCTATCCAAGATGATCTTCACATAAAATTGAAATAGGTTTCCTTGGACAATCTTGCCTAAAATTGAGAATTTCCCAAACACTTTTCATGGATTTTTCATGTAAAATCAATTTCTGATTGTAATTTCTTGGAAAATTCCTTAACGAATCGTTGGGAAATTGTTACCCGACATTTCTAACGTTTTAAAGATCACCGTTACAGAATTTTATCATAGATTTCCTTGGACAAACTTGCCCAAAATTGAGAATTTCGCAAGATTTTTCATGTAAAATCAATTTCTGTTTGTGATTCGTTGGAAAATTCTTAACGAATCGTTTGGAAATCATTACAAGACATTTGTAACGTTTTAAAGATCATCTTTACAAAATTTTAGCATAGATTTCCTTGGGACAAACTTAACCAGAATTGAGAATTTCCCAAAATTTCCATTGAATTTTCATATAAAATCAATTTTTGATTGTGATTTATTGGAAAGTTCCGTAACAAATCTTCGGTACATTGTTACAAGACATTTGTAACGTTTTAAAGATCATCTTTACAAAATTTTAGCATAGATTTCCTTGGGACAAACTTAACCAGAATTGAGAATTTCCCAAAATTTCCATTGAATTTTCATATAAAATCAATTTTTGATTGTGATTTATTGGAAAGTTCAATGACAAATCTTCGGGACATTGTTACAAGACATTTGTAACGTTTTAAAGATCATCTTTGCAGAATCTTAACATATATTTCCTTGGACGAACTTTCCCAAAATTTCCCAAGACTTTTCATGTATTTTCATATAAAATCAATTTTTGATTGTGATTTCTTGGAAAGTTCCGTAACAAATCGTCGGGAAATTGTTACAAGACATTTGTAACGTTTTAAAGATCATCTTTCAACAAAATTTTAGCATAGATTTCCTTGGGACAAACTTAACCAGAATTGAGAATTTCCCAAAAAAAAAGTTATATGAGGAAAATTTCCCACTTAAAATTTCTATTTCTGATGATTTGGGATTTCTTAGCCGTACAGCAAAACAAATCATTTGCCGAGTAAAAATCCTTAGTCTCACAACAAATCCAAACATTCAAATCCAAAACGTAAACTAAACAAATCGATCACTTTTTGTTATTAATGTTATTTTGTTTTTACAATATATTCATTTATTCATTAGCCAAAAATTCGTACAGGTGATTTTAACCATTAAACCAAAAAAAAAAAAAAACTTTTGTTTTTTTTTTTAATATACAAACAAACAAACAAAAATAGAGAAACAAAAGAGACAAAAAAGACAAAAGAGACCAAAGAGAGAGAGAGAGAGAGACAGTCAGATTTAAAATTAAAGTGATAAAAAAAAACAAGTTTAAAAAAATATTTCGTATGTTTTTTTCATTCAGTTTAGTTAATTCATTCAATCAATAAAAATTGACAAAGTGTGAGTTCAATTTTATTTAATAAAAAAATTAAATCACCGACAACCCCAACGAAAGCAACGAGATATAATAAAAATATGGTAAAAATACAAATTTAATTAATTTAATTTAATTTAATTTAATTTAATTTAAATGTTTAATTGGTTTTTACTATTTTGTGTATATTTTTGTAGTCAATAATTTCACCATTGTTAATTTCACCGATTTTACCGGATCAATCATTTGTTGATACAAATAATATTTTTGTATATTTGGGTAATGTCACATTGCTCATTTGTATACCAATTATTTATTTAATTTTATGGACATTCTCATGGTTTATGATAATTCAAGATTCACATTATCATAAGTGGTTGTCAAAGGTATGTGTATGGATGGGAAAATGGGAAATGGGAAAATTGGTTTTGTTTAAACTATGGATTTTTTAACTTCTATTTTCGGTTTTTTTTAGTTACTGATGAGTTTTTCAATATTTTTTCAAATAATTTTATTACTTTTATTGGTCGCATTCCATAATATGGGTTTGAATTTAAATGAATGGGAAATAAATTGTCAATATTATTTAATAATTAGGTAAATAAAACACACAAAATTGGATTTAATTAAATAAATTAAATAAAATAAATTTTGTTTTTTTGGTTTCCTAATCCCAATCGAATAGAAATGTTAAAAATGCAATTTTATTATCAATATTTATGCAATTAATGTCATTCGTATCGATATCCATATGGTTTGGATGGATATTTATTTATTTTACAATGGATATGGATATCATTGAAATGACATCGACAGCCACCAAAATGGATTTTAACAGTTGCTATAATGGATTATATTTTCGACAATTTTATAGGTAGATATTTTTTTGGTTATAATATTTGATTTGCGTTTGATTAATTGTAACGATTAATATATTTATAGTTCAAATCTTACCGAAACGGTTGCGTTCACATGTTTTTCATTATAAAAATTTCGATGTGGCTTTGCGGCTATCATCGTAAAATGGAAAGGAATAAATTTCGGCCGATGGAAAAAGTAGAAAATTGAAAATATTAATAAAGAATTTTTTTTTGTATATAAAAATTGTGTTATTTATTTATTATTTTTGTGTGTCAAAATGATTAATGAATATAAGTAAGTAAGTATAACAAACTTAAAGGATTGGGTGAAAAATCCATTTTTTCATAAGGGGTTAGTATAGCAAAATTTTGGGAAATCTTTGACGGGCCATACCTCAAAAACTAATGGCTAAAACGTTCTGAAACCAATTTATTCGGATTCAGCATCCCTTAAAGCATAAGTATGCAAGTTTTCAGCCCGTTTGCTCAAACTTAAAGGATTCGGTGAAAAATCCATTTTTTCATAAGGGGTTAGTATAGCAAAATTTTGGGAAATCTTTGACGGGCCATAACTCAAAAACCAATGGCTAAAACGTTCTGAAACCAATTTATTCGGATTTAGCATCCCTTAAAACATAAGTATGCAAGTTTTCAGCCCGTTTGCTCAAACTTAAGGTATTCGGTGAAAAATCCATTTTTTCATAAGGGGTTAGTATAGCAAAATTTTGGGAAATCTTTGACGGGCCATAACTCAAAAACTAATGGCTAAAACGTTCTGAAACCACTTTATTCGGATTCAGCATGCCTTAAAACATAAGTATGCAAGTTTTCAGCCCGATTGCTCGAACTTAAGGTATTCGGTGAAAAATCCATTTTTTCATAAGGGGTTAGTATAGCAAAATTTTGGGAAATCTTTGACGGGTCATAACTCAAAAACTAATGGCTAAAACGTTCTGAAACCACTTTATTCGGATTCAGCATCCCTTAAAACATAAGTATGCAAATTTTCAGCCCGATTGCTCGAACTTAAGGTATTCGGTGAAAAATCCATTTTTTCATAAGGGGTTAGTATAGCAAAATTTTGGGAAATCTTTGACGGGCCACAACTCAAAAACTAATGGCTAAAACGTTCTGAAACCACTTTATTCGGATTCAGCATCCCTTAAAACATAAGTATGCAAGTTTTCAGCCCGTTTGCTCAAACTTAAAGGATTCGGTGAAAAATCCATTTTTTCATAAGGGGTTAGTATAGCAAAATTTTGGGAAATCTTTGACGGGTCATAACTCAAAAACTAATGGCTAAAACGTTCTGAAACCACTTTATTCGGATTCAGCATCCCTTAAAACATAAGTATGCAAGTTTTCAGCCCGTTTGCTCAAACTTAAAGGATTCGGTGAAAAATCCATTTTTTCATAAGGGGTTAGTATAGCAAAATTTTGGGAAATCTTTGACGGGTCATAACTCAAAAACTAATGGCTAAAACGTTCTGAAACCACTTTATTCGGATTCAGCATCCCTTAAAACATAAGTATGCAAGTTTTCAGCCCGTTTGCTCAAACTTAAAGGATTCGGTGAAAAATCCATTTTTTCATAAGGGGTTAGTATAGCAAAATTTTGGGAAATCTTTGACGGGCCATAACTCAAAAACTAATGGCTAAAACGTTCTGAAACCACTTTATTCGGATTCAGCATGCCTTAAAACATAAGTATGCAAGTTTTCAGCCCGTTTGCTCAAACTTAAAGGATTCGGTGAAAAATCCATTTTTTCATAAGGGGTTAGTATAGCAAAATTTTGGGAAATCTTTGACGGGCCACAACTCAAAAACTAATGGCTAAAACGTTCTGAAACCACTTTATTCGGATTCAGCATGCCTTAAAACATAAGTATGCAAGTTTTCAGCCCGATTGCTCGAACTTAAGGTATTCGGTGAAAAATCCATTTTTTCATAAGGGGTTAGTATAGCAAAATTTTGGGAAATCTTTGACGGGTCATAACTCAAAAACTAATGGCTAAAACGTTCTGAAACCACTTTATTCGGATTCAGCATCCCTTAAAACATAAGTATGCAAATTTTCAGCCCGATTGCTCGAACTTAAGGTATTCGGTGAAAAATCCATTTTTTCATAAGGGGTTAGTATAGCAAAATTTTGGGAAATTTTTGACGGGCCACAACTCAAAAACTAATGGCTAAAACGTTCTGAAACCACTTTATTCGGATTCAGCATCCCTTAAAACATAAGTATGCAAGTTTTCAGCCCGTTTGCTCAAACTTAAAGGATTCGGTGAAAAATCCATTTTTTCATAAGGGGTTAGTATAGCAAAATTTTGGGAAATCTTTGACGGGTCATAACTCAAAAACTAATGGCTAAAACGTTCTGAAACCACTTTATTCGGATTCAGCATCCCTTAAAACATAAGTATGCAAATTTTCAGCCCGATTGCTCGAACTTAAGGTATTCGGTGAAAAATCCATTTTTTCATAAGGGGTTAGTATAGCAAAATTTTGGGAAATCTTTGAGGGGCCATAACTCAAAAACTAATGGCTAAAACGTTCTGAAACCACTTTATTCGGATTTAGCATCCCTTAAAACATAAGTATGCAAGTTTTCAGCCCGTTTGCTCAAACCTAAAGGATTCGGTGAAAAATCCATTTTTTCATAAGGGGTTAGTATAGCAAAATTTTGGGAAATCTTTGACGGGCCATAACTCAAAAACTAATGGCTAAAACGTTCTGAAACCACTTTATTCGGATTTAGCATCCCTTAAAACATAAGTATGCAAGTTTTCAGCCCGTTTGCTCAAACTTAAGGTATTCGGTGAAAAATCCATTTTTTCATAAGGGGTTAGTATAGCAAAATTTTGGGAAATCTTTGACGGGCCATAACTCAAAAACTAATGGCTAAAACGTTCTGAAACCACTTTATTCGGATTCAGCATGCCTTAAAACATAAGTATGCAAGTTTTCAGCCCGATTGCTCGAACTTAAGGTATTCGGTGAAAAATCCATTTTTTCATAAGGGGTTAGTATAGCAAAATTTTGGGAAATCTTTGACGGGTCATAACTCAAAAACTAATGGCTAAAACGTTCTGAAACCACTTTATTCGGATTCAGCATCCCTTAAAACATAAGTATGCAAATTTTCAGCCCGATTGCTCGAACTTAAGGTATTCGGTGAAAAATCCATTTTTTCATAAGGGGTTAGTATAGCAAAATTTTGGGAAATCTTTGACGGGCCACAACTCAAAAACTAATGGCTAAAACGTTCTGAAACCACTTTATTCGGATTCAGCATCCCTTAAAACATAAGTATGCAAGTTTTCAGCCCGTTTGCTCAAACTTAAAGGATTCGGTGAAAAATCCATTTTTTCATAAGGGGTTAGTATAGCAAAATTTTGGGAAATCTTTGACGGGTCATAACTCAAAAACTAATGGCTAAAACGTTCTGAAACCACTTTATTCGGATTCAGCATCCCTTAAAACATAAGTATGCAAGTTTTCAGCCCGTTTGCTCAAACTTAAAGGATTCGGTGAAAAATCCATTTTTTCATAAGGGGTTAGTATAGCAAAATTTTGGGAAATCTTTGACGGGTCATAACTCAAAAACTAATGGCTAAAACGTTCTGAAACCACTTTATTCGGATTCAGCATCCCTTAAAACATAAGTATGCAAGTTTTCAGCCCGTTTGCTCAAACTTAAAGGATTCGGTGAAAAATCCATTTTTTCATAAGGGGTTAGTATAGCAAAATTTTGGGAAATCTTTGACGGGCCATAACTCAAAAACTAATGGCTAAAACGTTCTGAAACCACTTTATTCGGATTCAGCATGCCTTAAAACATAAGTATGCAAGTTTTCAGCCCGTTTGCTCAAACTTAAAGGATTCGGTGAAAAATCCATTTTTTCATAAGGGGTTAGTATAGCAAAATTTTGGGAAATCTTTGACGGGCCACAACTCAAAAACTAATGGCTAAAACGTTCTGAAACCACTTTATTCGGATTCAGCATGCCTTAAAACATAAGTATGCAAGTTTTCAGCCCGATTGCTCGAACTTAAGGTATTCGGTGAAAAATCCATTTTTTCATAAGGGGTTAGTATAGCAAAATTTTGGGAAATCTTTGACGGGTCATAACTCAAAAACTAATGGCTAAAACGTTCTGAAACCACTTTATTCGGATTCAGCATCCCTTAAAACATAAGTATGCAAATTTTCAGCCCGATTGCTCGAACTTAAGGTATTCGGTGAAAAATCCATTTTTTCATAAGGGGTTAGTATAGCAAAATTTTGGGAAATCTTTGACGGGCCACAACTCAAAAACTAATGGCTAAAACGTTCTGAAACCACTTTATTCGGATTCAGCATCCCTTAAAACATAAGTATGCAAGTTTTCAGCCCGTTTGCTCAAACTTAAAGGATTCGGTGAAAAATCCATTTTTTCATAAGGGGTTAGTATAGCAAAATTTTGGGAAATCTTTGACGGGTCATAACTCAAAAACTAATGGCTAAAACGTTCTGAAACCACTTTATTCGGATTCAGCATCCCTTAAAACATAAGTATGCAAGTTTTCAGCCCGTTTGCTCAAACTTAAAGGATTCGGTGAAAAATCCATTTTTTCATAAGGGGTTAGTATAGCAAAATTTTGGGAAATCTTTGACGGGCCATAACTCAAAAACTAATGGCTAAAACGTTCTGAAACCACTTTATTCGGATTTAGCATCCCTTAAAACATAAGTATGCAAGTTTTCAGCCCGTTTGCTCAAACTTAAAGGATTCGGTGAAAAATCCATTTTTTCATAAGGGGTTAGTATAGCAAAATTTTGGGAAATCTTTGACGGGCCACAACTCAAAAACTAATGGCTAAAACGTTCTGAAACCACTTTATTCGGATTCAGCATCCCTTAAAACATAAGTATGCAAGTTTTCAGCCCGTTTGCTCAAACTTAAAGGATTCGGTGAAAAATCCATTTTTTCATAAGGGGTTAGTATAGCAAAATTTTGGGAAATCTTTGACGGGTCATAACTCAAAAACTAATGGCTAAAACGTTCTGAAACCACTTTATTCGGATTCAGCATCCCTTAAAACATAAGTATGCAAGTTTTCAGCCCGTTTGCTCAAACTTAAAGGATTCGGTGAAAAATCCATTTTTTCATAAGGGGTTAGTATAGCAAAATTTTGGGAAATCTTTGACGGGCCATAACTCAAAAACTAATCGCTAAAACGTTCTGAAACCACTTTATTCGGATTTAGCATCCCTTAAAACATAAGTATGCAAGTTTTCAGCCCGTTTGCTCAAACTTAAAGGATTCGGTGAAAAATCCATTTTTTCATAAGGGGTTAGTATAGCAAAATTTTGGGAAATCTTTGACGGGTCATAACTCAAAAACTAATGGCTAAAACGTTCTGAAACCACTTTATTCGGATTCAGCATCCCTTAAAACATAAGTATGCAAATTTTCAGCCCGATTGCTCGAACTTAAGGTATTCGGTGAAAAATCCATTTTTTCATAAGGGGTTAGTATAGCCAAATTTTGGGAAATCTTTGACGGGCCATAACTCAAAAACTAATGGCTAAAACGTTCTGAAACCACTTTATTCGGATTTAGCATCCCTTAAAACATAAGTATGCAAGTTTTCAGCCCGTTTGCTCAAACTTAAAGGATTCGGTGAAAAATCCATTTTTTCATAAGGGGTTAGTATAGCAAAATTTTGGGAAATCTTTGACGGGCCACAACTCAAAAACTAATGGCTAAAACGTTCTGAAACCACTTTATTCGGATTTAGCATCCCTTAAAACATAAGTATGCAAGTTTTCAGCCCGTTTGCTCAAACTTAAAGGATTCGGTGAAAAATCCATTTTTTCATAAGGGGTTAGTATAGCAAAATTTTGGGAAATCTTTGACGGGCCATAACTCAAAAACTAATGGCTAAAACGTTCTGAAACCACTTTATTCGGATTTAGCATCCCTTAAAACATAAGTATGCAAGTTTTCAGCCCGTTTGCTCAAACTTAAAGGATTCGGTGAAAAATCCATTTTTTCATAAGGGGTTAGTATAGCAAAATTTTGGGAAATCTTTGGCGGGCCATAACTCAAAAACTAAGGGCTAAAACGTTCTGTAACCAATTTATTCGGATTTAGCATCCCTTAAAACATAAGTATGCAAGTTTTCAGCCCGTTTGCTCAAACTTAAAGGATTCCTTTTTTGAGAGCGTTTTCTTGGGAAATTCGTAAATGAATCGTTTTGAAACTTTTATCAGACGTTCTTAACGCATTGAAGATGATCTTCATAAAATATTAGTATAGATTTCCTTGGACGGAATTGATCAGAATTGAGAATTTCCCAAGATTTTCATGGATTTTTTTAAAGCTTATATATGGAAAATTTTACAAAATTCATTTCTGAATGCCATATCTTGAAAATTTATGTATAAATGGTTTGGAAATTGTCACCAGGGCTTTCTTATGTCTTAATGGTGAACTAGACAAAATATTGGATCGGGTTTTCTTGGATGGGATTGCCCATAATCGAAAATTTCCCGAGATTTTCATGGTTTTTAATGCGTTTTATAGGGAAAATTTTACAAAATCCATTTTTGACTGCGAATTCTTGAAAATCCATAACGAATCACTTGGAAACTGTTATCAGATCTTTATAATCTATCCCAAATGATACCCACATAATATTGAAATGGGTTTCCTTGGACGCACTTGGTCAGAATTGAGAATTTCCACGAGATTTTCATGGATTTTTATTGCTTTTTTATGGAAAATTTCATACAAAATCCACTTTTGAGGGCGATATTTTGAAAATTTATGTATGAATCATTTGGAAACTGTTACCAGATCTGTATAATGTCTTAATGGTGAACTATACAAAATATTGGATGTGGTTTCCTTGGCCGCATTTACCCGAAAAATGAGAATTTTACACAAGTTCTCCATGGATTTTCTATTAATTTTTTTATATGGAAAATTTGTCTCTTTTTGTGAATCTACTCATTTTCTGTTTTACCCCCCCAATTTAACCTTTATTTTTTTTCTCTGCTTCATTCCAGATATAATAAAGAAAATCAAAAACAAAAATCTCCAACAAAAAAAAAAAAAAAATGAATGAAATAACCACCAATGATGTTGATGTTGATGTTGATGTTGATGCTGAAATGCTAAAATCTCCCGAATACATTGAACATTTATTGGAATGTGAAATCCGAAAAATAATTCCATCGGCTAACGATGGATTTGCATCATCAAATTATAATGAATTTATTGCGGCCATCAATCATTTAATTAAATCGGAATCGTCGATCGTTCAAAGAACGGCGGCCGCCACCGCCAATTATCGAAAATCAATTATCAATTTTATTGTAAAAAAGAAAATCATTCAATTTGCTAAAACGATATTAGAACATTGGCAGCCGCCGCCGCCCATCAATTGGCAATTGATAAAAAAAATATTAAACATACAATATTATGAAATGGTAAAACAATATGAATTGGCCATAACCGAAATGGAAACGATACGTCAAGGTGAACACGAAACAATACAAGAATATCATCGAAAAATTGAACATAATTTAAAAATATTAATCGGTAACGATTCATCGCATTTGACCACCAATAACAATTCAATGAATGTCACCCAATCAACGAAATGTAATCGTAAATTTGAATTATTGGCAAAATCGGCATTTATCCGGGGTTTACGTGAACCGCTGCGTTCGGCCATCACCATCAATAAATATAAAACGTTGAACGGTGCATATGTTCGAGCATTAACTGAACATAATAAGGATACGACGGTATCAATTGAATTGGAAAATGGGCAATCAAGTGTAGGGACAATGACAACAGGAGCTACAAGTACAATGATGACAGTAACCGGGATGACGACAGTCCCCGGGATGACAACAGTCCCGGGGATGACAACAGTCCCCGGGATGACGACAGTCCCGGGGATGACGACGGTCGACGATAATCTCACAGTAAATCAAAAATCTCCGGTTCCCATTGAAAATTTAATTGGAATGACATTGGTTGCAATGAAAAAAAAACCAACACAGTCACGACCACGCAGACGACGACCACGACCCGTACCAATATCTGCGGAGGCGATATTACCAAAACGTAATTGTTTCTTAAATGATAATAAAATAATTACATTTTATCGGAATCCAAATGGTAGTCCAACATATTCATGGGCAACTTCACCGTCCAAATCATCACCATCGACATCATCATCATCGACATCATCGATATCACCATCATCGATATCAGCAAGCAAAGATCCTTGGCAGGAAAGAATACCAGAAAGAATACCAGTAATAAGACCGGCAACTATTTGCAATCTATGTTATGATAATGGAAGCGCTGTAACGCAGTTAAAATTTCAACATCATCAACAACAACAACAACAACAACAACAACAACAACAACAACAACAACAACAACAACAACAACAACAACAACAACAACAACAACAACAACAACAACAACAACAACAACAACAACAACAACAACAACAACAACAACAACAACAACAACAACAACAACACCAACAACAACAACAACAACAACAACAACAACAACAACAACAACAACAACAACAACAACAACAACAACAACAACAACAACAACAACAAAGGGAAAGTGTCATAAAAATTAATCATTATAATAAAACTCCCCTTCCCCTTCCTCCTCCACCTCCTCCTCCTCCTCCACCTGCGCCTCCGTCGCTTTCTCCCATTGATGATGGCAAAAAAATTGTTGTATTGGAACATTATAAAATTGTAACGGTAAAAGTACCGTTAATTAATGATGATCAGCATGTGAATGTTGGAACAGAAAAGAGTTTTACAGCATCAGCGGCAGCAGCCGGAGCAGCAGCATCAGCAGCCGGAGCAGCAGGAGCTGGACCCATAACAACGGTTACGACCGTCACTTCATTAGTACCGCCATTCAATCAAACTATTTGGGCAGGACAGAACATTGAACAATTCAAATGGTAAAATGAAAAATGGTAAGATTGAAAAAAAAAACCAGAAATAAACAAATCGGAACCAAAGATGTGGAAGAAGGTCAAATTAGACTTTAAGAATTTAAAAAAAAAAACATTTTTTTTGATTTTTTGGAAAATAAATTTTTGATTAACAGAAAAAAAAAACAGATTTGCGTTTTTTTATTCAATTTTTTAGGAAAGCGTTCAGGAAACTCAAAAACTATTTTAAGAACTTAATTTCAAAACTTGAATGTTCTTAGGCTGTACTTCCTTATAATCAAGGGTAACTCCCAATCAAGTTGAAAATTGTTTTGGTTTTTTTTTTCTCGCATAAACTTTTGTATATGAAAAGTTTTCAGGAATCTTTTGTTGCCGAGCAGGTCATAACTAACCATTTGATGGATTAAATCGCGGAATTTAGATATTCTTAAACTGTACTTAAACTCTCCATCGTTCATCGTTCATCGTTCATCGTTCATCGTTCATCGTCTATCTTCCAAGTTTCAGTCAGTGATTCAGCCGGAAAAAGTTTAAGGATTTCGGGAAAAAATACCTTGAAGCGATACCTTGAAAATTCATTGAGAAATCGTTTTGAAACTATTATCAGATATCCCCTACGCATTATAGATGATCTCTATAAAATATTAGGATAGGTTTCTTAGGACGAACTTGGCGAGAATTGAAGATTTCCAAAGATTTTCATGCATTTTATATGGAAAATTTTACAAAAAACCATTTGGGGGTCGGATTTCTTGGAAATTCTTTGACGAATCGTTTTGAAACTTTCATCAGATGTTCTTAACGCGTTATAGATGATCTCTATAAAATATTATGATAGATTTCCTTGGACGGATTTGGTCAAAAGTGAAAATTTCCCGACGTTTTGATGGTTTTTTTTAAAGTATTTTATATGGAAAATTTTACGTAATCCAATTCTGAGTGCGTTTTCCAAGAAAATTCCTTACCCATCACTGGGAAATTGTTACCAGACAATCGTAACGCATTAAAGATCGTCTTTACAGAATATTAGCATGGGTTTCCTTGGACGGATTTGGTCAGAATTGAGAATTTCCCGACATTTTCATGGTTTTTTTAATGTATTTTATATGGAAAATTTCATCAAAATCCAATTTTGATTGCGCGATACGTTGAATATTCCTTAACCAATCATTGGAAAACTATTATCAGATATCCTTAACGCATTATAGATGATCTCTATAAAATATCAGGATAGGTTTCTATGGACGGATTTCGTCAAAAGTGAGAATTTCCCGACATTTTCAAGGTTTGTTAATGCATTTTATATGGAAATCGATACAAAACTCATTTCTGAGTGCGATTTCACAGAAAATTTATAGAGGAGTCGTATTGAAAACTATTACCAGATCTTAATAATGCATTTGAGATGTTCTCTACAAAATATCAGGATAGGTTTCCTTGGACGAACTTGGCGAGAATTGAAGATTTCCAAAGATTTTGATGGATTTTCATGTATTTTATATGGAAAAATTCAATTCTGAATGCGATACCTTGAAAATTCCTTAAGCAATCATTGGGAAATTGTTACCAGGCAATCGTAATGCATAAAAGATGATCTCCACAAAATATTAGTATAGGTTTCCTTGGACAGATTTGGTCAAAAGTGAAAATTTCGATGACGTTTTCATGGCTTTTATATGGAAAATTTCAACAAAAATCCAATTCTGATTGTGCGATACCTTGAAAATTTCTTAAACAATCAACTTGAAACTATTATCAGATATTCTTAACGCATTAAAGATGATCTCCACAAAATATTAGTATCGGTTTCCTTGAACGAACTTGGCAAGAATTGAAGATTTCCTAAGATTTTTCTTAAGATTTTATTAGCATAGGAAAATTTTCTCAGGAATCTTTTGGCGGCAAGTCCAAACTCAAAAAACTATTTGAGGAATCACCATAGAAACTTGGACATTTTTAAAGGACTCCTCTCAAAGTGTAATTCCTCCAATTTTCATCTCATTCGGTTACAATGTGAATGAGTTTCGAACTGAATAATCAATTTTGCTGCTGGTGCGGTAAATTTTTGCAAGAATCTTTCATAACTAACTCATTAATCAAAATCAAATCCCCAAATTGAAACTTCATCAAAATGCATTCCTCATCATCATCATCATCCGGCGAGTAACTCCACCATCACCACCACCACCACGAAAACGTTTTGATTCAATTTATTATTTTATCCTTTTTTTTTTTTATTTCTATTTTCTATTGTATGTCTGCTTCTGTTGCTATTCTGCTTCATTCATTCATTCATTTATATTTATATTTATATTTCTTTGTCGTCTTTAAATCAACAATTAAATTATTTATTTATTTGGTGTTTTTTTGGTATTTATGTGGTGTGATGGGGTGGGTGTGAGAGTGTACAAAAAAACAGACGTGTGTGAATTCTATAAACACTAATCTCTATATAATTAATTAATATAATATACAATTTGAATAATGTACAAATATATATAATGTAAAGCATATCGAACAAAATTAATTCATTTCGATTTTATGTATATATGCCCGCATATGTTCATATGATACATATATATATTATATATTGAATGAATAAATACAAATAAATTATTATGTTTGTGCTGTCGATTTTCATTTTATTTTATATTGAAATTTCTCTATATATATAAAAGAAACGTTTTTAACACTTTAACGTACGTGCTTTGTTGGGAGTTTGGAGACTTTCCTTATCAAACCAAACCAAATCAAATCAAACCAAATCAAACCAAACACAATTTAAAATTTGGTAAATTTTCCTGTACTGTTTAAAAACAGTGGGGTTTTGTTAAGTTGTTGAAAGGTTTTTTCGTTTGTTTTTTTTTGCCAGACCCAAACCTTTCAATTGAAATTATAAATACCAAAGGTAGGTTAAGTGTTAATATATTTTATTATATATAGACTGTGTGCCGTAGTATATAGTAGATTATATAATAATAATAATAATAATGTACTTTTATATATTGTTGTATATGCATGCGTTGATTGTTGTGGTGGTGATGGTGGTGGTGGTGGTGAATTGGTGATAAAAGTAAGTAAGTAAATATAATTTTCGTTTTATTTATATATACGCAGATTCTGTGATTTAGTTCTTTTCGTTTTTTTTTTTTTTTTATGACCTCTTTTTTTGTTTTAACACACATTTTATTTTATTTGGTGTTTATATTGAATTTTATTATTATTACATTTTATTTATGCGTATATATATATATATATATATATATCGTATAATCGATTATTTAAATAGAAAATTTGTGGATGCGGATGCTACTGCATAACATTTGAAATGCATTGGTAGTTAAAATATTATAAGAATTGTTATAACTGACTAATTCCTAGAGATAATCGAATCGGGGGCAGTGACATTTACTGGATAATTTTAATACACCTTTCAAATGCGGTATGCGCTTGGTATACCTAACCATAACCGCTTAAGAGAGATTTGGTAAAAATCAGCAAAAAAACATGAAAAATATGACTTCCAAGAGGTTTTTCATAGATAATCACTAGAAGTCATCAGTTTATCAATTTCAAATTGTGACAAATCGAATGGTAATGAAATTCTACTGTGAATTATGTATCTGGGCATCCTCCTGTGTGGTCCGGATCCTTTGGAATCATGAGAATTTCCTTAAAAAATCCCAATAAAAATGGATTTCATCGATTTCATACAAAACAAAGAAATTTTCCTAATCTGCATGAAGGAAAATATGGGATTTCTAAAGCTTTCCCGCATGCTATATAGACTCCAAACTTTGACATGTTATAGTTCAAAGATGATAAGTTTAAGAATTTGTAAGGTTCGGCAGATCTCTATCTGTACCAGGACGGATTTAGTGGAACCTTGAAAGAAAATGACCAAAATTTCCAAATTTTGGAAGTTCCATAACTGCCTCCATATCGTTTAAGATAATCGAACCGGGGCAGTTACATTTTCTGGATAATTTTAATACCTTTAAGTGCCCCTTAGGCTGGATGGTTCTATTTCTAACCATTCCAAAGATATTCTCAAATAACCAGTTTTTGAATCCCCAAAATATGATTTCCAAGTGGTTTTTCATACAGGATCATCATAAAACATAAGTTTATCAATTCCAAATTGCAACAAATCGATTGGTAATGAAATTCTACAGCCATTTAAGTATCTAAGCATCTTTGTGCATAGTCTGGATCCTTTGAAATCATGAGAATTTCCTTAAAAAATCCTTAAAAAGATGAATTTTTTGCATTTCATGCAAAACGAAGAAATTTTAAGGATTTTTCCAATTCTGGGTCGGTGAATTTGGGATTTGTGAAGCTTCCACCGGTTGGATTAACTTCAAATTTGGATAAGTTATAGTTCAACGATAGGTTTAAGAATTTGTAAGGTTCGGCAGTTTTCTATCTGAACCAGGACGGATTTAGTGGAACCTGAAAGAAAATGACCAAAATTTCCAAATTTTGGAAGTTTCATAACTTCCTTATCGCTAAAGATAATCGGACCGGGGCAGTGACATTCGCTGGCTCTTTTTAATATCTTTCAAATGCGGTATGTGTTTGATATACCTAACCCTAACCGTTTCAGAGATATTCCGGAAAAAATCACAACGAAAAAAAAAATGACTTCAAAGAGGTTTTTCATAGAGTTTTTCATTTTCATAGTTTATCAATTCCAAATTGCGACAAATCGATTGGTAATGAAATTCTATAGTGATTTATGTATCTGGGCATCTTAGGGCATCGCCTGGATCCCTTGAAATCATGAGAACTTCCTTAAAAAATCCCTATAAAAATAGATTTTTTTGATTTTTTTGCGGCGGGTTTCATACAAAATGAATGTTGCCCAATTTTGGTGCAGGAAAATTGGGATTTGTCAAGCTTCCTCGAAAGATGTATACACCAAATATGGATATGTTATTGATGATGATGATGATGATGGGTGTATTTAAGAATTTGTAAGGTTTGGAGTTTGTATCTCATCCAGGTGCGATTTGGTGGAATCTTGAAAATGACCAAAATTTCCATATTCATAAAGATAATCGATAAAGATTTCTATAACTTCCATATTCATAAAGATAATCGAACCAGGGCAGTGACATTTTCTGGCTCCTTTTAATATCTTTCAAATGCGGTATGTGTTTGGTATCCGTAAACCTAACCGTTTCAGAGATATTCCGAAAAAAATCATCAAAAAAACGAAAAAAATGATTTCCAAGTGGTTTTTCATACAGGATTATCATAAAACATAAGTTTATCAATTTCAAATTGTGACAAATCGATTGGTAATGAAATTCTACTGTGATTTATGTATCTGGGCATCCTCCTGTGTGGCCTGGATCCTTTGAAATCATGAGATCCTTAAAAAATTCATATTAAAATGAATTTTTTGGCTGTTTTCATACAAAACAAAGAAATTTTATGGATTTTTCCAAATCTTGATGCAGGAAAATGGGATTTTTGAAGCTTCCACCGATTGGATTTACTTCAAATGTGGATATGTTGTTGATGATGGATGTGTGTTTAAGAATTTGTAAGGTTTGGCATTTGTATCTCGCCCAGGAGCGATTTTTGTGGAACCTTGAAAATGACCAAAATTTCCAATTTTGGAAGTTCTGTAACACATCCATATTCATAAATATAATCGAACCGGACCAGTGACATTTTTTGACCAATTTTTAATATCTTTCAATTGTTAGTCACTTGGTGATTTTGGATAATTTTTTTAAATATTATGTCTGGTACACTATGAATGAAAAATATATAGATAATAAAAGGAGATTTTCATTGAAAAAGCAAAGCAAAAAAAAAAAAACATAAATTTTATTTAAAAGAAAATCTGCTATGTCTTTGCTATATAGCTATATTTGTATATATATATAACAGCACGAGGTATATATGATTTAATTTTAACAAAACAAAAAGTATTTATAATAAGGTAATATACATTCAAAATATATATACAATCATATATGATATATTGTCTACGAAATGGATTTTGAAAAAAAAAATCTAAATATATATTTGTTAAATTTATTAGATATATGTACATACACATATATTTTTATGTTTGTTATGTTTCGTAAAAAAAAATACAAAGCAAAATTCAATATAACATTGGCATTGGTAAAAAAAAAAAAAAAATGGTAATTGAAATGTTAATAATATATATATATATACAATATATATATATTTATAAATAAATGAAATTGATATTCAGACAACGTGATGAAAGAATGATGAAAATGAAGACGATGGTGATGGTGATGGTGATGGTGCGATATATGGCTCTTATTATTGTTAGATACATATAAAGGGTGATTTTTGGCTATATTATCTTTTTTTGGCAATACTGGTTTAAACCAGTGCTGATGGACGTTTCGTTTTGTTTCACTGTCAAACACTGTCAAACACATCATAGTTTCAGTTTGGTCTATATATATATAATTTAACCATGAATCGTCTTACAAACGAAAAACTCTGTTAAGAACGTTCGGGTTCGGGCGCCTCTTCTTCCATTTATGGTTATGGTCAGTTTTTTGAATCGACCCACTGTGTGTAGTGGCGGCTAATTACGGGGCTATTTTGTGACTAAATTTTCAAACCAAATTTACATTGTTAGGGGATAATTTAACCACCAACCACCAACGTACGTACGATTACGTATATAGAGTGCGTAACCTGATGATTTAAAATCGCGCAGCTAATGATTAATGATTAATGAATAAGTTAGTTAGTTAGTTAAGTTAATGATTAATGAATGATGACCATGATCAATTTAGCGATTTGTTCGCCGTTCGTCGCATATAGCAATTGGTCCTCTGTTACTCAACAACAACAACAACGTGGAAAGGATTTAGGGGTGTGATGCCTTTCCAAAAAAAAAAAAAAAACAGCTAGTGCAAGAATTGAATCTTCGGCTCTTGAAAAAGTTAACCGAAAAGTTGGCCACTTTTTTTGTTCACTAAAAAATTGTTGTGTTCAGCGACGAAGTGCTTATTTTTGGCTCACAATGGGTACGTACCATATTACCATAAGCAGAATTCACTCGATTTTGGAGTGAATATCAGCCGCACCGCAATATGCATCCAAAAGAAAAAGTCACAGTTTTTGGGTTGCGGTTTATATTGGCTGGTGTGGCATTATTGGATCATTGGACTTCTTCATAGATGATCACCACGAATCGTAACGTGAACTGGTGAATGGTGAGCTACCGCTACCGCTACCGCTACCGTTAGATGCTATCCAATTATTTTTTCTTTTTTTTTGGCCCCAAAATGCAAAAGCTTGACTTGCACGTGGATGCACATGCAAGTGATTTCAATAAGAAGATGGTGCCTTCACGGTGCCACACAGCACGCCAGCAACAATGACTATACGACTTTTTTTTGTGGAGAGGCGATAGTTCGATGAACGGTTTTACGTTACGTTTTACGTTCGGGACCGACCGGTCAATTGGCAATTGGCCACCGTCGCCTATAGATCGTGCGATTTAACCCCCCCAGATTTAAGACAATTTTTTTTTTTTCGTTTCGGGAATGTAAAAAACATGTTAAAGCTCGTCGCAGTCGCATATACATCAGACAAGCCCGACGATTGACGAATTGACAATTGATTGGAAGACAACGCATTGAAGCGCATTTATTCGTATCCGGTATCCGCCGAAATGTTGAAAAGAATATGCCAAAATGCCAAAAAATAATGGACTAAAACCGCGAATTGGACTATGATTTTGATTGGATTGAATCACAGATGGTCAACATATTTCCATCAAATAATCGTCAAACATTGGAATTATATGGACCGCGAAAACTTTCCTCTATAGCTTTTAAAAAAAAAAAAATCACCCTTTACATATTATTATTATTATTATTATTATTTTGTTTAATGAATACACACATGCAGCAGCAGCAGCAGCAGCAGCAGAAAAAACGAAAAAAGTTTTTCAAATCTTATTATATATAATATACAAAATATACACAATTTTTTTTGCATATATTTCAAAGTCTTATTTCAGTCTTATTATTTCACCTTTCTATATATACATTTTCATTTAGATATAGATTTCTTTATACATTATTTGATTTCATTTAAATTAAATTTAAAAAAAAAAAACTTAATCATCAATACGTAAAAAAAGGTGATACAAAATTTTCAGACATTTTTTTTTTTCAGCAAATTAAAATTCATTGAACTCTCTGAACTTCAATATACACATATTACTGCGCGTATTTCTGTAATAATTTTTTTTTCAATTACGTATTCTGTTTTATATATGTTTATTTGATTTGAGTTGAGGGTTAAAATTTTGAACACGTCATTCGCAGGGTTCGCTATTTGATTTGCGTTTGCGTTTACGTTTGATTTGGCCTACATTCAAATTATTACGATATTACAAATATTTTATAATTATTCTCGTATATAAAATTTATTTTTTAAACCAAATACATAACAAATTCAAATTCAAATCGAATTCAAATCAATGAAAAAATTAAAATACACACTTGACCTGTTTGATTTTTTTTTTATTATTTTGGCAAATGTAAATTCATTTAAGTAATATTCAAATACATTATATAATAATATTTAGTTCAATTGTTAGTTAGTTTGTTGTGTTTGTTTGGTTGCGTTTTAATTCTAATATATTATATTGACCTTTTTATAAGAACTAAAAACTTCCACCGTCTTATTAAAATGAATCATTTAATAAGTTCGTATTTGTTCTGTTCTCTTTACATTTTTTTTTTTTTAATTTCTCTTGACCTCATATATACGCGCCATCATCGGCCATCGTCACGTCACGTCATTAACAACAATTGATTTAATTTAAAAACTATACTCTATTTTAAAACTACTCTATTTTTATAAGAACTTTTGAGATATTAAAGTTTTATGTGGTTTTTTGAATTTGAATTTGTTGTGCGTCATTTAATTTAATTAAAAATACTATTATATGACGATATAGTCAATAAATACATTTTTTTTGGCAAATTTGTTATTTGTTGTAATTTGGTATCAAAATGGAAATTGCGGTTTAATCATAAACGATGAATCATATTTCCCCTTGTCATGAATCATGAAAAGGCGACAATGAAAAGAAAAATAAAACAAAACAATAAAATAAACTAATATGTACAAAGAAAAGCAAAAGATTTGACTATTGCCAGACCACACACACACATCTTTGATGACAGTCGGCAGAATCTGAGAGAGAGTTTATGGCTGGGAAGTTTTAATGCATCCACCGCATCCACAGCCCGCGGACCTTGCACCTTCAGATTATCATTTGTTCCACAGAACTCCCTTAATGGTTTAAAATTTAAATTCCGCAGAGGACTGCTGCAAAATTCCGCACTTGGATCAGTTTTTTTTTGCCCAGAAAACACAGAAGTTCTACAGTGCGTGATGGGATAATGTCTTTATTTCAGAAAAATGTCAAAGCAAATCATCGATCAAAACGGCGCATATTTGCGGTTTATAATAAAGTTCATTGGAAATATATAAAAAAAAAAATCGTTTGAATTTTGTAAAAAAAAAATTACCCAATACTTTTTAGACAACCCAATATATATGTTATATGTTTAGAATCTCGACCATCAGAATTGGAATTTAAATCGGGTTTATATAGAAAATTCTCTCTATATATATAAAGATTATAATTAATGTTTCAGAATCTAACAGCATTGGATTTCTATCAAATAGAAAAGTGATTTATGATTAAGGAAAAATATCTGTTAAAGAACGCATCATATAATATGATTAAAGGTTGGTCAATAATAGAACAGAATCGGATTTCAATCAAATAGAAAATGGTTTTCCTAAAAAAGGAAAAATGTTAAGGAACTGAAATCAATCGGATTTCTTTCAATAAAATTGTGTTTTCTTAAGGAAAAAATCTGCAGGATCGCATCAAAATCGTATTGCCATCAATAGACAAAAGACCGGTTTGTGAAAGAAAAAAACATTCAGAACTTCATCAAAATCGGTTTTCTATCAAATAGAAAAGTGTTTTCTTATAAGGAGAAATCATTCAAAATCGTAACAGAATCGGATTTCTGTCAATATAGAAAAGTGTGATTTCGTCAACAAAAAAAAAAAAAAAAAAAAACGTTCAGAACGTCATCGTTATCAATTTGAATATCTTTAAATAGAAAAGTGTTTTCTTATAAGGGAAAATTATTTAGAACCGCATAGAAAATCGAATAATGTCTTTCAATATAGCAAATCGCGTTTCCTATAAAGTGACAAATTGTCCAGGAGATGAACAAAATCGGATTTCTATATCAATAGAAAATCAGAGTTTTTTTTTGATGGAAAAATTGGTTCAAAATCGTAACAGAATCGGATTTCTATATCAATAGAAAAGTGTGATTTCGCAAGGGAAAATTGTTAAGGAAGTGAACAAAATCGAATTTATTTAACAAAAAAACACAAAAACAAACATTTTTCTTCAACAAAAATCGCCATTCAAAACCCATTCAAAATTGATCCTAATCCAATCGCGAAATTTCTATATCAAATAACTCTTAAAGATCGTTCACAAAAATTATATATATATACTTTAATATATATATATATATAGTGTTATGTAATGTTATATAGTTATTATACGCATCTCTTTATATAATGTTATTTTTTGTATATATATTTTATATGCCCCATTGCCAAACACGCAATAAAAACTTATATACATATATATAATTATTTATACCATATATAAAATATAAAATTTAATGAATAAATCAATCAATCGTCACCCAAAAATGAATTTAATATATAATAGAGCAGAGTATATATAAATAAAACAAGTTAGTTGTGGCTTGAAATATTTTCATCAACCACAAAAAAAAAAAAAAAAAAACAGCATCCATCCTATAAATTATATAGAAAAAAAATCTTTATATAACTATACATAGAGATATTTTCTATATATATCCATTAAGTCATCTAAATATAATATTCATTAGACGTCAACGTCATTCATTGCCATTTGTTTGTATATATATATAATAGCTTTTCTTTTAACAAAAAAAACACCACCTACCCTTATTTTATTATTATTATTATTATGTTATTTATATATAATAGATATAGAATGAATAGAATTTTCCAAAAAACATTGCAAACATTGTCGTTGATTTTTAAAAAAGTGTATGCATTTTTAATTATTTATTATTAATATTAACAAAAATGTCTATGTGCGTGTGTGTGTGTGTGTGGGATTTTGATTAAAAGATGCGATGCGATGCGATGCGATTATATGTATACGCGAATGATTGACAATCGATTAGAATATAAATATAGAGATATAGAGTTATAGAGATAGAGTTGTTATTATTATAAATATTTCGTTATATGTAAGATATAGAATATATAGAGTAATATGATAATGATTTCATCAAATCTAATGAATATTTCAACCTTATTACATTTTGTTACATTATTTGTTATTTGTTATTTAGCTGTACAAAAATAAATTGTATATGTTAAGTTCATTAAAATGCATAGATGGATGGATGGATGGTTAAATGAATGAATGTGGGCTGAATGATTTGGTGACTGAATGGCGGATGAAGATATATAGATATATAAAATGCCATTGCAGATAATTATTTTCTAATATATATATATATATTGTAGATTGCCGTTTGCGGATGACTTCATCCATTCATCCGCATCCATCCATTTCATTATGTATAAGGGTGGAATTCTTCTATATATAATAATTAACATATAAGAAAGAATATAAATAATAAAAAATAAATTAATAAATTAATTTAAATGGTCATTCATTTAATTGTCCCATAATTTATTTGTTTATTTATGTTTGTTTGTTTTTTTGTCCCCATAGTTCCATTTCATTTCATTTCATTTCATTTTAATATCGAATAATAATAAATATACAAATACAAATAATAATAATAAATTTATTACAAATTTTTGTTCTCAATAATTAAATAAATATTTTTATGGATGTTGAATGACTGCGCGATTGATGTTAATGATATTGATATTGATGATGATGATAATGAAAAAGGATATTTCTTTTGCATATATACAAAATACAAAATACACAGTCGATTGATATGTCGGTGGCTATATATATATATGAAAAAAAAAGAAATTCATTTCAATTATATAATTATTTTATATATACTATAGCAATGATATGTGTGTTGCTTTGAATCTCAATATAATATATAATATATGCGGTGTATGTATGATTCGAATAAATGATATATGATAATTTATATAAAAATTATATGTAAGTTTGGTTTGGTTTATTGGGTAAATGTATATCGTGAAAGGAAATTGAAGTTTTAAACGTTTTTTCCGTAAGAAAAGTCTTTTCTGTTAATAGAAATCAAATTTTGACGACAAATATTCGATTTTATTCACTTCCTTGAACAATTTTTTCTTTAAGAAAACACTTTTCTATTGATAGTCACTCAATTTTCATGAGGTCCTGAATAATTTTCCATTAAGAAATGACTGTTTTTATTGAAAGAAATCCGATTCTGTTCAGTTTCTTGGCATTTTTCCTTAAGAAACCATTTTGCTATTGAAAGTAAACGGATTTTGATCAGGTCCTGAACAATTTTTCCTTTAAGAAAACACTTTTCTATTTAAAGATATTCACATTTTGATGAGGTTCTGAAGAATTTTTCTCTAAGAAAATACTTTTCTCTATTTGATAGAAATTCAATTTTGATGAAGTTCTGAATGTTTTTTCCTTACAAAAAGTGTTTTCTATTGACAACAAATTCGATTTTGTTCAGCTCCTGGACAATTTTCCCAAATAAAAACCCAATTCGGTTGATGGAAATTCGATTTCAAATGCGATTCTGAACAATTTTTTCCTTTAAAGAAAACACTTTTCTATTAATGAACATTCAATTTTGATGAGGTTCTGAATAATTTTCGATTAAGAAAATTCAATTTTTGATAAAGTTCTAAACGATTATATTCTCACAGGAAAGTGTTTTCCAAATTTTGATAGAAATCCCGATTCTGTCCAATCCTAAAACGTTTTTTTTTTTTTTTTCTTTAAGAAAACACTTTTCTATTTGACGGAAATCCCGATTCTGTTCAGCTTCTGAACAATTTTTCCTTTAATAAAATTCTTTTCTATTGAGGAAAATCTGATTTTGTTCAGTTTTTGCACAATTTTCCTTTAAGAAAATACTTTTCTATCTGTTGCAAATCCGATTTTAATACAGTTCTGAATAATTTTACTTAAAAAAATTAATTTTCTATTGATAGAAATCTCGATTGTGTTACGATTTTGAACAATTTTCCTTAAAGAAAACACTTTTCTATTGATTGAAATCCGATTTTGACGTGGTCCTGAACAATTTTTCCTTAAGAAAACCGTTTTCTATTGACAGAAATATGATTTTGACGTGGTCCTGAAGATTTTTTCCTTTTAGAAAACACTTTTCTATTGATAGAAATCCCGATTTTGTTCAGGTCTTGAACAATTTTCCTTTAAGTAAACACTTTTCTATTGATAGAATTCTGATTTTGTTCATCTCCTGAACAATTTTCCTTACGAAAAGTCTTTTCTATTGACCACCATATTAGATCCTGATTCGGTTCTGAACAATTTTCCTTAAAAAAAGTCATTTTTGTTGAATAAAATCCGATTCTGTTCGGCTCCTGAACAATTTTCCTTTAAGAAAACACTTTTCTGTTGATAGAAATACGATTTTTTCCAGCTGCTGAACAATTTTCCGTTAGAAAACGATTTTCTATTGATAGAAATTCAATTTTGATGCGGTCCTAAAGATTTTTTTGCCTTAAGAAAAGACTTTTCTATTGATAGAAATCTGATTTTGTTCAGTTTCTTAACATTTTACCTTAATAAAACACTTTTCGCTTGATAGTAATTCAATTTTGATGAGGTCCTGAACATTTTTCCTTAAAGAAAGTCTTTTCTATTGAATAAAATCCGATTCTGTTCAGCTCCTGAACAATAATTTTCCTAATGAAAATGCTTTTCAATTGACAGAAATTCAATTATAATGCGGTCCTAAACGTTTTTTCCTTAAGAAACCACTTTTTTATTGATAGAAATTTGATTTTGTTTAGCTACTGAACAATTTTCCTTTAAGAAAACACCTTTCTGTTGAATAAAATCCGATTCTGTTCAGCTCCTGAACAATTTTCGTTTAAGAAAACACTTTTCTGTTGATAGAAATCCGATTCTGTTCAGCTCTTGAACAATTTTTCCATTGCGAAATCACTTTTCTATTGACAGAAATTCGATTCTTTCCAATTCTATGAACATTTTTCCTTTATGAAAACTCTTTTCTATTTAAAGAAATTCAATTTTAATGTGATCCTGAATAATTTTTCCTTAGGAAAAAGTCTTCTATTGACCGACATTCGATCCTGATACGGTCCTGAATAATTTTCCCTGTTGGAAACAAACGATTTTCTATTAATAGAAATCTGATTCTGTTCAGGTACTGAACGTTTTTTTTTCCTTTAATAAAAACACATTTCTATTGCTATTCAATTCAATTTTGATGAATTCCTGAACAGATTTTTCCTTAAGAAAAGTTGTTTTTATTGGCAGAAATTCAATTTTTTATCCGGTTCTTGAACAGATTTTCCCTTTTGAGAAAACGCTTTCCTACTGATTTTGAAATTCAATCCTGATAAGATTCTGAACATTTTTACTTAAGCAAAGTCTTTTTCCATCGAACGAAATTCAATCCTGATTGGATGTTGAACAGATTTTTTTTTCCTTAAGAAAAAACGATTTTTCTATTTGACAGAAATCCGATTCTGTTCAACTCTTCAACAATTTTTCCTTTAAGAAAATACTTTTTCTATTTGATAGAAAATCTGATTTTGTTCAACTCCTGAACAATTTTCCTTAACAAATGTCTTTTCGATTGATAGAAAATCCAGTTTTTTTTTTTTTTTTATTCAGATCTTGAACAGAATTTCCCATTGAACAGAAAATACTTAAAGGTTAGGTGTGTTTTGTTTGTTTGTTTTGCTTGTTATTGTTTTTTTTTTTTTTTTGGTTTGTGGTATTTAAGGAAAGTTATGAATTTGTAAGTGGTTTGAAGATTCATTCAGATAAAGGATCAGACAGAGATGGTTTTCTTGACCAAAATTTGACCAAAAAAAAACCAAATCAAAAAATGAAAAAAAGGACTAAAAAAACTTATCTTATTCTTTTTATAGGGGTATAGGATTTGGTGTTTTTTTTGGTGTTCTATACTACCTTTTAAATTTTTTTGTTTATTTATATATCAATATAATTTTTATTAGCCCAGTCAAAACAACCCATTCCTTGCTATATATTATGTATATATATATTGACATGGTTGATGATGCTGTGAAAAAAATAAATATATATTGCATATTCATTTAATTTAATATATAATGTTCTTCTATATGTACAACAGCTCCAAATATACAGTGTATATTTTTTGCCAATCTATCAATCAATCGCGATGGTATATATAAAAACAAAAACAAAAAAATAATAAAAAAACCACCCCCTAACAGTAAAAATTATTAATAATTTTTCTCTGTATCTAATTTTTGTTTTCCCCATTCCCATTCCCATTCCCATTCCCATTCTTCTTCTTCTTCGCTGTCTGTTTATTCTGTTTAAGAAAATCTAATTTTTTTCTTTTTTTTAAATGTCTCTCACAACTTTGTCGTTTTGTTGGGTGTTTTCGTTTGGTTTGTCTGCTGCTGTTAACCTTTTTTTTTTTTTAACAATATAGTATATGTAATTATTGGGTTTGTTTGTTTGTTCGTGTGTTAAATTTATTTTTTTATATATATATATATATACAATATAATATAAAAAATCAAAACAACACACAACAAAAGAAAATAAAATAAAATAAAATAATAAAATATACATTGCCAATGTCAAGTATAAAATATAACAAAAAAAAAACAACAAAATTTTTACTGTGCAAGTTTTCACATAATAAATATATATATATATATACTTTCTTTAACGTTTGTAGTATGGTATGGTATGGTATGAGTAAAGAATTTCCAATCCAATAGAATGTTCAATTTTATTATTATCAGGTATCAATGGTATGAAATGAAATGAAACAAAAAAAACCAAAATTGTGGAAAACCCAAAAAAACAAATTGCGCACAGGACACACTGCTAGAGTAAGAGAGAGAGAGAGAGAGAGAGAAAGAGAGAGACAACGGCCGCCGCCACCATTACATACAAAAACCTTTGGTGCGAACGAACCAGGCCAAACCAGCCAGTAGTGTTGCCAAAGGCAGTCGCTGAAAACGATCTCAGATCAGATTTTAAATAAATAAATAATAATAATAAGGAAAATTTTCTTTATGAGAGAGAGAGAGTTCTAGAGAAAATTTCTGGAACAAATACTGTACGGACGGACGGACGGACGGAAGAGAACTGATAAATTAAATTTATGTTTGCCAGCGGCTTAGGAAACTAAGAGCTCCCCAGTTTGACCCATCCAACCACCCACCCACCCATCTACCTTATGTTTTGATTTTGAAGCGTTAAAAAAACAAAATTAATAAAGGTTTTTTTTTCTTATTAGTTATGTTTCAGGGTGTTTTATTTTATTAATTGAACCCCGGCGCACATAAATGGGCTAAAACGGGCCTCGAGAGAGAGAGAGATACAATGAGAGAGATATAGAGTGTAGAGAGAGACAGAGAGAGAGAGAGAGAGCAGAGAGCAGAGATAGGACAGAGAGACACAGAGAGAGTGCAGAGAACAGAGAGAAAGAACAATGGAAAAAAAACAGGACAAAGTATTTAAGTATTTTTTTTTTTAGGATGAATCAAGCATCAAGCGGTTTAAAGGAAATTGTAAGGTTTTTATTTGTTTAGGAAACAATCCAAGCAGTTTTTGCTTGTTAAAGAAAGTAAAGGATTTTTTTATGCAAGTTTTTTTATGCAAGGGAAATCTGAAGGTTAATTTTTTACAGAAAAACTAAATTAGTTTAAGATTTTTGGAGATTTTTGGAGATTTTTAAGGATTTTAAGGGGGATCTTCAAATGAAAAGATTTAAGGAGATGATTTTTAAGGGAAAGCTCAAGGAATTTTTTTTTACGGAGCCGTTTTTAAGTGAAAAATGTGATGTGGATTTTTTAAATGAAAAAAATTAATGGAATTTATTGGAAAAAGTCCCAAAGGATTTTTAAGGAAAATTAAACAAAAAAAAAAAAAAACAGATTTTTCAAGGATTAAAAAGAAAAGAGAGAGAGAATTAATTTTTATGAAAATTAAACGGAATTTTTACCCCCCGGAAAACCCGGGAGCAGTTTTAAGGAAAATGTTAAGGATTTTTTTTTTTTTTTAAATGAAAACTAAAGGAAAAGAAAAAAGGATTTTTTTTATCGAATAACTCCCGTTCGAGTTATTTGTTCGGAAAATCAAGGATTCTTTTCGAATACTAAAGGGATTTGGATATGGGAAAAGGTAAAAAAAAGGGGTGTTTTTTTTTTCAGGAAAATCCAAGCCCTAAACCTAAGGAACCTCCGAAGAAGAAAGTGAAGGTTTTTTTTTGTATTTTTGTTAACTTTGGTTTTGTTGCTATGACATTTTCAAATATTCAATTTGACTTGAAAGAAAAGAAAAGAACTGAATGGAAAACAATTGCGCAGTGACACTGTTGGAGAGACAGACAAAGAAAGAGAGAGAGATAGACAAAGAGAGAGAGAGAGAGAGATAGACAAGGAGAGAGAGAGATAGACAAAGAGAAAGAGAGAGATAGACAAAGAGAGAGATAGACAAAGAGAGAGATAGACAAGGAGAGAGATAGACAAAGAGAGAGATAGACAAAAAAAAAGAGAGAGAGAGAGCAATGGACGAAGACAACAAAAAAAAAAAACAGGAATAGAAAATCTGTTAAAAAAAAATCCAATCTTCAGTCTTTTTTGAAAAAAAAACCTTTTTTTCTTTTTGTTCTGAAATTGGGATTTGTTCGTTGAGGATTTCCCGGTTTCCGACATGGTGAATGCGAAACGCGAAACGAACAAACCGAAACGATACCCTTTCAATTCCGGACGGCGTCCGATGCTAAATCCACAAAAAATTACCAGTAAATAAAATTCAATAAATTTTTTTAAAATATGTCCCGCTCATTTCATACCACTACCCCTAATATATCATACATAGAACAAAAAAAAAAAATTCACCTGCTTAAATACATATTAAAAAAAAAATAATTTATTTAAAAAAAAAAAAAAAACAACAAAATTCTGCATTATTTTTTTTTTTTTCTCCTATAAAAAGGCAAAAATTCATTTTGATTTCGATCAGAAAGTAATTTGTCTTTAATTCAAATTGTATTGTGTGATTGTGTTATTGTGTGGTTGTGGAGATTTTACACGTTGATTGTACACGGGCCGTCCCCGGGTAGTTGGTAATTTTATTTTTATTTTTTTTTTTTTTTGTGTTATCGCACGGCTATTAAAAATTAATATTTTATTATTATTTATTATTATTATTATTATAGATATTCATTCATAATAATAATATTAGTTATAGTAGTTTGAATCGTTAAATCATTTAAATTGTAGTTTTGTTGGTTTAAAGATTGTGGATTGAGATTGAGACGAGAGTTAGTTAATTAGTTTTTTTCTTTTTTTGGTATTTAACGATTTTTTTTTTTAAATTTAAAAATTCAAATTAATTTTTTTTTTTCCTCGTTTTGTTTTGTTTTGTTTTGTAGACATTAGATTACGATAAACGATACGAAACGATTTTATTACTCTGTGTCCTGTGTGAATTAACTGTTTTGTTCACGAAGAGGAGGACGAAGAAGGAGAATTTTTTTTAGAGGAAGGAATTTGCAGGAATTTGCTAAGTTAAGCTAAGCTAAGCTGTTGTTGTTCTGTAAGAGATTTGTTTGGGAAAAAGTTAAGTTTGGCGATCAACAGAAATAAAAAATAAAAAAACAGAAATTAAGGTTTTACTTACGTTTGAATAGAAAATTAAGGAGAATTAAAAGGTAAAAGTGAAAACAAATTATTAATATTTTAATTTAATAATTTTAAAGGTTTTTAAAGTGAGTGGTTTTTAAATTTTTGTACAGTTTTTTTTTCCAGTACAGTTCACAGGGGGGTGGTTGGTTTTTTCTTTTCTTTTCTTTTCTTTTCTTTTCATTTCATTTCAATTCAGTTTTCTTCTGTGTTTTGTTTTTTGTTGCATTTAGCTTTAAAATTCAGTTTTTAAAATTCAAATGTTTTGTGAAGTTTTCCCGTTGTTTTGGTGCATTTTTCTAATTGAAGTTTTAAAATTGCCGCTTTAAATTCAGTTTTTTTGTCAGTTTTTTTTTGTGAAGTTTTCCATTTTGCATTTTTCTATTTTGCATTTTTTCTGAATAAATTCAATTTTAAAGTAAGGAAAAAAAACTAAGGATAGGATTTTTTTTTTTTAAATAGTTTTTTTTTCTTTTCCTTTTTCCTTTTATTTTTGATGTCCTTGCGATTTTTTTTTTGGGGTGGATTTTTCCAGTTTTTCTTTCACCTTTAAAACTACTTTCACAGCTTTTTTTTTTAAATTCAATTTTTATTGTAAAGAAGTTTTCCATTTAAATGTTTTCATTTAATTAAATTTATTATTAATTTTGCAAAAAAAAATTTCTCCGTATTAAAAAAATGACAGATAAAAGGCAGATAAAAACCAAAAAAAAAGGGCAGATAAAAACCAAAAAAAAAGGGCAGATAAAAACCAAAATAGGACAGACAGAAAAAAATTTTTACCGGCGGAGGAAAATCTAAAAAAAGGTAAGTTATCCTTTATTTATTCAATTTTTATTATATTTTTTTTTTTTGTTATCAAGTTTTAGAAAATAGAATAGAAAAACGAAAATTATTCTAATTCTTAAAATATTATTCATTCATTAATTAAAAGAACTCTAAGTAAAAGTAAAAAAAAGGTAAAAAAAACAAAAACCAAATTCAAGGTTATTTGTTTTTTTTTTTATTTTCTTCTACTTTAAGTATATAAAATTTAACCTTTTTGTTTTTTGTTTTTTTATTCTAATTTTTTTTTAACAACAATTTAACACAATAGAGAATTTTTTATTTTTTTTTTTTAATTAACCCCATTGAATTTTAATTAAAAAAAAAAATATAAATTAAAAAACAAAAATATTTCAAGGTTTTTTTTTTTGTGTGTGTGTTTCAAATATTGAGTTCAAGCTAAAAAAAAAAAAAAAAAAAAAACTAATTCAAATTTTAGCGAATTAGAAACGAATTTTTTTTGTAATTTAAATGAATTTTAAATGAATTTTAAATAATTTAAAATGCAATTTCTTTAAATAATTTCGATTAAAATTTGAATTAAATTTTGTTTTTGTTTTTTTATTGTTTTGTTTTAGGTTTATTTTTTTTAAGTTAATTTAATTTTTTATAATTTATATTTTATTTTTAAATTAGGTTTTTTTATTGGATGTAATTTTCCATATATACAATTTTTTTTGGGAAAATTGATATTTTTATATAAAGGGAAAGTTGTTGATCAATTTCATACTTGATCCATAAAGAAAATTGTGTTTTATTGATTGGAAATTTCAACCGTCGGTTGATTTTGAATAGTTTTCCAACCGTTAGTTGATTTTTTGGGATTTTTCCATATGGAAAATTATCTTCTGTGAAGGAAAATTCAATCCCTAGTTGATTTTGAATAGTTTTCCATATGGAAAATTATCTTGTGTGAAGGGAAATGCAAGTTTCAGTTAATTTTGATATGTTTTCCATATGGAAAATTATCTTCTGTAAAGGGAAATTCAATTTTCAGTTAATTTTGAATAGTTTTCCATATAGAAAATTGTTTTTTATGGTTGGAAATTCAACGGACAGTTGATTTTGAATAGTTTTCCATATAGAAAATTGTCTTCTGTAAAGGGAAATTCAATCCTCAGTTGATTTTGAATAGTTTTCCATATGGAAAATTGTTTTTTATGAATGGAAATTCAAGTTACAAGCGATTTTGAATAGTTTTCCATATCGAAAATTGTCTTTTTTAATGGGAATTACAATCTTCAGACGATTTTTCCCATTTTTCCATATGGAAAATTATCTTTTATGAATGGAAATTCAACTGTCAGTTAATTTTGAATAGTTTTCCATATGGAAAATTGTTTTTTATGAATGGAAATTCAACGGACAGTTGATTTTGAATAGTTTTCCATATGGAAAATTATCGTCTGTGAAGGGAAATTCAATTTTCAGTTAATTTTGAATAGTTTTCCGTATGGAAAATTGTTTTTTATGAATGGAAATTCAAGTTTCAAGCGATTTTGAATAGTTTCCATATAGAAAATTGTCTGCTGTGAATTGAATTTCAATCTTCAGGCGATTTTTTCCATTTTTCCATATGGAAAATTATCTTCTGTGAAGGGAAATTCAATCCCCAGTTGATTTTGAATAGTTTTCCATATGGAAAATTGTCTTCTGTGAAGGGAAATTCAAGTTTCAGTTAATTTTGAATAGTTTTCCATATGGAAAATTGTCTTCTGTGAAGGGAAATTCAAGTTTCAGTTAATTTTGAATAGTTTTCCATATGGAAAATTGTCTTCTGTGAAGGGAAATTCAATTTTCAAGCGATTTTGAATAGTTTTTCATATGGAAAATTATCTTTTATGAATGGAAATTCAAGTTTCAAGCGATTTTGAATAGTTTTCCATATCGAAAATTGTCTTTTTTAATGGGAATTTCGATCTTCAGACGATTTTTTCCATTTTTCCATATGGAAAATTATCTTTTATGAATGGAAATTCAACGGACAGTTGATTTTGAATAGTTTTCCATATGGAAAATTATCATCCGTGAAGGGAAATTCAATCCCCAGTTGATTTTGAATAGTTTTCCATATGGAAAATTATCTTTTGTGAATGGAAATTCAAGTTTCAAGCAATTTTGAATAGTTTTTCATATGGAAAATTGTCTTCTGTGAAGGGAAATTCAATCCCCATATGATTTTGAATAGTTTCCATATAGAAAATTGTCTTCTGTGAATTGAAATTCAATCCTCAGACGATTTTTTCCATTTTTCCATATAGAAAATTATCTTTTTTTGAATAGAAATTCAATTTTCAGTTAATTTTCAACTGATTTTGCCTTATAGAAGGGAATTTTCCGGATTTGAAAGAATGGAAATTCAATCCTCAGTTCATTTTTACATTTTTCTGTATGGAAAATTGTGTTTTGTGAATAAAAATTCAACTTTCAGTTAATTTTGAATAGTTTTCCATATGGAAAATTATCTTTTATGAATGGAAATTCAATTTTCAGTTGATTTTGAATAGTTTTTCATATGGAAAATTATCGTCTGTGAAGGGAAATTCAAGTTTCAGTTAATTTTGAATAGTTTTCCATATAGAAAATTATCTTTTGTGAATGGAAATTCAACTTTCAGTTGATTTTGAATAGTTTTCCATATGGAAAATTGTTTTTTATGAATGGAAATTCAAGTTTCAAGCGAGTTTGAATAGTTTTTCATATAGAAAATTATCTTTTATGAATGAAAATTCAAGTTTCAAGCGATTTTGAAAAGTTTTCATATGCAAAATTATCGTCTGTGAAGGGAAATTCAATCCTCAGTTGATTTTGAATAGTTTTCCCACCGTCAGTTGATTTTTTTTTTCATTTTTCCATATGGAAAATTATCTTTTATGAATGAAAGTTCAATTTTCAGTTAATTTTCAACCTTTTTTGCTTTATAGAAGAGAATTTTCCGGATTAGAAAGAATGGAAATTCAATCATCAGTTGATTGTGATTAGTTTTCGATATAGAAAATTATCTTCTGTTAATGGAAAATTCAATTTTAATCGTTTTTTTTTTTTTTTTCTTCTCTATTTCACTCTCTCAACAGAACAGAAATACACAAAACAACAAAACATCAAAAACCATAAAAAAAAACCCAATAAAAAAAATGAATAACACCCCGGAAAAATTAACGGAATTGGCAATGGAAAAAATTGAATATTTAACGACGGAAATGCTTGAATATGAAATAATTGGACGTGGTCAATTTGGTGCACAATTTTGTCAATTGTATGACAAACAAATACAATTGATTAATTTATTAATTGAAGAGGTACTCGATGTAGTTAACGGCCAACCGGCATTTCAATTTCCCATACCAATTATCCATGATTTAAATTATTGTAAAAAATATTTTCAAGATTTAAAAAATGCATTTCGTTTTGCCATCCGTACGGATACATTTGTATTTCCAGCAACCGTTGATGAATCAGATACAGATGAAACAGAACCTGATTCATCAACGGATCAACAGGCCGCATCATCATCATCATCAAAATCAAAAACCAAAAATGAACCAGAAATTTTAATGCCAACGGATACAATTAAAATGTATTTTAATTTTAATGATGTATTACAATTACGTATTCAACGGATTATCGAATGGGATGGTATTAAAAATTATGATCAGGGAACACGTTGGCAATTAATGGATTTACTTGCGGCTACCCAAGATTTTTCAGAACAATTACAAAAATTACCATTATTCGATAGTGATAATTTTCAATTAAAACGTACCGAATCGATGTTGAATCAAAATTATCGTCATGAATTGGGTCTATTGGATACAATGAATAATACAGCTGGTTGTAGCCCATATTCAACTGGTAAATTAACATCCATTGAACGTATCGATATAAATTCATTGGTTTTTAATCCGACAATATCGGAACCAGCTGCGGCCGCATGGCGTTCAACCAAAAAACCCGGTCAACAACCACCGACGGCTGTTGAACGGGTAACGGCAGCCGCTGCTAAAAATGCTGCTGAACGTCAAGTTATATTTAATGTTAATGCCAATGGTGTGGTGTCCGCTAAAAATTCAATTGATTCGAACATGGCCATCGAACATTCAAATTCAGGTTCAGGTTCTGGTTCGGTATCTTGTGATGATTTTTTTCCCGTTGATCGCCGGCATATCGATGATAATTCACCAGCTCAACAATTTTATTTACAAAAATATTCAACAAATGGTAATCTACCTGGCATTGATAATGATAATAATGGTAATGATGATAATGATGCTGATGCTGATGATGATGATGATGATGATGAAATTGTTAAAAATGAAAAAGATTTTTTACCACCATTAATTTCATTTATACCATTTAAATTCGATATGGTGGCAAAAAATTTATTTACACGTCGTTTTTTCAAAAATCAATTGAAACGCAATGAACATGAATTTAATGTACGCATTGCAAAACGTCCAATTATTGGAAAATTTGGTAAAATTTTACGACGTCGTCATAGCATTGAATTTTGTACAACAAAATATTTACGTGAAATGGCTGAAGGTAAATGTAGAGAAGTGATTTCTGGTGGTGGTGGTGGTGGTCGTAGTGATGACGCTCAACGTCAAATGTATTATCAAGATCAAGATCAAGGTCCACCACATCATCATTTAGGTCATCAACAAGATGATCAAGAAGATCAGCAACAACAACAACAACAGTTTGGTATGGATACTAGTAGTGATTCAAATTGTGAATAAAAACTGTTGAATTTGAGATATTATAAAAAAAAAAAACATCGACCATGTTCCAAACCTATTCTAGTACATTATTTTTTTTTTTTGTTTTTAGCTTATGCGCAGCACGGTGTCAGTTAAACATTTAAAGTTTATTTTAAAATAATTTCTATATATTTTTATTATACGCAGCTTTTGATGTTTTATAACCAAACACATATATTTTAATCAAAACTTAAAATTTTAATCAAAACATATTTTAATCAAATATATATTTTAATCAATTATATAAGTGTTAGAAAAATTATATACAAAGAAAGAGAGAGAAAGAGAGAGAGAGCGACATTCTGAATAAATTAGTTTCAACACCTATGAGCCATTAGTTTTTGAGTAATGGCCCGTAAAAGATTTCCCAAAGTTTTGCTATACTAACCCCTTATGAAAAAATGGATTTTTCACCGAATACCTTAAGTTTGAGCAATTGGGCTGAAAACTTGCATACTTATGTTTTAAGGGATGCTAAATCCGAATAAATTGGTTTCAGAACGTTTTAGCCCTTAGTTTTTGAGTTACAGCCCGTCAAAGATTTTCCAAAGTTTTGCTATACTAACCCCTTATGAAAAAATGGATTTTTCACGGAATACCTTAAGTTTGAGCAATTGGGCTGAAAACTTGCATACTTATGTTTTAAGGGATGCTAAATCCGAATAAATTGGTTACAGAACGTTTTAGCCCTTAGTTTTTGAGTTATGGCCCGTCAAAGATTTTCCAAAGTTTTGCTATACTAACCCCTTATGAAAAAATGGATTTTTCACCGAATACCTTAAGTTTGAGCAATTGGGCTGAAAACTTGCATACTTATGTTTTAAGGGATGCTAAATCCGAATAAATTGGTTTCAGAACGTTTTAGCCCTTAGTTTTTGAGTTATGGCCCGTCAAAGAATTCCCAAAATTTTGCTATACTAACCCCTTATGAAAAAATGGATTTTTCACCGAATACCTTAAGTTTGAGCAATCGGACTGAAAACTTGCATACTTATGTTTTAAGGTATGCTGAATCCGAATAAATTGGTTTCAGAACGTTTTAGACATTGATTTTTGAGTTATGGCCCGTCAAAGAATTCCCAAAATTTTGCTATACTAACCCCTTATGAAAAAATGGATTTTTCACCGAATACCTTAAGTTTGAGCAATCGGGCTGAAAACTTGCATACTTATGTTTTAAGGGATGCTGAATCCGAATAAATTGGTTTCAGAACGTTTTAGACATTGGTTTTTGAGTTATGGCCCGTCAAAGATTTCCCAAAGTTTTGCTATACTAACCCCTTATGAAAAAATGGATTTTTCACCGAATACCTTAAGTTTGCCCAAACGGGCTGAAAACTTGCATACTTATGTTTTAAGGGATGCTAAATCCGAATAAATTGGTTTCAGAACGTTTCAGCTATTAGTTTTTGAGTTATAGCCCGTCAAAGATTTCCCAAAATTTTGCTATACTAACCCCTTATGAAAAAATGGATTTTTCACCGAATACCTTAAGTTTGAGCAATCGGGCTGAAAACTTGCATACTTATGTTTTAAGGGATGCTAAATCCGAATAAATTGGTTTCAGAACGTTACAGCCCTTAGTTTTTGAGTTATGGCCCGTCAAAGATTTCCCAAAATTTTGCTATACTAACCCCTTATGAAAAAATGGATTTTTCACCGAATACCTTAAGTTTGAGCAATCGGGCTGAAAACTTGCATGGGTATGTTTTAAGGGATGATTTATCCTCCAACATCTCCATCCCTTCCCTTCCCCTCCCCAGATTTTCATCCCAAACGGGCAAAGTTTAAAGAGTTTTTATGGGAGTAAAACTCATTTTTTTTTCATGTTTTCTGTTTTGGTAATCGGCGAAATTTTTCATCCCTGACTTTGACAACATAATTCAACTATTTTACCGTTTTTTTATTCTCCCTTCCCTTATCTATCCTTCCCCTTAGATTTTCAGTCAGTCAGTCAGACATCGCACGTCATTTAACAATTTAATTTCTATCTATTAGAAGAAAACAAAACAAAACAATTCAAATTTATGATTTTATATTACTGTAATCGTTTAGACAATCGCACACAATTCATTTTAAAATAATACACCAAACTAAAAATAAAATAATCTCTCAATTATAGTATATTTATATAGTAAACCAAAAAAAAAAACCCCCCAAAAGAATAAAAGGAAAAAAGAAAAATCAATCAATTTTTTTTTTGTTTGGGTGAGAAATGAAAAAAAAAACAAAAAAATGATTACATTTTTTGTTCTACAATTACAAATAAATCCTTTTGTAAGTCCTTTGGGGATGCTGTTTTTTTGTTGTTTTTTTTACCAACATAAAACTAGTGGAAAAATAGTGGAGATTTTGCGGTGATTGAATTGCGCGATTTTCTTTTTTTGTTTTGTTTTTGGCAATGAACTACTTTAAAAACTACTACTTTAAAAAAATTGATTATATTTTCTTTTGTCTTTCTATCTCTCTTCCTTTTCTCTCTCTCTCCCTTTCTCCCTTTCTCTTTATCTCTCTTTAACTCTATCTCAATATTTTATTGTTGTGTATGCTTATGAAAATAAATAAAAGTGAATTTATATAAAAAAAAAAGAAGTTTCAATTATATAATAAACAAAATAATATAATAATTTAAAGAATTTAATCAAATGAATGTAAAATCTTTATAAATTTTATTATTGTTTTTTTTCTTAGTCTATAGCTTTTTCAATATATACGATATATAAAGAACGCACGCGGACATGGATTTAAAAATATTTATTAATTCTATATAATTAATCATTTAAATTTATATAACTTGCAAAAAAAACCAAATTATATATATAATAAATATTTTATTGGCTTACAAAAAAAAAAAAAAAATACAATAATTAATGTTTTTTTTATATTTATTATAAACAGACTATGGTCAGAGTCTATCATCCTGATTTTCATATCCTGATATTAATTTACTTTGGAATGGTTTTTTGTTTGATGTTAATTGAGAATATCTTTGAAATGTTGTGGGATAGATTCATTAAACCTCTGGAGGGAGCACTTAAAGGTATCAAAATTGGCCAGAAAATGTCACTGCCCCACTGTGAGATTCTCTTCAGGAATAAGAAAGTTATGGAGAACTTCCAAAATTGGAAATTTTGGTAATTTTCAAGGTTCCACCAAATCACTCCTGGACCAGCTGCAAATCCCAAACCTTACGAATTCTTAAACCTCATCATTCAGCTATAACATATTTAAATGTTGAAGTAAATCCCATGACTAGAAGCTTCACAAATCACATTTTCCTGGATCAAGATGGATCAAGAAAAACCCCAAAAAATTTCGCTTTCAGTTTTGCATGAAATCGACCGATGTGGTTTTTTCGCGTCGATATATCTCTGAAACGGTTAGGTTTAGGCATACCAAACACATACCGCATTTGAAAGCGATTAAAAAGAGCCAGCGAATGTCACTGCCCCCGTTCGATTATCTTAAGGATTGAGAAAGTTATGGAACTTCTAAAATTTGGGATTTTTTTTGTCATTTTCAAGGTTCCATCAAATCGCCCGTGGACAAGATAAAAATCTGAAACTTTGTGAAACCTTAAACATATCTTTGAACTATAACATATCAAAATTTGAAGTAAATCCAATCGGTGGAAGTTTCAGAAATCTCAATTCTCTTCATCTCCAATTGGAAAAACCCCGAAAAAATTTCTTCGTTTTGCATGAAATCCAAAGTTTAAAAGATTTTATAAGGATAATCTCATGATTCCAAAGGATCCAGACCACACAGGAGGATGCCCAGATACATAAATCACAGTAGAATTTTATTACCAATCGATTTATTGGTAGTTTGGAATTGATAAACTTATTTTTTCTGGTAATTCTCTATGAAAAACCTCTTGAAAGTCATGTTTTTTTCCATTTTTTTTGGTGATTTTTGATTTTCGGAATATTTCTGAAACGGTTAGGTTTAGGTATACCAAACACATACCGCATTTGAAAGATATTAAAAAGAGCCAGTGAATGTCACTGGTCCGGTTCGATTATCTTTAGCGATATGGAGGCAGTTATGGAACTTCCAAAATTGGAAATTTTGGTCATTTTCTTTCAGGTTCCACTAAATCCGTCCTGGATCAGATAGAAATCTGGCGAACCTTACAAATTCTTAAACACATCCTTCATCTATAACATATCCAAATTTAAAGTATATATCTTATCAGGAAACTTCACAAACCCAATTTTCCTGCATCAAGAATAGGAAAAATCCACAAAATTTCTTCGTTTTGTATGAAATCCACGAAATCCAATTTTTATCGGGATTTTTTAATGAAGTTCTCATGATTTCAAAGGATCCAGACCACGCAGGAGGATGCCCAGATCACTATAGATCACTATAGAATTTTATTTCCAATCGATTTGTCGCAATTTAGAATCTTTAATCTTATGTCTTTTAGTGATTATCTATGAAAAACCTCTTGGAAGTCAATTTTTTTTCCATTTTTTGGGGGTGATTTTTTCGGAATATCTCTGAAACGGTTAGGTTTAGGTATACCAAACACATACCGCATTTGAAAGATATTAAAAAGAGCTAGTGAATGTCACTGGTTCGGTTTGATTATCTTTAGCGACATGGAGGCAGTTATGGAACTTCCACATTTGGAAATTAGGTCATTTTTGAGGTTCCACCAAATCGCTCCTGGATCAGATACAAATCCCAAACCTTACAAATTCTTAAACACATCCTTCATCTATAACATATCAACATATTGAAGTAAATCCAATCGGTGAAAGCTTCACAAATCCCAAATTCGCTGAGCCTGAATTGGAAAAACCCTAAAAATTTGTTCGTTTTGTATGAAATCGACGAAATTCATTTTTATATGGATTTTTTAAGGAAGATTTCATGATCCCAAAGGATCCAAACCACGCCCGCAGACCCCCCGATACATAAATCACAATAGAATTATTTTATTACCAATCGATTTATCAGCATTTGGGGAATTGATAAATGTTTATGTTTTTCTGATGATTCTCTATGAACATTCTATTGGAAGTCATTTTCTTGGGATTTAAAGAACCGCATTCTTCAATTTTCATAATCACCCGATTGGATAAATCACAAAAAGGTTCAATGTTTTTTTTGTTTTTGTGTTTTGCAATGATTGATTGTTTGAAAATGTTATACATCAGTCTGACACAGTCAATGTCAGTCGCCGTCAGTCGCCATCGAATTAACAGACATCAAATAGAATATATAGATCAAAGTGATTTATTGATCTATTTTTCAATTGTTTTATATATAATAATTAAATTTTTTATATGATGAATAACTGCACAAAAAATTAAAATCCATCACTGACATATGTATATGTATATATGTTTTGAATTATATACATTTGTATTATTTGCACCTAATTCATTAGATTTATTATTATTATTATTATTATTATTATTAAATTTATGAAATTCACGCGATTTATTTATTATTTAAAATAATCCAATTTTTTTGGTTTTTTGTTGTCTATAAAATACATTGAAAATTCAGAAGTCATCAGTCAGAAGTTAGTTATAGTGAACGCGTGATTGAGATCGTTGCAAAAAAAAAAAAATCTAAAAAATAATAGATAAAATAAAAGTGAAAAATCCAAAATAATTTAATTGAATTTAATTAGCAAAAAAGCGGATTGAGTGAGTGAATGTTTAAAAACAAAAAAAAAAAACCCACAGTGCATTAATGAAACACATTTATGAATGTCATACAAAAAAAAAAAATTATTGTAACTTCCCAATCAGTTAATGGATTTTAAAGGTAAGAACGGAAGGTATTCGAAAGGTATTTTAATGGTCTTTAAGGAACCATTAATATCTTTTAATAGGGTGTTCAAATAAAATCTTATGGAAAATTTTAAAATTATTTGGAAAAAACGTCGATATTTCGTGGATTTTCCAAAGGAACCACCACATTTTATTGCACATTCTTAAAGATCAGTAAAAAATTTAAACTTAAGTTTTCTTAATTCACTTTTATTGATTTAATGGGAATTTTGCCGAGATTTTCCACTTTAAAAAAAAGTCTCAAAACGGATTTTTTCAATAGGAAAATTATTGAAAATTTAGGGGTTGATTAAAATTATTGTAACTTCCGAACCAGTTGATGGATTTTCAAGATTAGACCGGCGTTCGAAAGGTATTTTAACGACCTTTAAGGAAAAAATAACAATTGTAGGGTTTCCCAAAGAAAATCTTATAGAAAATCTCAATTATTTGGAAAAATCGTTGATTTTACTAAGATTTTCCATGGGAACCCCTCAATTTTATTCGATATTTCGAAACTACATTAAAAATTACCTTAAGTTTCCTTAAATCACTTTTATAGCTTTCATAGGAATTTTCCGAGATTTTCCCCTTCGAAAATGAGGTCAAAAAATTGAATTTTTCCATAGGAAAATATTTAATTATTTAGGGGTTGATTAAAATTCTTATAACTTCCCAACCAGTTGATGGATTTTCAAGATGAGACCGGCGTTGGAAAGGTATTTTAATGGGCTTTAAGGAAAAAATAACAATTGTAGGGTTTCCCAAAGAAAATCTTATAGAAAATCTCAATTATTTGGAAAAATCGTTGCTTTTACTAAGATTTTCCATGGGAACCCCTCAATTTTATTCGATATTTCGAAACTACATTAAAAATTAACTAAAGTTTCCTTAAGTCACTTTTATTGGGGTAATGGAAATTTTCTGAGAATTTCCCCTTCGAAAATGAGGTTAAAAAACGGAATTTTTCCAGTAGGAAAATATTTGAAAATTTAGGGGTTGATTAAAATTCTTATAACTTCCCAACAAGTTAATGGATTTTCAAGATTAGACCGGCGTTGGAAAGGTAATTTAATATTCTTTTAGGAAAAAATACCTTTGAATAGGGTGTTCAAATAAAATTTTATAGAAAATCTCAATTATTTGGAAAAATCATTGATTTTACTAAGATTTTCCATGACAACCCTTAAATTTTATTGGATATTTTAAAAGTACACTAAAAAATTAACTAAAGTTTCGTTAAATCACTTTAATTGGTTTATTGGACATTTTATGAGAATTTCCACTTTGAAATTGAGGCTATAAAATTGAATTTTTCCATAGGAAACGATTTGAAAATTTAGGGGTTGATTCAAATTCTTATAACTTCCCAACCAGTTGATGGATTTTCAAGATTAGACCGGCGTTCGAAAGGTATTTTAATGGGCTTTAAGGAAAAAATATCATTCAATAGGGTGTTCAAATAAATTCTTATGGAAAATTTTGTTTATTTGGAAAAAAAGTCGATATTTCGTGGATTTTCTATGACAACCCTTAAATTTTATTGCATATTCGTAAAGATCATTAAAAATTACCTTAAGTTTCCTTAAATAACTTTTATTGGTTTCATGAGAGTTTTCCGAGATTTTCCCCATTGAAAATGAGGTTAAAAAAAATGAATTTTTCCAATAAGAAAATTATTGAAAATTTAGGGGTTTATCAAAAATTATTCTAACTTCCGAACCAATCAATGGATCAGGACGTTTAGACCCGCGTTGGAAAGGTATTTTAATGGTCTTTAAGGAAAAAATGACATTTGTAGGGTTTCTCAAAGAAAATCTCATGCAAAATTTCGATTATTTGGCAAAATCAATGATTTTTCTTAGATTTTCCATGAAAACCCTTAAATTTTATTTGATATTTTAAAAGATCATTATAAATTACCTTAAGTTTCTTCAAATCACTTTTATCCCTTTAATAGAAATTTTCCGAGAATTTCCACTTTAAAAAGAGTCTAAAAAACATCCATAAAAAATGTATTGTTTAAATTCCCAACCCCCCTTTAACAACGGATCTGAACAATTTGAACCAAATCATTGGATCAGGTATTTAAATGCTCTTTAATGAACAAACATATACCAATTTGGTATCGTTACAAAAACAGATAATCATATGTAAAAAAAATGAATTCAGAATTTTTCCATTTCCATTTCATTTTCCAACCCTTCAAATACAAATAAATGACAATGATTTTTTTTTTAATATTTAATATTTAATGAATAAATCAAATAATTCGAGTATTTTATCAACAAAAAAAAAAAAAATAAAAGACATTACCATCATTTAGTATATAATATAATATATATGTCATATGTACGTTCATATACGAATATATAAGGGTGCGAAAAAATTCAACACAACACAACACAACACAACACAATCATAAGAGATATTAATATAAAAAAAAAAAAATTTATACAGAATTTATATTAAAACAAGAAGAAAACCAATTTTTTTTTGGCTTTTTTTTTTTTGAAACGTAATCACACTCATCTAAACATACATATATAAGCTGTCATGTTATTGTATAATAATAATAATCATATCTATCTATCTATAAAAAAAAAAAAAAAAAAAACGTAATAAAGAATAGATAAATCTCTATCTTGGTCATATATAGACTTCGAATAATACTATGTTATATATTGATATAGAAATAGATAATTTATTTATTTATAAACATTTTTTTTCCTTTTTACAACCCTTATAAAATACTTATTTGTTTTGTTCTGGTATCTATATATTACAACAATTATATCTATATATAATATATATAAATAAATATTTTATATATAGCGCTGTTTAACTACGAACCACCAGTTCAGTGGCGATTTTTTTTTCTTTTCTGTATATAAAATTCCTTATCTCGCCGTATATAAGAAATTTTGTATATGTAGCCGGCAAACGAAGGGTATAACATTTTGAGATGTTGAACATCACATCACAGATGTTTTTTATAAATTTTAATTTGATGTTAAAATGTCGATAAATTGTTGTTTTGGGTTGATGTAAAGGGTTGAATGTTGGTTGGATGGATGGATGGATGGATGGTAGATGAATGGATGGATGATATAGATGCATGGTAGATGCATGCTAGATGAGGGTGAGGGATGTTTTTTTTGAATTTTCTTATCAATATTTTATTATCAAAAAAATTTTAACTGTAAACTTGTTGTTAATATGAACTAAACTATATTTCAATATAGATAATATTTCATTAAAACAAAACATTTTGTGATTTATGACGGATTTTATGTGGTATAGATAAACAAAACAACAACTCGCCATATAATAGAATATATAGAAATATTAAAACAAATAAGTTTTATAGATACAATATATAGATAATGATGATGAGATGCAATGGACTCGTTCGTTTCATTCATTCATTTATATATATATATAGCAAAAAAACTTTGTAGGATAGAATCGCATTTCGTAGATGTGGGGAATTAGATTAAAAAAAATATATTTAGAGGAAATTCAACTTACCTTTATATAGAGTAAAATTCCGGGATAAAATGTCACGGAAAAGGAAATTCTGAAAATTGAATTAAGGGTTGATTAAAATTATTGTAACTTCTGAACCAGTTAATGGATTGACATGGTTAGACCACCGTTGGAAAGGTATTTTAACGGCCTTTAAGGAAAAAATATCTTTTAATAGGGTGTTCAAATAAAAACTAATAGAAAAATGCAATTATTTCAGAAAAATTCATCGTAACTCATAGAATTTCCATGACAACCCCTATATTTTATAGCACAATCTTAAAGATCATTCAAAATTAGCTTAAGTTTCCTTAAATCACTTTTATCCTTTTCATGGAAATTTTCCGAGATTTTCGCCATTTAAAATTAGGTTAAAAATCGGATTTTTCCATAGGAAAATTCATGGAAAATTCAAGATCTTACTTAAATTATTGTAACTTCCGAACCAGTTAACGGATTTTTATGATTAGACCGGCGTTGGAAAGGTATTTTAATACTCTTTTAGGAAAAAATACTATTTGCAGGGGTATCCAAAGGAAATCATTGTGAAAATTGCAATAATTTTGAAAAATCGTTGAATTTTCATAGACTTTTCATGGGAATCCCTATATTTTATGGCAAATTCTTAAAGTTCATTAAAAATTAGCTAAAGTTTTCTTAAAGCACTTTTATCCGTTTCATGGAAATTCTCTGAGATTTTCCACTTTAAAAAAAGTCTCAAAACGGAATTTTTCCATAGGAAAATTATTGAAAAATTAAGGGTTGATTTAAATTATCATAACTTCCCAACCAGTTAACGGATCGGGATGGTTAGAACGGCGTTGGAAAGGTATTTTAATGGTCTTTAAGGAAAAAATATCATTTGAATAGGTTTCCAAAGAAAATCTACCGGAAAATTGCAATTATTTCAGGAAAATCATCATTACTCATAGAATTTCCATGACAACCCCTATATTTTATGACAAATTCTTAAAGTTCATTAAAAATTATCTAAAGTTTCCTTAAATCACTTTTATCCCTTTCATGGAAATTTTCCGAGATTTTCCACTTGAAAAAAGTATCTAAAAATCGGTTTTTTTTTCCAAAGGAAAATTATTGAAAAATTAAGGGTTGATTTAAATTATCATAACTTCCCAACCAGTTAACGCATCAGGATGATTATACCTGCGTTGGAAAGGTAATTTAATGGCCTTTAAGGAAAAAATAGCTTTTAATAGGGTATTCAAATAAAATCTAATAGAAAAATGCAATTATTACAGAAAATTCATCGTAACTCATAGACTTTCCATTGCAACCCCTATATTTTATGGCAAATTCTTAAAGTTCATTAAAAATTAGCTAAAGTTTTCTTAAAGCACTTTTATCCCTTTCATGGAAATTCTCTGAGATTTTCCACTTTAAAAAAAGTCTCAAAACGGAATTTTTCCAAAGGAAAATTATTGAAAAATTAAGGGTTGGTTTAAATTATCATAACTATGCAACCACTAAATGGATCGGGACGTTTAGACCGGTGTTTGAAAGGTAATTTAATGGCCTTTAAGGAAAAAATATCATTCGATAGGGTTTCAAAAGAAAATCTAATAGAAAAATGCAATTATTGCAGAAAATTCACCGTAACTCATAGACTTTCCATTGCAACCCCTATATTTTATGGCAAATTCTTAAAGTTCATTAAAAATTAGCTAAAGTTTTCTTAAAGCACTTTTATCCCTTTCATGGAAATTCTCTGAGATTTTCCACTTTAAAAAAAGTCTCAAAACGGAATTTTTCCAAAGGAAAATTATTGAAAAATTAAGGGTTGATTTAAATTATCATAACTTCTGAACCAGTTAACGGATCGGGATGGTTAGAACGGCGTTGGAAAGGTATTTTAATGGCCTTTAAGGAAAAAATATCTTTTAATAGGGTGTTCAAATAAAATCTAATGGAAAAATGAAATTATTATGGAAAATTCTTGATTTTCTTATAGATTTTCCATGGGGACCCCTAAATTTTATTCGATATTTTAAAAGTACATTAAAAATTAGCTAAAGTTTCTTTAAAGAACTTTTATCCCTTTCATGGAAATTTTCCGAGATTTTCCACTTTAAAAAAAGTCTCAAAACGGAATTTTTCCAAAGGAAAATTATTGAAAAATTAAGGGTTGGTTTAAATTATCATAACTATGCAACCACTAAATGGATCGGGACGTTTAGACCGGTGTTTGAAAGGTAATTTAATGGCCTTTAAGGAAAAAATATCATTCGATAGGGTTTCAAAAGAAAATCTAATAGAAAAATGCAATTATTGCAGAAAATTCACCGTAACTCATAGACTTTCCATTGCCACCCCTATATTTTATGGCAAATTCTTAAAGTTCATTAAAAATTAGCTAAAGTTTTCTTAAAGCACTTTTATCCGTTTCATGGAAATTTTCCGAGATTTTCCACTTGAAAAAAGTATCTAAAAATCGGTTTTTTTTCCAAAGAAAAATTATTGAAAAATTAAGGGTTGATTTAAATTATCATAACTTCCCAACCAGTTAACGCATCAGGATGATTAAACCTGCGTTGGAAAGGTATTTTAACGGCCCTTAAGGGAAAAATAATATTTGGTTTGGTTTCCCAAAGAAACTCATTGTGAAAATTGCAATAACTTGGTTAAAATCGTTGATTTTTCATAGATTTTTCAAGGCAACCCCTAAATTTTATTCGATATTTTAAAAGTACATTAAAAATTAGCTAAAGTTTCCTTAAATCCTGTTTATCCTTTTCAAGGGAATTTTCCGAGATTTTCCACTACAAAAAAAAAAGTCCTCATACGTAATTTTTCTATAGGAAAATTTCATGACATACAAAAATTACTGTAACTTCACAATCACACAATGGTTCGGCGGGTTAACACCTAAAACGGTGTTGGAAAGGTATTTGAGTGGTCTTTTAGGAAAAAATACCATTAGATAGGCTTTCAAAAGAAAATCCTATGGAAAAATTCCAGTTAAACGCAAAAATCATTGATTTTTCTGAGATTTTCCATTTTCCATGGCATTCATGTTTTCCTCTATATATATAGAGGAAAGTCCCGCCAAGTTTTCCTCTATATATAGAGGAAAGTCCGTTCAAGTTTTCCTCTATATATATAGAGGAAAGTCCATCCAATTTTCTTCTACAGAGGAAAGTCCATCCAAGTTTTCTCTATATATAGAGGAAAGTCCCGCCAAGTTTTCCTCTATATGTATAGAGGAAAGTCCATGCACCAAGTTCAAGTTTTCCTCTATATGTATAGAGGAAAGTCCGTTCACCAAGTTCAAGTTTTGGGTCTCTAGATCTCTATAGATTTCTAAATTCCCTTGAAACTTATGGTTATGTTATGATATTTAAGTAAATTATATAATAAAAAATATCCAGCTGTTAATTACAAAAAAAAAATACACAAACAAACAAACAAACAAAACAAACCAAAAAAAAACTTTATATAATAAAAATTGATTTATTCGCAATCGAAGGTAATTAAATTTAAAATAAAAAAAAAAACTATTGTATATACAGACAGGCAGAACCGCCGGCCGGTCCTTTTTCTTTCTGCGTATGGAGCGCTTTTTTTTTTCTTTTTCTTTTTCTCTTTAACCCTTCCACCAAGAAAGTATTTCTCTTTTCAACCGGCTATGAATTAATTGAATGTTATCCAGAGAACAAGCAGAACAATAAAAAAAAAAAAAGAAGAAGATAATTTGCCCAAAGAGATTTCAAACACTACAAAGTCTATTTAATGATAAATATGATTTCAAGACTGATTTCAAGCGACTGCAAACAGTAAAAGGACCGGAACTGCACGCATAGAAAGGTATATATACAAAAAAATAAAACAAAAATTAAACACAATAACATAATAAATTGTAATAAAGTATTTAATTTTTCTATATATAAAAAACTTTTTATTCGACTATCAAAAAAAATGAAATGAAATTAAATTAAATTAATAATTCATCATCATCAGCATCGTATAGCATCATATGCCATGAGATAGCCAAACAAAAGTTTATTAATTAAAAATTATTTTATGTGTTTTTATACCTTTCAAAATATAAAATTGATTTTAATTTTAAAGTTCAAAAACATAACAAAAAATAAAATAAACAATCAAAATATGAAATAAAGGAATTAAAAGCATTTTTTCCCTTCATAAATACATAAATAATTAAATAAATAAATTTTTTGTTTGTTCCGTATATAAAAAAAAAACTTCATTTCACAATATCCTCTACATAACTCACTCACTCACCCCCCCCTTTAACATTCTGTATCTGTATACTGTATTCTGATTTTTCTGAGTATTATATATACCGCATATATAAATAAATAAATCACGTTTTTTGTTTGTTTGTTCACCAACCAACCAAAAATAGAAGGAAACAAATTAATTATTTTTTTTTAATTAATAGATAAACATAGCGAGGAGGGTGAGTTTCGCTGCTCTTTTGATTATTATTTCAATTATTATTAATATTCTAAAAACAGTACATATATTTATTATGTATATATATTATATTAAAATAGCAGGTAATAAACAAAACAAAAAAAAAAACGCATAATCGCATAATGAAAATGGAATGTTTTTTTTTTTTTGTTTTGGGTGAGCGCGCCCTCGACTTTTGTTTTTGTTTTTAATATATCTACTTAATTATATTATATTATAGGAATTTTTTCATTGAACTATGGAGGGTTAATAACTCTCAATTGAACTATTTTTTTATAAGGGGTTCCTTAAAGCATCCCTTAAAGCATAAGTATGCAAGTTTTCATCCCATTTGTTGAAACTTAAAGGATTGAGTTGGTGTATAAAATAAATTTAAGACCCCCGCCCCCTACTTTCAGAGGCAACTCACTAATTGATGTCAATTTCAACAAAAAAATGATTTTTGTAAATGTTTGCTTTATTATTATTATTATTATTATTCGGCGATATTAAATTAATATTACATTTTGATAAAAAATTTATTGTGGACATTCACAAATTTGTTATAATTCACAATAAACATTACAAAATTTTATACATAAAAAAATAATAGCTATTTAAAATAAGAAAAAATATTGTCAATAAAATATATAGAAAGATAAAATTAGTTAGTCAATTTGATTGATGATCGCCATCATTATAATGATTCAGTCGGTGATCCGTGGAGCGTTTGATTAGCGCGTTTGTAAACATCCAATGTTGATAGTAGTGATTCGGTTACCGATTCATCTGTCAGATGTGAATTAATTGATGGAGATGGAGTCATCGTCATATTGTCATTAAAATTATTATTGGTTTGTGCATCGTGTGAGTGTGATTGCGCTTCTGATTGATATATAATTGGGTTTGGACACGGCACAATATTAAGATGTGGTAAAACATGTTTATCCTTTTGAATTTCATTTGATGTTGCATTCGAATCGAAAATTAAATTAACTGATGATGATGATGATGGATTACCCATTACGGATTCATTTGAATCCCCTTTATTTTGTATATCATTCGTGCTGGGCTTAATATGCACTTCCTGTATATGTGTTGATAAATTACTTTTGTCTGCAAACATTTTTTCACACACATCACATTCAAAAGGTTTAACACCTGAATGAATTCTACGAATATGTTTGTTTAAACTAACTTTGGCTGCAAAGGCTTTTCCACACACGTTACAACAATAAGGTTTTTCACCGGTATGAGAGCGAGTATGGATCTTTAATTCCGAATTCGTTACAAATTCTTTTCCACAATCATCACAACGATAATTTTTTTCACGGGTATGAATAGCACGAATATGTGTGTTTAAACTAATTCTTTGTGTAAAAGTTTTTCCACACACCTTACAACAATAAGGTTTTTCGCCTGTATGAGTTCGAGTATGGATCTTTAATTCGGTATTCGTTACAAATTCTTTTCCACAATCATCACAACGATAATTTTTTTCACGGGTATGAATAGCACGAATATGTACATTTAAACTACCAATTTGTGAAAAGGCTTTTTTACATTCCTTGCAATCGTAAGGTTTTTCGCCTGTATGCGTTCGAATGTGTTTGGTCAAATGATCTTTCCTTTTGAAATAGTTCCCACAAGTTTCACATTTAAATTTAGTTTTCTCACCAACATTTGATTTCGTATTCATATTTATTTTGTTTTTTTTTTTTTTTGCAAATTAATGATTGTTTTAATCCCGCACTCTTAAATCAATGTATTTTTACTTTTGATTGTCAATTTTATAAAATCTTTAACTTAAAACTCACGTTTTTTTTTTTGAATTTAAATGGTATTAAGTTTAAAAACTTTTAATTTTATTTATAGAAATGAAAATATTAAACAGATTTAATTATACAATAAACAAATTTTTTAAAATGTACCGTCGTTTTGAAACGCAATCGAATTATTAAATGATAATTAATTTTTATATATAAAATCTATTTCAAAACAAAAATCAAGAATATTCCAACACACAAACAATTAACAAAAATTAATATAATAAAAAAAGCACTCTCAGATAAAAACACCTGTAACAGGAAGCACATACTGATACGGTGACCTGATGGTACTGACGATGGTTGGCGTAAGGCGAATTAAATTTATGACCAATTTAACTCCTCACTCAAAAATCTTGTCCGAACACGAAATATATATTCAAATTCATTACATCCATTGCGAACAGCAGAACAGCGGATTTGCGATGGGATCCGGGAAAAACTTTCCGGGGAATGTTATTTTGTATCATTTATTGTTACCACCAAACTCACTAAAATAGCTAAAATTATCAAATTAGCAAATATCTTCAATACTCTCAATTGAAATATACAACAATAAAGAATATTCCGAAAATTCTGAAAAGCCATAGAAAATCTTGGTTTGGTAGTTTCCGAGAGAAAGAAAAATAAGACAATCGAACGGACAACATTTTTAATGAGATTTTTTTTTAGGATCAAAAAAGTTCCCATTCCCAGGAGAGTAAAATAGGAGGTAAAAAAAAATTTAAACGATACAAAATAATATTGCGCACGCAAACTACAAAGTACGCGTACTTAAAAGGAATTTATTATGTTGTTGTAATTTTGTATTTGTTTATCTACACTGAAAAAAAAATAAATCTGCGATCTGCGACATATACATTCTAATAAAAGTAAATTTGCTTGTATACAACCGAAAGAAATATCTGTTGTTACAGCAGCAGAAACGGGAATGTTAATATCACAAAAGTTTTTACTTTGGGATAGGCGAATTGTTTATTTTTTTTATTTTTTTAGGAGGGGAAATGTTGCACACACTCGTCCGAAGACGCCGGATGTCAGATTCTTACTGACTAAAACCCCTCATCCGGCTCCGGGTATCTTCGAATCAGACCATTCTTGGGCCCCTTTTTTGCCCCCACCTCCGATTGACACCAAATCAGTTGATTGCCACTCAGTTTGCTCCCCGATTGCTCATCATCGAATATAGTTGTGTCGCTCGTTAGCTCAGGCATCTCCTTGAAGAGTATCCTTCCCGCAACTCGCTCTATGCGAGGAATCGGTGCCCGGTCGGTCAACCCCATACGCGTACGCTCTCCAAATCCGGACATTTAAACACAATATGCACAACCGTTTTCTCATCCCCTAGGCAGAGACTGCCTATGTATCATCTGTAAGAATTTTTTCTTACATTGGATTCGGCGAAAAGTCCATTTTTTCACAAGTGGTTAGTATAGCAAAATTTTGGGAAATCTTTGACGGGTCATAACTCAAAAACTAATGGCTAAAACGTTCTGAAACCTATTTATTCGGATTCAGCATCCCTTAAAACATATATATACAAGTTTTCAGCCCGATTGCTCAAACTTAAAGTTTTCGGTGAAAAATCCATTTTTTCATAAGGGGTTAGTATAGCAAAATTTTGGGAAATCTTTGGCGGGCCATAACTCAAAAACCAAGGGCTAAAACGTTCTGTAACCTATTTATTCGGATTCAGCATCCCTTAAAACATATATATACAAGTTTTCAGCCCGATTGCTCAAACTTAAAGTCTTCTGTGAAAAATCCATTTTTTCATAAGGGGTTAGTATAGCAAAATTTTGGGAAATCTTTGACGGGTCATAACTCAAAAACTAATGGCTAAAACGTTCTGAAACCTATTTATTCGGATTTAGCATCCCTTAAAACATATATATACAAGTTTTCAGCCCGATTGCTCAAAGTTAAGGTCTTCGGTGAAAAATCCATTTTTTCATAAGGGGTTAGTATAGCAAAATTTTGGGAAATCTTTGACGGGTCATAACTCAAAAACTAATGGCTAAAACGTTCTGAAACCTATTTATTCGGATTCAGCATCCCTTAAAACATATATATACAAGTTTTCAGCCCGATTGCTCAAACTTAAGGTCTTCGGTGAAAAATCCATTTTTTCATAAGGGGTTAGTATAGCAAAATTTTGGGAAATCATTGACGGGTCATAACTCAAAAACTAATGGCTAAAACGTTCTGAAACCTATTTATTCGGATTTAGCATCCCTTAAAACATATATATACAAGTTTTCAGCCCGATTGCTCAAACTTAAAGTTTTCGGTGAAAAATCCATTTTTTCATAAGGGGTTAGTATAGCAAAATTTTGGGAAATGTTTGTCGGGCCATAACTCAAAAACTAATGGCTAAAACGTTCTGAACCCTTTTTATTCGGATTTAGCATCCCTTAAAACATATCCATACAAGTTTTCAGCCCGATTGCTCAAACTTAAAGTTTTCGGTGAAAAATCCATTTTTTCATAAGGGGTTAGTATAGCAAAATTTTGGGAAATCTTTGGCGGGCCATAACTCAAAAACTAAGGGCTAAAACGTTCTGTAACCTATTTATTCGGATTCAGCATCCCTTAAAACATATATATACAAGTTTTCAGCCCGATTGCTCAAACTTAAAGTCTTCTGTGAAAAATCCATTTTTTCATAAGGGGGTACCCTTACAAAATTTGGGGAAATCTTTGACGGGCCATAACTCAAAAACTAATGGCTAAAATGTTCTGAAACCTATTTATTCGGATTTAGCATCCCTTAAAACATATATATACAAGTTTTCAGCCCGATTGCTCAAACTTAAAGTCTTCGGTGAAAAATCCATTTTTTCATAAGGGGTTAGTATAGCAAAATTTTGGGAAATCTTTGGCGGGCCATAACTCAAAAACTAACGGCAAAAACGTTCTGAAACCTATTTATTCGGATTTAGCATCCCTTAAAACATATATATACAAGTTTTCAGCCCGATTGCTCAAACTTAAAGTCTTCGGTGAAAAATCCATTTTTTCATAAGGGGGTACCCTTACAAAATTTGGGGAAATCTTTGACGGGCCATAACTCAAAAACTAATGGCTAAAATGTTCTGAAACCTATTTATTCGGATTCAGCATCCCTTAAAACATATATATACAAGTTTTCAGCCCGATTGCTCAAACTTAAAGTCTTCAGTGAAAAATCCATTTTTTCATAAGGGGGTACCCTTACAAAATTTGGGGAAATCTTTGACGGGCCATAACTCAAAAACTAATGGCTAAAACGTTCTGAAACCTATTTATTCGGATTTAGCATCCCTTAAAACATATATATACAAGTTTTCAGCCCGATTGCTCAAACTTAAAGTCTTCGGTGAAAAATCCATTTTTTCATAAGGGGTTAGTATAGCAAAATTTTGGGAAATCTTTGGCGGGCCATAACTCAAAAACTAATGGCTAAAACGTTCTGAAACCTATTTATTCGGATTTAGCATCCCTTAAAACATATATATACAAGTTTTCAGCCCGATAGCTCAAACTTAAAGTCTTCAGTGAAAAATCCATTTTTTCATAAGGGGTTAGTATAGCAAAATTTTGGGAAATTTTTGGCGGGCCATAACTCAAAAACTAAGGGCTAAAACGTTCTGTAACCTATTTATTCGGATTCAGCATCCCTTAAAACATATATATACAAGTTTTCAGCCCGATTGCTCAAACTTAAAGTCTTCGGTGAAAAATCCATTTTTTCATAAGGGGTTAGTATAGCAAAATTTTGGGAAATCTTTGGCGGGCCATAACTCAAAAACTAATGGCTAAAACGTTCTGAAACCTATTTATTTGGATTTAGCATCCCTTAAAACATATATATACAAGTTTTCAGCCCGATAGCTCGAACTTAAAGTCTTCGATGAAAAATCCATTTTTTCATAAGGGGTTAGTATAGCAAAATTTTGGGAAATCTTTGGCGGGCCATAACTCAAAAACTAAGAACTAAAACGTTCTGAAACCTATTTATTCAGATTTAGCATCCCTTAAAACATATATATACAAGTTTTCAGCCCGATAGCTCAAACTTAAAGTCTTCGATGAAAAATCCATTTTTTCATAAGGGGTTAGTATAGCAAAATTTTGGGAAATCTTTGGCGGGCCATAACTCAAAAACTAATGGCTAAAACGTTCTGAAACCTATTTATTCGGATTTAGCATCCCTTAAAACATATATATACAAGTTTTCAGCCCGATAGCTCAAACTTAAAGTCTTCGGTGAAAAATCCATTTTTTCATAAGGGGTTAGTATAGCAAAATTTTGGGAAATCTTTGGCGGGCCATAACTCAAAAACTAAGGGCTAAAACGTTCTGAAACCTATTTATTTGGATTTAGCATCCCTTAAAACATATATATACAAGTTTTCAGCCCGATAGCTCGAACTTAAAGTCTTCGATGAAAAATCCATTTTTTCATAAGGGGTTAGTATAGCAAAATTTTGGGAAATCTTTGGCGGGCCATAACTCAAAAACTAAGAACTAAAACGTTCTGAAACCTATTTATTCAGATTTAGCATCCCTTAAAACATATATATACAAGTTTTCAGCCCGATAGCTCAAACTTAAAGTCTTCGATGAAAAATCCATTTTTTCATAAGGGGTTAGTATAGCAAAATTTTGGGAAATCTTTGGCGGGCCATAACTCAAAAACTAATGGCTAAAACGTTCTGAAACCTATTTATTCGGATTTAGCATCCCTTAAAACATATATATACAAGTTTTCAGCCCGATAGCTCAAACTTAAAGTCTTCGGTGAAAAATCCATTTTTTCATAAGGGGTTAGTATAGCAAAATTTTGGGAAATCTTTGGCGGGCCATAACTCAAAAACTAAGGGCTAAAACGTTCTGAAACCTATTTATTCAGATTTAGCATCCCTTAAAACATATATATACAAGTTTTCAGCCCGATAGCTCAAACTTAAAGGTTTCGGTGAAAAATCCATTTTTTCATAAGGGGTTAGTATAGCAAAATTTTGGGAAATCTTTGGCGGGCCATAACTCAAAAACTAAGGGCTAAAACGTTCTGAAACCTATTTATTCGGATTTAGCATCCCTTAAAACATATATATACAAGTTTTAAGCCCGATTGCTCAAACTTAAAGTCTTCGATGAAAAATCCATTTTTAGCAAAATTTTGGGAAATCTTTGGCGGGCCATAACTCAAAAACTAAGGGCTAAAACGTTCTGAAACCTATTTATTCGGATTTAGCATCCCTTAAAACATATATATACAAGTTTTCAGCCCGATAGCTCAAACTTAAAATCTTCGATGAAAAATCCATTTTTTCATAAGGGGTTAGTATAGCAAAATTTTGGGAAATCTTTGGCGGGCCATAACTCAAAAACTAAGGGCCAAAACGTTCAGAAACCTATTTATTCGGATTTAGCATCCCTTAAAACAGATATATACAAGTTTTCAGCCCGATAGCTCAAACTTAAAGTCTTCGATGAAAAATCCATTTTTTCATAAGGGGTTAGTATAGCAAAATTTTGGGAAATCTTTGGCGGGCCATAACTCAAAAACTAAGGGCTAAAACGTTCTGAAACCTATTTATTCGGATTTAGCATCCCTTAAAACAGATATATACAAGTTTTAAGCCCGATTGCTCAAACTTAAAGTCTTCGATGAAAAATCCATTTTTTCATAAGGGGTTAGTATAGCAAAATTTTGGGAAATCTTTGGCGGGCCATAACTCAAAAACTAAGTGCTAAAACGTTCTGAAACCTATTTATTCAGATTTAGCATCCCTTAAAACATATATATACAAGTTTTCAGCCCGATTTCTCAAACTAAAAGTCTTCGGTGAAAAATCCATTTTTTCATAAGGGGTTAGTATAGCAAAATTTTGGGAAATCTTTGGCGGGCCATAACTCAAAAACTAAGGGCTAAAACTTTCTGAAACCTATTTATTCGGATTTAGCACCCCTTAAAACATATATATACAAGTTTTCAGCCCGATAGCTCAAACTTAAAGTCTTCGGTGAAAAATCCATTTCTTCATAAGGGGTTAGTATAGCAAAATTTTGGGAAATCTTTGGCGGGCCATAACTCAAAAACTAATGGCTAAAACGTTCTGAAACCTATTTATTCAGATTTAGCATCCCTTAAAACATATATATACAAGTTTTCAGCCCGATAGCTCAAACTTAAAATCTTCGATGAAAAATCCATTTTTTCATAAGGGGTTAGTATAGCAAAATTTTGGGAAATCTTTGGCGGGCCATAACTCAAAAACTAAGTGCTAAAACGTTCTGAAACCTATTTATTCAGATTTAGCATCCCTTAAAACATATATATACAAGTTTTCAGCCCGATAGCTCAAACTTAAAGTCTTCGATGAAAAATCCATTTTTTCATAAGGGGTTAGTATAGCAAAATTTTGGGAAATCTTTGGCGGGCCATAACTCAAAAACTAAGGGCTAAAACGTTCTGAAACCTATTTATTCAGATTTAGCATCCCTTAAAACATATATATACAAGTTTTCAGCCCGATAGCTCAAACTTAAAATCTTCGATGAAAAATCCATTTCTTCATAAGGGGTTAGTATAGCAAAATTTTGGGAAATCTTTGGCGGGCCATAACTCAAAAACTAAGGGCTAAAACTTTCTGAAACCTATTTATTCGGATTTAGCACCCCTTAAAACATATATATACAAGTTTTCAGCCCGATAGCTCAAACTTAAAGTCTTCGGTGAAAAATCCATTTCTTCATAAGGGGTTAGTATAGCAAAATTTTGGGAAATCTTTGGCGGGCCATAACTCAAAAACTAAGGGCTAAAACGTTCTGAAACCTATTTATTCAGATTTAGCATCCCTTAAAACATATATATACAAGTTTTTAGCCCGATAGCTCAAACTTAAAGTCTTCGGTGAAAAATCCATTTTTTCATAAGGGCAAAATTTTGGGAAATCTTTGGCGGGCCATAACTCAAAAACTAATGGCTAAAACGTTCTGAAACCTATTTATTCGGATTTAGCATCCCTTAAAACATATATATACAAGTTTTCAGCCCGATTGCTCAAACTTAAAGTCTTCGGTGAAAAATCCATTTTTTCATAAGGGCAAAATTTTGGGAAATCTTTGGCGGGCCATAACTCAAAAACTAATGGCTAAAACGTTCTGAAACCTATTTATTCGGATTTAGCATCCCTTAAAACATATATATACAAGTTTTCAGCCCGATAGCTCAAACTTAAAATCTTCGATGAAAAATCCATTTTTTCATAAGGGGTTAGTATAGCAAAATTTTGGGAAATCTTTGGCGGGCCATAACTCAAAAACTAAGTGCTAAAACGTTCTGAAACCTATTTATTCAGATTTAGCATCCCTTAAAACATATATATACAAGTTTTCAGCCCGATAGCTCAAACTTAAAGTCTTCGATGAAAAATCCATTTTTTCATAAGGGGTTAGTATAGCAAAATTTTGGGAAATCTTTGGCGGGCCATAACTCAAAAACTAAGGGCTAAAACGTTCTGAAACCTATTTATTCAGATTTAGCATCCCTTAAAACATATATATACAAGTTTTCAGCCCGATAGCTCAAACTTAAAATCTTCGATGAAAAATCCATTTCTTCATAAGGGGTTAGTATAGCAAAATTTTGGGAAATCTTTGGCGGGCCATAACTCAAAAACTAAGGGCTAAAACTTTCTGAAACCTATTTATTCGGATTTAGTACCCCTTAAAACATATATATACAAGTTTTCAGCCCGATAGCTCAAACTTAAAGTCTTCGGTGAAAAATCCATTTCTTCATAAGGGGTTAGTATAGCAAAATTTTGGGAAATCTTTGGCGGGCCATAACTCAAAAACCAATGGCTAAAACGTTCTGAAACCTATTTATTCAGATTTAGCATCCCTTAAAACATATATATACAAGTTTTTAGCCCGATAGCTCAAACTTAAAGTCTTCGGTGAAAAATCCATTTTTTCATAAGGGCAAAATTTTGGGAAATCTTTGGCGGGCCATAACTCAAAAACTAATGGCTAAAACGTTCTGAAACCTAGTTATTCGGATTTAGCATCCCTTAAAACATATATATACAAGTTTTCCGCTCGATTGCTCAAACTTAAAGTCTTCGGTGAAAAATACATTTTTTCATAAGGGGTTAGTATAGCAAAATTTTGGGAAATCTTTGGCGGGCCATAACTCAAAAACTAATGGCTAAAACGTTCTGAAACCTATTTATTCAGATTTAGCATCCCTTAAAACATATATATACAAGTTTTCAGCCCGATAGCTCAAACTTAAAATCTTCGATGAAAAATCCATTTCTTCATAAGGGGTTAGTATAGCAAAATTTTGGGAAATCTTTGGCGGGCCATAACTCAAAAACTGAGGGCTAAAGCTTTCTGAAACCTATTTATTCGGATTTAGCACCCCTTAAAACATATATATACAAGTTTTCAGCCCGATAGCTCAAACTTAAAGTCTTCGGTGAAAAATCCATTTCTTCATAAGGGGTTAGTATAGCAAAATTTTGGGAAATCTTTGGCGGGCCATAACTCAAAAACTAAGGGCTAAAACGTTCTGAAACCTATTTATTCAGATTTAGCATCCCTTAAAACATATATATACAAGTTTTTAGCCCGATAGCTCAAACTTAAAGTCTTCGGTGAAAAATCCATTTTTTCATAAGGGCAAAATTTTGGGAAATCTTTGGCGGGCCATAACTCAAAAACTAATGGCTAAAACGTTCTGAAACCTATTTATTCGGATTTAGCATCCCTTAAAACATATATATACAAGTTTTCCGCTCGATTGCTCAAACTTAAAGTCTTCGGTGAAAAATACATTTTTTCATAAGGGGTTAGTATAGCAAAATTTTGGGAAATCTTTGGCGGGCCATAACTCAAAAACTAATGGCTAAAACGTTCTGAAACCATTTTATTCGGATTTTGCATCCCTTAAAACATAAGTATGCAAGTTTTCAGTCCGTTTGCTCAAACTTAAAGGATTGAGTTGGTGTATAAAATAAATTTAAGACCCCCCTTCCTTCAGAGGCAACTCAGTAATTGATGTCAATTTCAATAAAAAAATGATTTTTGTAAATGTTTGCTTTATTATTATTATTATTATGCGGGCGATATTAAATTAATATTACATTTTGATAAAAAATTTATTGTGGACATTCACAAATTTGTTATAATTCACAATAAACATTACAAAATTTTATACATAAAAAAATAATAGCTATTTAAAATAAGAAAAAATATTGTCAATAAAATATATAGAAAGATAAAATTAGTTAGTCAATTTGATTGATGATCGCCATCATTCTAATGATTCAGTCAGTGATCCGTGGATCGTTTGGTTAGCGCGATTAGTAAACATCTAATCCAATGATAGTAGTGATTCGGTTACCGATTCATCTGTCAGTTGTGAATTAATTGATGGTGATGGAGTCATCATCATATTGTCATTAAAAGTATTATTGGTTTGTGCATCGTGTGAGTGTGATTGCGCTTCTGATTGATATATAATTGGGTTTGGACACGGCACAATATTAAGATGTGGTAAAACATATTTATCCTTTTGAATTTCATTTGGTACTATTATTGCTTGATAATTGTTTGATGGCCACCAATTTAATGCCGAGTAATTATAATTTGATGTTGCATTCGAATCGAAAATTAAATTAACTGATGATGATGGATTACGCATTACGGATTCATTTGAATCCCCTTTATTTTGTATATTATTCGTGCTGGGCTTAATATGCACTTCCTGTATATGTGTTGATAAATTAATTTTGTCTGCAAACGTTTTTTCACACACATCACATCGATAATGAGGTATAACACCTGAATGAATAGTACGAATATGTCTGTTTAAACTACCTCTTTGTGTAAAGGCTATTCCACACACCTTACAACAATAAGGTTTTTCACCGGTATGAGAGCGAGTATGGATCTTTAATTCCCCATTTGATACAAATTCTTTTCCACAATCATCACAACGATAAGGTTTTTCACCGGTATGAGATCGAGTATGGATCTTTAATTCCCCATTTGTTACAAATTCTTTCCCACAATCATCACAACGATAAGGTTTTTCACCGGTATGAGTGCGAGTATGGATCTTTAATTCCCCATTTGTTACAAATTCTTTTCCACAATCATCACAACGATAATTTTTTTCACGGGTATGAATAGCAAGAATATGTGTGTTTAAATTACCAATTTGTGTAAAGGTTTTTCCACATTCCTTGCAATCGTAAGGTTTTTCGCCTGTATGAGTGCGAGTATGGGTCTTTAAATCCCCATTTGTTACAAATTCTTTTCCACAATCATCACAACGATAATTTTTTTCACGGGTATGAATAGCACGAATATGTGTGTTTAAAGTAATTCTTTGTGTAAAAGTTTTTCCACACACCTTACAACAATAAGGTTTTTCGCCTGTATGAGTGCGAGTATGGATCTTTAAATCCCAATTTGTTACAAATTCTTTTCCACAATCATCACAACGATAAGGTTTTTCGCCTGTATGCGTTCGAATGTGCTTGTTCAAATTTTGTTGCGTTTTGAAATAGTTCCCACAAGTTTCACATCGAAATTTAGTTTTCTCACCAACATTTGATTCAGTATTCATATTTATTTTGTTTGTTTTTTTTTTTAAATTAATAAATGTTTTAATCCCGCACTCTTAAATCAATGTATTTTTACTTTTGATTGTCAAATTTTAAAAAGCTTTAACTTAAAACTCACGTTTTTTTTTTAAATTTAAATAGTATGAAGTTTAAAAACTTTAATTTTATTTATAGAAATGAAAATATTAAACAGATTTAATTATAAAATAAACAAATTTTTTAAAATGTACCGTCGTTTTGAAACCCAACCGAATTATTAAATGATAATTAATTTTTATATATAAAATCTATTTCAAAACAAAAATCAAGAATATTCCAACACACAAACAATTAATAAAAATGAATATAATAAAAAAAGCACTCTCAGATAAAAACACCTGTAACAGGAAGCACATACTGATGCGGTGACCTGATGGTACAGACGATGGTTCGGTGTAAGGGGAGTTAAATTTATCACCAAATTAACTCCTCACTCAAAAATTTTGTCCGGACACGAAATATATATTCAAATTCATTCCATCCATGCAGAACAGCGGATTTGCGATGGGATCCGGTAAAAACTTTCCTCGAATGTTATTTTGTATCATTTATTGTTACCACCAAATTCGCTAAAATAGCTAAAATGATCAAATTAGCAAATATCTTCAATACTCTCTATTGAAATTTACAACACGAAAGAATATTCCGAAAATTCTGAAAAGCCATAGAAAATCTTGGTTCGGTAGTTTCCGAGAGAAAGAAAAATAAGACAATCGAACGGACAAAATTTTTAATGGGATTTTTTTTAGGATCAAAAAAGTTCCCATTCCCAGGAGAGTAAAATAGGAGGTAAAAAAAAATTTAAACGATACAAAATAATATTGCGCACGCAAACTACAAAGTACGCGTACTTAAAAGGAATTTATTATGTTGTTGTAATTTTGTATTTGTTTATCTACACTGAAAAAAAAATAAATCTGCGATCTGCGACATATACATTCTAATAAAAGTAAGTTTGCTTGTATACAACCGAAAGAAATATCTGTTGTTACAGCAGCAGAAACGGCAATGTTAATATCACAAAAGTTTTTGTATTTTGGGATAGGCGAATTGTTTATTTTTTTTATTTTTAACGAAGGAGGGGAAATGTTGCACACACTCGTCCGAAGACGCGGCATGTCAGATTCTAACTGACTAAAACCCCTCATCCGGCTCCGGGTATCTTCGAATCAGACCATTCTTGGGCCCCTTTTTTGCCCCCACCTCCGATTGACACCTAATCAGTTGGTTGCCACTCAGTTTGCTCCCCGATTGCTCATCATCGAATATAGTTGTGTTCCTCGTTATCTCAAATCGCATCTCCTTGAAGAGTATCCTTCCCGCAGCTCGCTCTATGCGAGGAATCGGTGCCCGGTGGGTCAACCCCATCCGCATACGCTCTCCAAATCCGGACATTTAAACACAAAATGCACAGCCGTTTCCTCATCCTCTAGGCAGAGTCTGCCTATGTATCATCTGTGAAAGAATTTTTTCTTACATTGGATTCGGCGAAAAGTCCATTTTTTCATATTTTGGGAAATCTTTGACGGGCCATAACTCAAAAACTAAGGGCTAAAACGTTCTGTAACCAACTTATTCGGATTTAGCATCGCTTAAAACATATATATACAAGTTTTCAGCCCGATTGCTCAAACTTAAAGTCTTCGGTGAAAAATCCATTTTTTCATAAGGGGTTAGTATAGCAAAATTTTGGGAAATCTTTGGCGGGCCATAACTCAAAAACTAATGGCTAAAACGTTCTGAAACCTATTTATTCGGATTTAGCATCCCTTAAAACATATATATACAAGTTTTCAGCGCGATTGCTCAAACTTAAAGGTTTCGGTGAAAAATTCATTTTTTCATAAGGGGTTAGTATAGCAAAATTTTGGGAAACCTTTGACGGGCCATAACTCAAAAACTAATGGCTAAAACGTTCTGAAACCAATTTATTTAGATTTAGCATCCCTTAAAACATATATATACAAGTTTTCAGCCCGATTGCTCAAACTTAAAGTCTTCGGTGAAAAATCCATTTTTTCATAAGGGGTTAGTATAGCAAAATTTTGGGAAATCTTTGGCGGGCCATAACTCAAAAACTAAGGGCTAAAACGTTCTGTAACCAACTTATTCGGATTTAGCATCGCTTAAAACATATATATACAAGTTTTCAGCCCGATTGCTCAAACTTAAAGTCTTCGGTGAAAAATCCATTTTTTCATAAGGGGTTAGTATAGCAAAATTTTGGGAAACCTTTTGCGGGCCATAACTCAAAAACTAATGGCTAAAACGTTCTGTAACCAATTTATTTAGATTTAGCATCCCTTAAAACATATATATACAAGTTTTCAGCCCGATTGCTCAAACTTAAAGTCTTCGGTGAAAAATCCATTTTTTCATAAGGGGTTAGTATAGCAAAATTTTGGGAAATCTTTGGCGGGCCATAACTCAAAAACTAAGGGCTAAAACGTTCTGTAACCAATTTATTCGGATTTAGCATCCCTTAAAACATATATATACAAGTTTTCAGCCCGATTGCTCAAACTTAAAGGTTTCGGTGAAAAATCCATTTTTTCATAAGCGGTTAGTATAGCAAAATTTTGGGAAATCTTTGGCGGGCCATAACTCAAAAACTAAGGGCGAAAACGTTCTGTAACCAATTTATTCGGATTTAGCATCCCTTAAAACCTATATATACAAGTTTTCAGCCCGATAGCTCAAAAGGTTTCGGTGAAAAATCCATTTTTTCATAAGCGGTTAGTATAGCAAAATTTTGGGAAATCTTTGGCGGGCCATAACTCAAAAACTAAGGGCTAAAACGTTCTGTAACCAATTTATTCGGATTTAGCATCCCTTAAAACCTATATATACAAGTTTTCAGCCCGATAGCTCAAAAGGTTTCGGTGAAAAATCCATTTTTTCATAAGCGGTTAGTATAGCAAAATTTTGGGAAATCTTTGGCGGGCCATAACTCAAAAACTAAGGGCTAAAACGTTCTGTAACCAATTTATTCAGATTTAGCATCCCTTAAAACATATATATACAAGTTTTCAGCCCGATAGCTCAAAAGGTTTCGGTGAAAAATCCATTTTTTCATAAGGGGTTAGTATAGCAAAATTTTGGGAAATCTTTGGCGGGCCATAACTCAAAAACTAAGGGCTAAAACGTTCTGTAACCAATTTATTCGGATTTAGCATCCCTTAAAACCTATATATACAAGTTTTCAGCCCGATAGCTCAAAAGGTTTCGGTGAAAAATCCATTTTTTCATAAGCGGTTAGTATAGCAAAATTTTGGGAAATCTTTGGCGGGCCATAACTCAAAAACTAAGGGCTAAAACGTTCTGTAACCAATTTATTCAGATTTAGCATCCCTTAAAACATATATATACAAGTTTTCAGCCCGATTGCTCAAACTTAAAGGTTTCGGTGAAAAATCCATTTTTTCATAAGGAGTTAGTATAGCAAAATTTTGGGAAATCTTTGACGGGCCATAACTCAATAACTAAGAGCTAAAACGTTCTGTAACCAATTTATTTAGATTTAGCATCCCTTAAAACATATATATACAAGTTTTCAGCCCGATTGCTCAAACTTAAAGTCTTCGGTGAAAAATCCATTTTTTCATAAGGGGTTAGTATAGCAAAATTTTGGGAAATCTTTGGCGGGCCATAACTCAAAAACTAAGTGCTAAAACGTTCTGTAACCAATTTATTTAGATTTAGCATCCCTTAAAACATATATATACAAGTTTTCAGCCCGATTGCTCAAACTTAAAGTCTTCGGTGAAAAATCCATTTTTTCATAAGGGGTTAGTATAGCAAAATTTTGGGAAATCTTTGGCGGGCCATAACTCAAAAACTGAGTGCTAAAACGTTCTGTAACCAATTTATTTAGATTTAGCATCCCTTAAAACATATATATACAAGTTTTCAGCCCGATTGCTCAAACTTAAAGGTTTCGGTGAAAAATCCATTTTTTCATAAGGGGTTAGTATAGCAAAATTTTGGGAAATCTTTGGCGGGCCATAACTCAAAAACTAAGGGCTAAAACGTTCTGTAACCAATTTATTCGGATTTAGCATCCCTTAAAACATATATATACAAGTTTTCAGCCCGATTGCTCAAACTTAAAGGTTTCGGTGAAAAATCCATTTTTTCATAAGGGGTTAGTATAGCAAAATTTTGGGAAATCTTTGGCGGGCCATAACTCAAAAACTAAGTGCTAAAACGTTCTGTAACCAATTTATTTAGATTTAGCATCCCTTAAAACATATATATACAAGTTTTCAGCCCGATTGCTCAAACCTAAAGGTTTCGGTGAAAAATCCATTTTTTCATAAGGGGTTAGTATAGCAAAATTTTGGGAAATCTTTGGCGGGCCATAACTCAAAAACTAAGGGCTAAAACGTTCTGTAACCAATTTATTCGGATTTAGCATCCCTTAAAACATATATATACAAGTTTTCAGCCCGATTGCTCAAACTTAAAGGTTTCGGTGAAAAATCCATTTTTTCATAAGGGGTTAGTATAGCAAAATTTTGGGAAATCTTTGGCGGGCCATAACTCAAAAACTAAGTGCTAAAACGTTCTGTAACCAATTTATTTAGATTTAGCATCCCTTAAAACATATATATACAAGTTTTCAGCCCGATTGCTCAAACCTAAAGGTTTCGGTGAAAAATCCATTTTTTCATAAGGGGTTAGTATAGCAAAATTTTGGGAAATCTTTGGCGGGCCATAACTCAAAAACTAAGGGCTAAAACGTTCTGTAACCAATTTATTCGGATTTAGCATCCCTTAAAACATATATATACAAGTTTTCAGCCCGATTGCTCAAACTTAAAGGTTTCGGTGAAAAATCCATTTTTTCATAAGGGGTTAGTATAGCAAAATTTTGGGAAATCTTTGGCGGGCCATAACTCAAAAACTAAGGGCTAAAACGTTCTGTAACCAATTTATTTAGATTTAGCATCCCTTAAAACATATATATACAAGTTTTCAGCCCGATTGCTCAAACTTAAAGTCTTCGGTGAAAAATCCATTTTTTCATAAGGGGTTAGTATAGCAAAATTTTGGGAAATGTTTGACGGGCCATAACTCAAAAACTAAGGGCGAAAACGTTCTGTAACCAATTTATTCAGATTTAGCATCCCTTAAAACATATATATACAAGTTTTCAGCGCGATTGCTCAAACTTAAAGGTTTCGGTGAAAAATCCATTTTTTCATAAGGGGTTAGTATAGCAAAATTTTGGGAAATCTTTGGCGGGCCATAACTCAAAAACTAAGGGCTAAAACGTTCTGTAACCAATTTATTTAGATTTAGCATCCCTTAAAACATATATATACAAGTTTTCAGCCCGATAGCTCAAACTTAAAGTCTTCGGTGAAAAATCCATTTTTTCATAAGGGGTTAGTATAGCAAAATTTTGGGAAATCTTTGACGGGCCATAACTCAATAACTAAGGGCTAAAACGTTCTGTAACCAATTTATTTAGATTTAGCATCCCTTAAAACATATATATACAAGTTTTCAGCCCGATTGCTCAAACTTAAAGTCTTCGGTGAAAAATCCATTTTTTCATAAGGGGTTAGTATAGCAAAATTTTGGGAAATCTTTGGCGGGCCATAACTCAAAAACTAATGGCTAAAACGTTCTGTAACCAATTTATTCGGATTTAGCATCCCTTAAAACATATATATACAAGTTTTCAGCGCGATTGCTCAAACCTAAAGGTTTCGGTGAAAAATCCATTTTTTCATAAGGGGTTAGTATAGCAAAATTTTGGGAAATCTTTGGCGGGCCATAACTCAAAAACTAAGGGCTAAAACGTTCTGTAACCAATTTATTCGGATTTAGCATCCCTTAAAACATATATATACAAGTTTTCAGCCCGATTGCTCAAACTTAAAGTCTTCGGTGAAAAATCCATTTTTTCATAAGGGGTTAGTATAGCAAAAATTTGGGAAATCTTTGGCGGGCCATAACTCAAAAACTAAGGGCTAAAACGTTCTGTAACCAATTTATTCGGATTTAGCATCCCTTAAAACCTATATATACAAGTTTTCGGCGCGATTGCTCAAACTTAAAGGTTTCGGTGAAAAATCCATTTTTTCATAAGGGGTTAGTATAGCAAAATTTTGGGAAATCTTTGACGGGCCATAACTCAAAAACTAAGGGCTAAAACGTTCTGTAACCAATTTATTTAGATTTAGCATCCCTTAAAACATATATATGCAAGTTTTCAGCCCGATTGCTCAAACTTAAAGTCTTCGGTGAAAGATCCATTTTTACATAAGGTGTTAGTATAGCAAAATTTTGGGAAATCTTTGGCGGGCCATAACTCAAAAACTAATAGCTAAAACGTTCTGAAACCAATTTATTCGGATTTAGCATCCCTTAAAACCTATATATACAAGTTTTCGGCGCGATTGCTCAAACTTAAAGGTTTCGGTGAAAAATCCATTTTTTCATAAGGGGTTAGTATAGCAAAATTTTGGGAAATCTTTGACGGGCCATAACTCAAAAACTAAGGGCTAAAACGTTCTGTAACCAATTTATTTAGATTTAGCATCCCTTAAAACATATATATACAAGTTTTCAGCCCGATTGCTCAAACTTAAAGTCTTCGGTGAAAGATCCATTTTTACATAAGGGGTTAGTATAGCAAAATTTTGGGAAATCTTTGGCGGGCCATAACTCAAAAACTAATAGCTAAAACGTTCTGAAACCAATTTATTCGGATTTAGCATCCCTTAAAACCTATATATACAAGTTTTCGGCGCGATTGCTCAAACTTAAAGGTTTCGGTGAAAAATCCATTTTTTCATAAGGGGTTAGTATAGCAAAATTTTGGGAAATCTTTGACGGGCCATAACTCAAAAACTAAGGGCTAAAACGTTCTGTAACCAATTTATTTAGATTTAGCATCCCTTAAAACATATATATACAAGTTTTCAGCCCGATTGCTCAAACTTAAAGTCTTCGGTGAAAGATCCATTTTTACATAAGGGGTTAGTATAGCAAAATTTTGGGAAATCTTTGGCGGGCCATAACTCAAAAACTAATAGCTAAAACGTTCTGAAACCAATTTATTCGGATTTAGCATCCCTTAAAACCTATATATACAAGTTTTCGGCGCGATTGCTCAAACTTAAAGGTTTCGGTGAAAAATCCATTTTTTCATAAGGGGTTAGTATAGCAAAATTTTGGGAAATCTTTGGCGGGCCATAACTCAAAAACTAATGGCTAAAACGTTCTGAAACCTATTTATTCGGATTTAGCATCCCTTAAAACATATATATACAAGTTTTCAGCGCGATTGCTCAAACTTAAAGGTTTCGGTGAAAAATTCATTTTTTCATAAGGGGTTAGTATAGCAAAATTTTGGGAAATCTTTGGCGGGCCATAACTCAAAAACTAATGGCTAAAACGTTCTGTAACCAATTTATTTAGATTTAGCATCCCTTAAAACATATATATACAAGTTTTCAGCCCGATTGCTCAAACTTAAAGTCTTCGGTGAAAAATCCATTTTTTCATAAGGGGTTAGTATAGCAAAATTTTGGGAAATCTTTGGCGGGCCATAACTCAAAAACTAAGGGCTAAAACGTTCTGTAACCAATTTATTTAGATTTAGCATCCCTTAAAACATATATATACAAGTTTTCAGCCCGATTGCTCAAACTTAAAGTCTTCGGTGAAAAATCCATTTTTTCATAAGGGGTTAGTATAGCAAAATTTTGGGAAATCTTTGGCGGGCCATAACTCAAAAACTAAGGGCTAAAACGTTCTGTAACCAATTTATTCGGATTTAGCATCCCTTAAAACCTATATATACAAGTTTTCAGCGCGATTGCTCAAACTTAAAGGTTTCGGTGAAAAATCCATTTTTTCATAAGGGGTTAGTATAGCAAAATTTTGGGAAATCTTTGGCGGGCCATAACTCAAAAACTAAGGGCTAAAACGTTCTGTAACCAATTTATTCGGATTTATCATCCCTTAAAACCTATATATACAAGTTTTCAGCGCGATTGCTCAAACTTAAAGGTTTCGGTGAAAAATCCATTTTTTCATAAGGGGTTAGTATAGCAAAATTTTGGGAAATCTTTGGCGGGCCATAACTCAAAAACTAAGGGCTAAAACGTTCTGAAACCTATTTATTCGGATTTAGCATCCCTTAAAACATATATATACAAGTTTTCAGCCCGATTGCTCAAACTTAAAGTCTTCGGTGAAAAATCCATTTTTTCATAAGGGGTTAGTATAGCAAAATTTTGGGAAATCTTTGGCGGGCCATAACTCAAAAACTAAGGGCTAAAACGTTCTGTAACCAATTTATTCGGATTTAGCATCCCTTAAAACATATATATACAAGTTTTCAGCCCGATTGCTCAAACTTAAAGTCTTCGGTGAAAAATCCATTTTTTCATAAGGGGTTAGTATAGCAAAATTTTGGGAAATCTTTGGCGGGCCATAACTCAAAAACTAAGGGCTAAAACGTTCTGTAACCAATTTATTCGGATTTAGCATCCCTTAAAACCTATATATACAAGTTTTCAGCGCGATTGCTCAAACTTAAAGGTTTCGGTGAAAAATCCATTTTTTCATAAGGGGTTAGTATAGCAAAATTTTGGGAAATCTTTGGCGGGCCATAACTCAAAAACTAAGGGCTAAAACGTTCTGTAACCAATTTATTTAGATTTAGCATCCCTTAAAACATATATATACAAGTTTTCAGCCCGATTGCTCAAACTTAAAGTCTTCGGTGAAAAATCCATTTTTTCATAAGGGGTTAGTATAGCAAAATTTTGGGAAATCTTTGGCGGGCCATAACTCAAAAACTAAGGGCTAAAACGTTCTGTAACCAATTTATTCGGATTTAGCATCCCTTAAAACCTATATATATAAGTTTTCAGCCCGATAGCTCAAACTTAAAGGTTTCGGTGAAAAATCCATTTTTTCATAAGGGGTTAGTATAGCAAAATTTTGGGAAATCTTTGGCGGGCCATAAATCAAAAACTAATGGCTAAAACGTTCTGTAACCAATTTATTCGGATTTAGCATCCCTTAAAACATATATATACAAGTTTTCAGCCCGATTGCTCAAACTTAAAGTCTTCGGTGAAAAATCCATTTTTTCATAAGGGGTTAGTATAGCAAAATTTTGGGAAATCTTTGACGGGCCATAACTCAAAAACTAAGGGCTAAAACGTTCTGTAACCAATTTATTCGGATTTAGCATCCCTTAAAACCTATATATACAAGTTTTCAGCGCGATTGCTCAAACTTAAAGGTTTCGGTGAAAAATCCATTTTTTCATAAGGGGTTAGTATAGCAAAATTTTGGGAAATCTTTGGCGGGCCATAACTCAAAAACTAAGGGCTAAAACGTTCTGAAACCTATTTATTCGGATTTAGCATCCCTTAAAACCTGTATATACAAGTTTTCAGCGCGATTGCTCAAACTTAAAGGTTTCGGTGAAAAATCCATTTTTTCATAAGGGGTTAGTATAGCAAAATTTTGGGAAATCTTTGGCGGGCCATAACTCAAAAACTAAGGGCTAAAACGTTCTGTAACCAATTTATTCGGATTTAGCATCCCTTAAAACCTATATATACAAGTTTTCAGCGCGATTGCTCAAACTTAAAGGTTTCGGTGAAAAATCCATTTTTTCATAAGGGGTTAGTATAGCAAAATTTTGGGAAATCTTTGGCGGGCCATAACTCAAAAACTAAGGGCTAAAACGTTCTGTAACCAATTTATTCGGATTTATCATCCCTTAAAACCTATATATACAAGTTTTCAGCGCGATTGCTCAAACTTAAAGGTTTCGGTGAAAAATCCATTTTTTCATAAGGGGTTAGTATAGCAAAATTTTGGGAAATCTTTGGCGGGCCATAACTCAAAAACTAAGGGCTAAAACGTTCTGAAACCTATTTATTCGGATTTAGCATCCCTTAAAACATATATATACAAGTTTTCAGCCCGATTGCTCAAACTTAAAGTCTTCGGTGAAAAATCCATTTTTTCATAAGGGGTTAGTATAGCAAAATTTTGGGAAATCTTTGGCGGGCCATAACTCAAAAACTAAGGGCTAAAACGTTCTGTAACCAATTTATTCGGATTTAGCATCCCTTAAAACCTATATATACAAGTTTTCAGCGCGATTGCTCAAACTTAAAGGTTTCGGTGAAAAATCCATTTTTTCATAAGGGGTTAGTATAGCAAAATTTTGGGAAATCTTTGGCGGGCCATAACTCAAAAACTAAGGGCTAAAACGTTCTGAAACCTATTTATTCGGATTTAGCATCCCTTAAAACATATATATACAAGTTTTCAGCCCGATTGCTCAAACTTAAAGTCTTCGGTGAAAAATCCATTTTTTCATAAGGGGTTAGTATAGCAAAATTTTGGGAAATCTTTGGCGGGCCATAACTCAAAAACTAAGGGCTAAAACGTTCTGAAACCAATTTATTCGGATTTAGCATCCCTTAAAACATATATATACAAGTTTTCAGCCCGATTGCTCAAACTTAAAGTCTTCGGTGAAAAATCCATTTTTTCATAAGGGGTTAGTATAGCAAAATTTTGGGAAATCTTTGGCGGGCCATAACTCAAAAACTAAGGGCTAAAACGTTCTGAAACCTATTTATTCGGATTTAGCATCCCTTAAAACATATATATACAAGTTTTCAGCCCGATTGCTCAAACTTAAAGTCTTCGGTGAAAAATCCATTTTTTCATAAGGGGTTAGTATAGCAAAATTTTGGGAAATCTTTGGCGGGCCATAACTCAAAAACTAAGGGCTAAAACGTTCTGAAACCTATTTATTCGGATTTAGCATCCCTTAAAACATATATATACAAGTTTTCAGCCCGATTGCTCAAACTTAAAGGTTTCGGTGAAAAATCCATTTTTTCATAAGGGGTTAGTATAGCAAAATTTTGGGAAATCTTTGGCGGGCCATAACTCAAAAACTAAGGGCTAAAACGTTCTGTAACCAATTTATTCGGATTTAGCATCCCTTAAAACATATATATACAAGTTTTCAGCCCGATTGCTCAAACTTAAAGTCTTCGGTGAAAAATCCATTTTTTCATAAGGGGTTAGTATAGCAAAATTTTGGGAAATCTTTGGCGGGCCATAACTCAAAAACTAAGGGCTAAAACGTTCTGTAACCAATTTATTCGGATTTAGCATCCCTTAAAACATATATATACAAGTTTTCAGCCCGATTGCTCAAACTTAAAGTCTTCGGTGAAAAATCCATTTTTTCATAAGGGGTTAGTATAGCAAAATTTTGGGAAATCTTTGGCGGGCCATAACTCAAAAACTAAGGGCTAAAACGTTCTGAAACCTATTTATTCGGATTTAGCATCCCTTAAAACATATATATACAAGTTTTCAGCCCGATTGCTCAAACTTAAAGGTTTCGGTGAAAAATCCATTTTTTCATAAGGGGTTAGTATAGCAAAATTTTGGGAAATCTTTGGCGGGCCATAACTCAAAAACTAAGGGCTAAAACGTTCTGTAACCAATTTATTCGGATTTAGCATCCCTTAAAACCTATATATACAAGTTTTCAGCGCGATTGCTCAAACTTAAAGGTTTCGGTGAAAAATCCATTTTTTCATAAGGGGTTAGTATAGCAAAATTTTGGGAAATCTTTGGCGGGCCATAACTCAAAAACTAAGGGCTAAAACGTTCTGAAACCTATTTATTCGGATTTAGCATCCCTTAAAACCTATATATACAAGTTTTCAGCGCGATTGCTCAAACTTAAAGTCTTCGGTGAAAAATCCATTTTTTCATAAGGGGTTAGTATAGCAAAATTTTGGGAAATCTTTGGCGGGCCATAACTCAAAAACTAAGGGCTAAAACGTTCTGTAACCAATTTATTCGGATTTAGCATCCCTTAAAACATATATATACAAGTTTTCAGCCCGATTGCTCAAACTTAAAGTCTTCGGTGAAAAATCCATTTTTTCATAAGGGGTTAGTATAGCAAAATTTTGGGAAATCTTTGGCGGGCCATAACTCAAAAACTAAGGGCTAAAACGTTCTGTAACCAATTTATTCGGATTTAGCATCCCTTAAAACATATATATACAAGTTTTCAGCCCGATTGCTCAAACTTAAAGTCTTCGGTGAAAAATCCATTTTTTCATAAGGGGTTAGTATAGCAAAATTTTGGGAAATCTTTGGCGGGCCATAACTCAAAAACTAAGGGCTAAAACGTTCTGTAACCAATTTATTCGGATTTAGCATCCCTTAAAACATATATATACAAGTTTTCAGCCCGATTGCTCAAACTTAAAGTCTTCGGTGAAAAATCCATTTTTTCATAAGGGGTTAGTATAGCAAAATTTTGGGAAATCTTTGGCGGGCCATAACTCAAAAACTAAGGGCTAAAACGTTCTGAAACCAATTTATTCGGATTTAGCATCCCTTAAAACATATATATACAAGTTTTCAGCCCGATTGCTCAAACTTAAAGTCTTCGGTGAAAAATCCATTTTTTCATAAGGGGTTAGTATAGCAAAATTTTGGGAAATCTTTGGCGGGCCATAACTCAAAAACTAAGGGCTAAAACGTTCTGTAACCAATTTATTCGGATTTAGCATCCCTTAAAACATATATATACAAGTTTTCAGCCCGATTGCTCAAACTTAAAGTCTTCGGTGAAAAATCCATTTTTTCATAAGGGGTTAGTATAGCAAAATTTTGGGAAATCTTTGGCGGGCCATAACTCAAAAACTAAGGGCTAAAACGTTCTGTAACCAATTTATTCGGATTTAGCATCCCTTAAAACATATATATACAAGTTTTCAGCCCGATTGCTCAAACTTAAAGTCTTCGGTGAAAAATCCATTTTTTCATAAGGGGTTAGTATAGCAAAATTTTGGGAAATCTTTGGCGGGCCATAACTCAAAAACTAAGGGCTAAAACGTTCTGAAACCAATTTATTCGGATTTAGCATCCCTTAAAACATATATATACAAGTTTTCAGCCCGATTGCTCAAACTTAAAGTCTTCGGTGAAAAATCCATTTTTTCATAAGGGGTTAGTATAGCAAAATTTTGGGAAATCTTTGGCGGGCCATAACTCAAAAACTAAGGGCTAAAACGTTCTGAAACCTATTTATTCGGATTTAGCATCCCTTAAAACATATATATACAAGTTTTCAGCCCGATTGCTCAAACTTAAAGTCTTCGGTGAAAAATCCATTTTTTCATAAGGGGTTAGTATAGCAAAATTTTGGGAAATCTTTGGCGGGCCATAACTCAAAAACTAAGGGCTAAAACGTTCTGAAACCAATTTATTCGGATTTAGCATCCCTTAAAACATATATATACAAGTTTTCAGCCCGATTGCTCAAACTTAAAGTCTTCGGTGAAAAATCCATTTTTTCATAAGGGGTTAGTATAGCAAAATTTTGGGAAATCTTTGGCGGGCCATAACTCAAAAACTAAGGGCTAAAACGTTCTGAAACCAATTTATTCGGATTTAGCATCCCTTAAAACATATATATACAAGTTTTCAGCCCGATTGCTCAAACTTAAAGTCTTCGGTGAAAAATCCATTTTTTCATAAGGGGTTAGTATAGCAAAATTTTGGGAAATCTTTGGCGGGCCATAACTCAAAAACTAAGGGCTAAAACGTTCTGTAACCAATTTATTCGGATTTAGCATCCCTTAAAACATATATATACAAGTTTTCAGCCCGATTGCTCAAACTTAAAGTCTTCGGTGAAAAATCCATTTTTTCATAAGGGGTTAGTATAGCAAAATTTTGGGAAATCTTTGGCGGGCCATAACTCAAAAACTAAGGGCTAAAACGTTCTGTAACCAATTTATTCGGATTTAGCATCCCTTAAAACATATATATACAAGTTTTCAGCCCGATTGCTCAAACTTAAAGTCTTCGGTGAAAAATCCATTTTTTCATAAGGGGTTAGTATAGCAAAATTTTGGGAAATCTTTGGCGGGCCATAACTCAAAAACTAAGGGCTAAAACGTTCTGAAACCAATTTATTCGGATTTAGCATCCCTTAAAACATATATATACAAGTTTTCAGCCCGATTGCTCAAACTTAAAGTCTTCGGTGAAAAATCCATTTTTTCATAAGGGGTTAGTATAGCAAAATTTTGGGAAATCTTTGGCGGGCCATAACTCAAAAACTAAGGGCTAAAACGTTCTGAAACCTATTTATTCGGATTTAGCATCCCTTAAAACATATATATACAAGTTTTCAGCCCGATTGCTCAAACTTAAAGTCTTCGGTGAAAAATCCATTTTTTCATAAGGGGTTAGTATAGCAAAATTTTGGGAAATCTTTGGCGGGCCATAACTCAAAAACTAAGGGCTAAAACGTTCTGAAACCTATTTATTCGGATTTAGCATCCCTTAAAACATATATATACAAGTTTTCAGCCCGATTGCTCAAACTTAAAGTCTTCGGTGAAAAATCCATTTTTTCATAAGGGGTTAGTATAGCAAAATTTTGGGAAATCTTTGGCGGGCCATAACTCAAAAACTAAGGGCTAAAACGTTCTGTAACCAATTTATTCGGATTTAGCATCCCTTAAAACATATATATACAAGTTTTCAGCCCGATTGCTCAAACTTAAAGTCTTCGGTGAAAAATCCATTTTTTCATAAGGGGTTAGTATAGCAAAATTTTGGGAAATCTTTGGCGGGCCATAACTCAAAAACTAAGGGCTAAAACGTTCTGTAACCAATTTATTCGGATTTAGCATCCCTTAAAACATATATATACAAGTTTTCAGCCCGATTGCTCAAACTTAAAGTCTTCGGTGAAAAATCCATTTTTTCATAAGGGGTTAGTATAGCAAAATTTTGGGAAATCTTTGGCGGGCCATAACTCAAAAACTAAGGGCTAAAACGTTCTGAAACCTATTTATTCGGATTTAGCATCCCTTAAAACATATATATACAAGTTTTCAGCCCGATTGCTCAAACTTAAAGGTTTCGGTGAAAAATCCATTTTTTCATAAGGGGTTAGTATAGCAAAATTTTGGGAAATCTTTGGCGGGCCATAACTCAAAAACTAAGGGCTAAAACGTTCTGTAACCAATTTATTCGGATTTAGCATCCCTTAAAACATATATATACAAGTTTTCAGCCCGATTGCTCAAACTTAAAGTCTTCGGTGAAAAATCCATTTTTTCATAAGGGGTTAGTATAGCAAAATTTTGGGAAATCTTTGGCGGGCCATAACTCAAAAACTAAGGGCTAAAACGTTCTGTAACCAATTTATTCGGATTTAGCATCCCTTAAAACATATATATACAAGTTTTCAGCCCGATTGCTCAAACTTAAAGTCTTCGGTGAAAAATCCATTTTTTCATAAGGGGTTAGTATAGCAAAATTTTGGGAAATCTTTGGCGGGCCATAACTCAAAAACTAAGGGCTAAAACGTTCTGAAACCAATTTATTCGGATTTAGCATCCCTTAAAACATATATATACAAGTTTTCAGCCCGATTGCTCAAACTTAAAGTCTTCGGTGAAAAATCCATTTTTTCATAAGGGGTTAGTATAGCAAAATTTTGGGAAATCTTTGGCGGGCCATAACTCAAAAACTAAGGGCTAAAACGTTCTGAAACCTATTTATTCGGATTTAGCATCCCTTAAAACATATATATACAAGTTTTCAGCCCGATTGCTCAAACTTAAAGTCTTCGGTGAAAAATCCATTTTTTCATAAGGGGTTAGTATAGCAAAATTTTGGGAAATCTTTGGCGGGCCATAACTCAAAAACTAAGGGCTAAAACGTTCTGAAACCTATTTATTCGGATTTAGCATCCCTTAAAACATATATATACAAGTTTTCAGCCCGATTGCTCAAACTTAAAGGTTTCGGTGAAAAATCCATTTTTTCATAAGGGGTTAGTATAGCAAAATTTTGGGAAATCTTTGGCGGGCCATAACTCAAAAACTAAGGGCTAAAACGTTCTGTAACCAATTTATTCGGATTTAGCATCCCTTAAAACATATATATACAAGTTTTCAGCCCGATTGCTCAAACTTAAAGTCTTCGGTGAAAAATCCATTTTTTCATAAGGGGTTAGTATAGCAAAATTTTGGGAAATCTTTGGCGGGCCATAACTCAAAAACTAAGGGCTAAAACGTTCTGAAACCTATTTATTCGGATTTAGCATCCCTTAAAACATATATATACAAGTTTTCAGCCCGATTGCTCAAACTTAAAGGTTTCGGTGAAAAATCCATTTTTTCATAAGGGGTTAGTATAGCAAAATTTTGGGAAATCTTTGGCGGGCCATAACTCAAAAACTAAGGGCTAAAACGTTCTGTAACCAATTTATTCGGATTTAGCATCCCTTAAAACATATATATACAAGTTTTCAGCCCGATTGCTCAAACTTAAAGTCTTCGGTGAAAAATCCATTTTTTCATAAGGGGTTAGTATAGCAAAATTTTGGGAAATCTTTGGCGGGCCATAACTCAAAAACTAAGGGCTAAAACGTTCTGAAACCTATTTATTCGGATTTAGCATCCCTTAAAACATATATATACAAGTTTTCAGCCCGATTGCTCAAACTTAAAGTCTTCGGTGAAAAATCCATTTTTTCATAAGGGGTTAGTATAGCAAAATTTTGGGAAATCTTTGGCGGGCCATAACTCAAAAACTAAGGGCTAAAACGTTCTGAAACCTATTTATTCGGATTTAGCATCCCTTAAAACATATATATACAAGTTTTCAGCCCGATTGCTCAAACTTAAAGGTTTCGGTGAAAAATCCATTTTTTCATAAGGGGTTAGTATAGCAAAATTTTGGGAAATCTTTGGCGGGCCATAACTCAAAAACTAAGGGCTAAAACGTTCTGTAACCAATTTATTCGGATTTAGCATCCCTTAAAACATATATATACAAGTTTTCAGCCCGATTGCTCAAACTTAAAGTCTTCGGTGAAAAATCCATTTTTTCATAAGGGGTTAGTATAGCAAAATTTTGGGAAATCTTTGGCGGGCCATAACTCAAAAACTAAGGGCTAAAACGTTCTGTAACCAATTTATTCGGATTTAGCATCCCTTAAAACATATATATACAAGTTTTCAGCCCGATTGCTCAAACTTAAAGTCTTCGGTGAAAAATCCATTTTTTCATAAGGGGTTAGTATAGCAAAATTTTGGGAAATCTTTGGCGGGCCATAACTCAAAAACTAAGGGCTAAAACGTTCTGAAACCTATTTATTCGGATTTAGCATCCCTTAAAACATATATATACAAGTTTTCAGCCCGATTGCTCAAACTTAAAGGTTTCGGTGAAAAATCCATTTTTTCATAAGGGGTTAGTATAGCAAAATTTTGGGAAATCTTTGGCGGGCCATAACTCAAAAACTAAGGGCTAAAACGTTCTGTAACCAATTTATTCGGATTTAGCATCCCTTAAAACCTATATATACAAGTTTTCAGCGCGATTGCTCAAACTTAAAGGTTTCGGTGAAAAATCCATTTTTTCATAAGGGGTTAGTATAGCAAAATTTTGGGAAATCTTTGGCGGGCCATAACTCAAAAACTAAGGGCTAAAACGTTCTGTAACCAATTTATTCGGATTTAGCATCCCTTAAAACCTATATATACAAGTTTTCAGCGCGATTGCTCAAACTTAAAGGTTTCGGTGAAAAATCCATTTTTTCATAAGGGGTTAGTATAGCAAAATTTTGGGAAATCTTTGGCGGGCCATAACTCAAAAACTAAGGGCTAAAACGTTCTGAAACCAATTTATTCGGATTTAGCATCCCTTAAAACATATATATACAAGTTTTCAGCCCGATTGCTCAAACTTAAAGTCTTCGGTGAAAAATCCATTTTTTCATAAGGGGTTAGTATAGCAAAATTTTGGGAAATCTTTGGCGGGCCATAACTCAAAAACTAAGGGCTAAAACGTTCTGAAACCTATTTATTCGGATTTAGCATCCCTTAAAACATATATATACAAGTTTTCAGCCCGATTGCTCAAACTTAAAGTCTTCGGTGAAAAATCCATTTTTTCATAAGGGGTTAGTATAGCAAAATTTTGGGAAATCTTTGGCGGGCCATAACTCAAAAACTAAGGGCTAAAACGTTCTGAAACCTATTTATTCGGATTTAGCATCCCTTAAAACATATATATACAAGTTTTCAGCCCGATTGCTCAAACTTAAAGGTTTCGGTGAAAAATCCATTTTTTCATAAGGGGTTAGTATAGCAAAATTTTGGGAAATCTTTGGCGGGCCATAACTCAAAAACTAAGGGCTAAAACGTTCTGTAACCAATTTATTCGGATTTAGCATCCCTTAAAACATATATATACAAGTTTTCAGCCCGATTGCTCAAACTTAAAGTCTTCGGTGAAAAATCCATTTTTTCATAAGGGGTTAGTATAGCAAAATTTTGGGAAATCTTTGGCGGGCCATAACTCAAAAACTAAGGGCTAAAACGTTCTGTAACCAATTTATTCGGATTTAGCATCCCTTAAAACATATATATACAAGTTTTCAGCCCGATTGCTCAAACTTAAAGTCTTCGGTGAAAAATCCATTTTTTCATAAGGGGTTAGTATAGCAAAATTTTGGGAAATCTTTGGCGGGCCATAACTCAAAAACTAAGGGCTAAAACGTTCTGAAACCTATTTATTCGGATTTAGCATCCCTTAAAACATATATATACAAGTTTTCAGCCCGATTGCTCAAACTTAAAGGTTTCGGTGAAAAATCCATTTTTTCATAAGGGGTTAGTATAGCAAAATTTTGGGAAATCTTTGGCGGGCCATAACTCAAAAACTAAGGGCTAAAACGTTCTGTAACCAATTTATTCGGATTTAGCATCCCTTAAAACATATATATACAAGTTTTCAGCCCGATTGCTCAAACTTAAAGTCTTCGGTGAAAAATCCATTTTTTCATAAGGGGTTAGTATAGCAAAATTTTGGGAAATCTTTGGCGGGCCATAACTCAAAAACTAAGGGCTAAAACGTTCTGAAACCAATTTATTCGGATTTAGCATCCCTTAAAACATATATATACAAGTTTTCAGCCCGATTGCTCAAACTTAAAGTCTTCGGTGAAAAATCCATTTTTTCATAAGGGGTTAGTATAGCAAAATTTTGGGAAATCTTTGGCGGGCCATAACTCAAAAACTAAGGGCTAAAACGTTCTGTAACCAATTTATTCGGATTTAGCATCCCTTAAAACATATATATACAAGTTTTCAGCCCGATTGCTCAAACTTAAAGTCTTCGGTGAAAAATCCATTTTTTCATAAGGGGTTAGTATAGCAAAATTTTGGGAAATCTTTGGCGGGCCATAACTCAAAAACTAAGGGCTAAAACGTTCTGAAACCTATTTATTCGGATTTAGCATCCCTTAAAACATATATATACAAGTTTTCAGCCCGATTGCTCAAACTTAAAGGTTTCGGTGAAAAATCCATTTTTTCATAAGGGGTTAGTATAGCAAAATTTTGGGAAATCTTTGGCGGGCCATAACTCAAAAACTAAGGGCTAAAACGTTCTGTAACCAATTTATTCGGATTTAGCATCCCTTAAAACCTATATATACAAGTTTTCAGCGCGATTGCTCAAACTTAAAGGTTTCGGTGAAAAATCCATTTTTTCATAAGGGGTTAGTATAGCAAAATTTTGGGAAATCTTTGGCGGGCCATAACTCAAAAACTAAGGGCTAAAACGTTCTGAAACCTATTTATTCGGATTTAGCATCCCTTAAAACCTGTATATACAAGTTTTCAGCGCGATTGCTCAAACTTAAAGGTTTCGGTGAAAAATCCATTTTTTCATAAGGGGTTAGTATAGCAAAATTTTGGGAAATCTTTGGCGGGCCATAACTCAAAAACTAAGGGCTAAAACGTTCTGTAACCAATTTATTCGGATTTAGCATCCCTTAAAACCTATATATACAAGTTTTCAGCGCGATTGCTCAAACTTAAAGGTTTCGGTGAAAAATCCATTTTTTCATAAGGGGTTAGTATAGCAAAATTTTGGGAAATCTTTGGCGGGCCATAACTCAAAAACTAAGGGCTAAAACGTTCTGTAACCAATTTATTCGGATTTATCATCCCTTAAAACCTATATATACAAGTTTTCAGCGCGATTGCTCAAACTTAAAGGTTTCGGTGAAAAATCCATTTTTTCATAAGGGGTTAGTATAGCAAAATTTTGGGAAATCTTTGGCGGGCCATAACTCAAAAACTAAGGGCTAAAACGTTCTGAAACCTATTTATTCGGATTTAGCATCCCTTAAAACATATATATACAAGTTTTCAGCCCGATTGCTCAAACTTAAAGTCTTCGGTGAAAAATCCATTTTTTCATAAGGGGTTAGTATAGCAAAATTTTGGGAAATCTTTGGCGGGCCATAACTCAAAAACTAAGGGCTAAAACGTTCTGTAACCAATTTATTCGGATTTAGCATCCCTTAAAACCTATATATACAAGTTTTCAGCGCGATTGCTCAAACTTAAAGGTTTCGGTGAAAAATCCATTTTTTCATAAGGGGTTAGTATAGCAAAATTTTGGGAAATCTTTGGCGGGCCATAACTCAAAAACTAAGGGCTAAAACGTTCTGTAACCAATTTATTCGGATTTATCATCCCTTAAAACCTATATATACAAGTTTTCAGCGCGATTGCTCAAACTTAAAGGTTTCGGTGAAAAATCCATTTTTTCATAAGGGGTTAGTATAGCAAAATTTTGGGAAATCTTTGGCGGGCCATAACTCAAAAACTAAGGGCTAAAACGTTCTGAAACCTATTTATTCGGATTTAGCATCCCTTAAAACATATATATACAAGTTTTCAGCCCGATTGCTCAAACTTAAAGTCTTCGGTGAAAAATCCATTTTTTCATAAGGGGTTAGTATAGCAAAATTTTGGGAAATCTTTGGCGGGCCATAACTCAAAAACTAAGGGCTAAAACGTTCTGTAACCAATTTATTCGGATTTAGCATCCCTTAAAACATATATATACAAGTTTTCAGCCCGATTGCTCAAACTTAAAGTCTTCGGTGAAAAATCCATTTTTTCATAAGGGGTTAGTATAGCAAAATTTTGGGAAATCTTTGGCGGGCCATAACTCAAAAACTAAGGGCTAAAACGTTCTGTAACCAATTTATTCGGATTTAGCATCCCTTAAAACCTATATATACAAGTTTTCAGCGCGATTGCTCAAACTTAAAGGTTTCGGTGAAAAATCCATTTTTTCATAAGGGGTTAGTATAGCAAAATTTTGGGAAATCTTTGGCGGGCCATAACTCAAAAACTAAGGGCTAAAACGTTCTGTAACCAATTTATTTAGATTTAGCATCCCTTAAAACATATATATACAAGTTTTCAGCCCGATTGCTCAAACTTAAAGTCTTCGGTGAAAAATCCATTTTTTCATAAGGGGTTAGTATAGCAAAATTTTGGGAAATCTTTGGCGGGCCATAACTCAAAAACTAAGGGCTAAAACGTTCTGTAACCAATTTATTCGGATTTAGCATCCCTTAAAACCTATATATATAAGTTTTCAGCCCGATAGCTCAAACTTAAAGGTTTCGGTGAAAAATCCATTTTTTCATAAGGGGTTAGTATAGCAAAATTTTGGGAAATCTTTGGCGGGCCATAACTCAAAAACTAATGGCTAAAACGTTCTGTAACCAATTTATTCGGATTTAGCATCCCTTAAAACATATATATACAAGTTTTCAGCCCGATTGCTCAAACTTAAAGTCTTCGGTGAAAAATCCATTTTTTCATAAGGGGTTAGTATAGCAAAATTTTGGGAAATCTTTGACGGGCCATAACTCAAAAACTAAGGGCTAAAACGTTCTGTAACCAATTTATTTAGATTTAGCATCCCTTAAAACATATATATACAAGTTTTCAGCCCGATTGCTCAAACTTAAAGTCTTCGGTGAAAAATCCATTTTTTCATAAGGGGTTAGTATAGCAAAATTTTGGGAAATCTTTGGCGGGCCATAACTCAAAAACTAAGGGCTAAAACGTTCTGTAACCAATTTATTCGGATTTAGCATACCTTAAAACCTATATATACAAGTTTTCACCGCGATTGCTCAAACTTAAAGGTTTCGGTGAAAAATCCATTTTTTCATAAGGGGTTAGTATAGCAAAATTTTGGGAAATCTTTGGCGGGCCATAACTCAAAAACTAAGGGCTAAAACGTTCTGTAACCAATTTATTCGGATTTAGCATCCCTTAAAACATATATATACAAGTTTTCAGCGCGATTGCTCAAACTTAAAGGTTTCGGTGAAAAATCCATTTTTTCATAAGGGGTTAGTATAGCAAAATTTTGGGAAATCTTTGACGGGCCATAACTCAAAAACTAAGGGCTAAAACGTTCTGTAACCAATTTATTCGGATTTAGCATCCCTTAAAACATATATATACAAGTTTTCAGCGCGATTGCTCAAACTTAAAGGTTTCGGTGAAAAATCCATTTTTTCATAAGGGGTTAGTATAGCAAAATTTTGGGAAATCTTTGACGGGCCATAACTCAAAAACTAAGGGCTAAAACGTTCTGTAACCAATTTATTTAGATTTAGCATCCCTTAAAACATATATATACAAGTTTTCAGCGCGATTGCTCAAACTTAAAGTCTTCGGTGAAAAATCCATTTTTTCATAAGGGGTTAGTATAGCAAAATTTTGGGAAATCTTTGACGGGCCATAACTCAAAAACTAAGGGCTAAAACGTTCTGTAACCAATTTATTTAGATTTAGCATCCCTTAAAACATATATATACAAGTTTTCAGCGCGATTGCTCAAACTTAAAGTCTTCGGTGAAAAATCCATTTTTTCATAAGGGGTTAGTATAGCAAAATTTTGGGAAATCTTTGGCGGGCCATAACTCAAAAACTAAGGGCTAAAACGTTCTGTAACCAATTTATTCGGATTTAGCATCCCTTAAAACCTATATATACAAGTTTTCAGCGCGATTGCTCAAACTTAAAGGTTTCGGTGAAAAATCCATTTTTTCATAAGGGGTTAGTATAGCAAAATTTTGGGAAATCTTTGGCGGGCCATAACTCAAAAACTAAGGGCTAAAACGTTCTGTAACCAATTTATTCGGATTTAGCATCCCTTAAAACATATATATACAAGTTTTCAGCGCGATTGCTCAAACTTAAAGGTTTCGGTGAAAAATCCATTTTTTCATAAGGGGTTAGTATAGCAAAATTTTGGGAAATCTTTGACGGGCCATAACTCAAAAACTAAGGGCTAAAACGTTCTGTAACCAATTTATTCGGATTTAGCATCCCTTAAAACATATATATACAAGTTTTCAGCGCGATTGCTCAAACTTAAAGGTTTCGGTGAAAAATCCATTTTTTCATAAGGGGTTAGTATAGCAAAATTTTGGGAAATCTTTGGCGGGCCATAACTCAAAAACTAAGGGCTAAAACGTTCTGTAACCAATTTATTCGGATTTAGCATCCCTTAAAACCTATATATACAAGTTTTCAGCGCGATTGCTCAAACTTAAAGGTTTCGGTGAAAAATCCATTTTTTCATAAGGGGTTAGTATAGCAAAATTTTGGGAAATCTTTGGCGGGCCATAACTCAAAAACTAATGGCTAAAACGTTCTGTAACCAATTTATTCGGATTTAGCATCCCTTAAAACCTATATATATAAGTTTTCAGCCCGATAGCTCAAACTTAAAGGTTTCGGTGAAAAATCCATTTTTTCATAAGGGGTTAGTATAGCAAAATTTTGGGAAATCTTTGACGGGCCATAACTCAAAAACTAAGGGCTAAAACGTTCTGTAACCAATTTATTTAGATTTAGCATCCCTTAAAACATATATATACAAGTTTTCAGCCCGATTGCTCAAACTTAAAGTCTTCGGTGAAAAATCCATTTTTTCATAAGGGGTTAGTATAGCAAAATTTTGGGAAATATTTGGCGGGCCATAACTCAAAAACTAAGGGCTAAAACGTTCTGTAACCAATTTATTCGGATTTAGCATCCCTTAAAACCTATATATACAAGTTTTCAGCGCGATTGCTCAAACTTAAAGGTTTCGGTGAAAAATCCATTTTTTCATAAGGGGTTAGTATAGCAAAATTTTGGGAAATCTTTGGCGGGCCATAACTCAAAAACTAAGGGCTAAAACGTTCTGTAACCAATTTATTCGGATTTAGCATCCCTTAAAACATATATATACAAGTTTTCAGCCCGATTGCTCAAACTTAAAGTCTTCGGTGAAAAATCCATTTTTTCATAAGGGGTTAGTATAGCAAAATTTTGGGAAATCTTTGACGGGCCATAACTCAAAAACTAAGGGCTAAAACGTTCTGTAACCAATTTATTTAGATTTAGCATCCCTTAAAACATATATATACAAGTTTTCAGCCCGATTGCTCAAACTTAAAGTCTTCGGTGAAAAATCCATTTTTTCATAAGGGGTTAGTATAGCAAAATTTTGGGAAATCTTTGGCGGGCCATAACTCAAAAACTAAGGGCTAAAACGTTCTGTAACCAATTTATTCGGATTTAGCATCCCTTAAAACCTATATATACAAGTTTTCAGCGCGATTGCTCAAACTTAAAGGTTTCGGTGAAAAATCCATTTTTTCATAAGGGGTTAGTATAGCAAAATTTTGGGAAATCTTTGGCGGGCCATAACTCAAAAACTAAGGGCTAAAACGTTCTGTAACCAATTTATTTAGATTTAGCATCCCTTAAAACATATATATACAAGTTTTCAGCCCGATTGCTCAAACTTAAAGTCTTCGGTGAAAAATCCATTTTTTCATAAGGGGTTAGTATAGCAAAATTTTGGGAAATCTTTGGCGGGCCATAACTCAAAAACTAAGGGCTAAAACGTTCTGTAACCAATTTATTCGGATTTAGCATCCCTTAAAACCTATATATATAAGTTTTCAGCCCGATAGCTCAAACTTAAAGGTTTCGGTGAAAAATCCATTTTTTCATAAGGGGTTAGTATAGCAAAATTTTGGGAAATCTTTGGCGGGCCATAACTCAAAAACTAAGGGCTAAAACGTTCTGTAACCAATTTATTCGGATTTAGCATCCCTTAAAACATATATATACAAGTTTTCAGCGCGATTGCTCAAACTTAAAGGTTTCGGTGAAAAATCCATTTTTTCATAAGGGGTTAGTATAGCAAAATTTTGGGAAATGTTTGACGGGCCATAACTCAAAAACTAAGGGCTAAAACGTTCTGTAACCAATTTATTCGGATTTAGCATCCCTTAAAACATATATATACAAGTTTTCAGCGCGATTGCTCAAACTTAAAGGTTTCGGTGAAAAATCCATTTTTTCATAAGGGGTTAGTATAGCAAAATTTTGGGAAATCTTTGACGGGCCATAACTCAAAAACTAAGGGCTAAAACGTTCTGTAACCAATTTATTTAGATTTAGCATCCCTTAAAACATATATATACAAGTTTTCAGCGCGATTGCTCAAACTTAAAGGTTTCGGTGAAAAATTCATTTTTTCATAAGGGGTTAGTATAGCAAAATTTTGGGAAATCTTTGGCGGGCCATAACTCAAAAACTAAGGGCTAAAACGTTCTGAAACCTGTTTATTCGGATTTAGCATCCCTTAAAACATATATATACAAGTTTTCAGCGCGATTGCTCAAACTTAAAGGTTTCGGTGAAAAATCCATTTTTTCATAAGGGGTTAGTATAGCAAAATTTTGGGAAATCTTTGGCGGGCCATAACTCAAAAACTAAGGGCTAAAACGTTCTGTAACCAATTTATTCGGATTTAGCATCCCTTAAAACATATATATACAAGTTTTCAGCGCGATTGCTCAAACTTAAAGGTTTCGGTGAAAAATCCATTTTTTCATAAGGGGTTAGTATAGCAAAATTTTGGGAAATCTTTGGCGGGCCATAACTCAAAAACTAAGGGCTAAAACGTTCTGTAACCAATTTATTCGGATTTAGCATCCCTTAAAACCTATATATACAAGTTTTCAGCGCGATTGCTCAAACTTAAAGTCTTCGGTGAAAAATCCATTTTTTCATAAGGGGTTAGTATAGCAAAATTTTGGGAAATCTTTGACGGGCCATAACTCAAAAACTAAGGGCTAAAACGTTCTGTAACCAATTTATTTAGATTTAGCATCCCTTAAAACATATATATACAAGTTTTCAGCGCGATTGCTCAAACTTAAAGGTTTCGGTGAAAAATTCATTTTTTCATAAGGGGTTAGTATAGCAAAATTTTGGGAAATCTTTGGCGGGCCATAACTCAAAAACTAAGGGCTAAAACGTTCTGTAACCAATTTATTCGGATTTAGCATCCCTTAAAACATATATATACAAGTTTTCAGCGCGATTGCTCAAACTTAAAGGTTTCGGTGAAAAATCCATTTTTTCATAAGGGGTTAGTATAGCAAAATTTTGGGAAATCTTTGGCGGGCCATAACTCAAAAACTAAGGGCTAAAACGTTCTGTAACCAATTTATTCGGATTTAGCATCCCTTAAAACCTATATATACAAGTTTTCAGCGCGATTGCTCAAACTTAAAGTCTTCGGTGAAAAATCCATTTTTTCATAAGGGGTTAGTATAGCAAAATTTTGGGAAATCTTTGACGGGCCATAACTCAAAAACTAAGGGCTAAAACGTTCTGTAACCAATTTATTTAGATTTAGCATCCCTTAAAACATATATATACAAGTTTTCAGCGCGATTGCTCAAACTTAAAGGTTTCGGTGAAAAATTCATTTTTTCATAAGGGGTTAGTATAGCAAAATTTTGGGAAATCTTTGGCGGGCCTTAACTCAAAAACTAAGGGCTAAAACGTTCTGTAACCAATTTATTCGGATTTAGCATCCCTTAAAACATATATATACAAGTTTTCAGCGCGATTGCTCAAACTTAAAGTCTTCGGTGAAAAATCCATTTTTTTCATAAGGGGTTAGTATAGCAAAATTTTGGGAAATCTTTGACGGGCCATAACTCAAAAACTAAGGGCTAAAACGTTCTGTAACCAATTTATTTAGATTTAGCATCCCTTAAAACATATATATACAAGTTTTCAGCGCGATTGCTCAAACTTAAAGGTTTCGGTGAAAAATTCATTTTTTCATAAGGGGTTAGTATAGCAAAATTTTGGGAAATCTTTGGCGGGCCATAACTCAAAAACTAAGGGCTAAAACGTTCTGAAACCTGTTTATTCGGATTTAGCATCCCTTAAAACATATATATACAAGTTTTCAGCGCGATTGCTCAAACTTAAAGGTTTCGGTGAAAAATCCATTTTTTCATAAGGGGTTAGTATAGCAAAATTTTGGGAAATCTTTGGCGGGCCATAACTCAAAAACTAAGGGCTAAAACGTTCTGTAACCAATTTATTCGGATTTAGCATCCCTTAAAACCTATATATACAAGTTTTCAGCGCGATTGCTCAAACTTAAAGGTTTCGGTGAAAAATCCATTTTTTCATAAGGGGTTAGTATAGCAAAATTTTGGGAAATCTTTGGCGGGCCATAACTCAAAAACTAAGGGCTAAAACGTTCTGTAACCAATTTATTCGGATTTAGCATCCCTTAAAACATATATATACAAGTTTTCAGCGCGATTGCTCAAACTTAAAGGTTTCGGTGAAAAATCCATTTTTTCATAAGGGTTTAGTATAGCAAAATTTTGGGAAATCTTTGACGGGCCATAACTCAAAAACTAAGGGCTAAAACGTTCTGTAACCAATTTATTTAGATTTAGCATCCCTTAAAACATATATATACAAGTTTTCAGCGCGATTGCTCAAACTTAAAGGTTTCGGTGAAAAATTCATTTTTTCATAAGGGGTTAGTATAGCAAAATTTTGGGAAATCTTTGGCGGGCCATAACTCAAAAACTAAGGGCTAAAACGTTCTGTAACCAATTTATTCGGATTTAGCATCCCTTAAAACATATATATACAAGTTTTCAGCGCGATTGCTCAAACTTAAAGGTTTCGGTGAAAAATCCATTTTTTCATAAGGGGTTAGTATAGCAAAATTTTGGGAAATCTTTGGCGGGCCATAACTCAAAAACTAAGGGCTAAAACGTTCTGTAACCAATTTATTCGGATTTAGCATCCCTTAAAACCTATATATACAAGTTTTCAGCGCGATTGCTCAAACTTAAAGTCTTCGGTGAAAAATCCATTTTTTCATAAGGGGTTAGTATAGCAAAATTTTGGGAAATCTTTGACGGGCCATAACTCAAAAACTAAGGGCTAAAACGTTCTGAAACCTGTTTATTCGGATTTAGCATCCCTTAAAACATATATATACAAGTTTTCAGCCCGATAGCTCAAACTTAAAGGTTTCGGTGAAAAATCCATTTTTTCATAAGGGGTTAGTATAGCAAAATTTTGGGAAATCTTTGGCGGGCCATAACTCAAAAACTAAGAGCTAAAACGTTCTGTAACCAATTTATTCGGATTTAGCATCCCTTAAAACATATATATACAAGTTTTCAGCCCGATAGCTCAAACTTAAAGTCTTCGGTGAAAAATCCATTTTTTCATAAGGGGTTAGTATAGCAAAATTTTGGGAAATCTTTGGCGGGCCATAACTCAAAAACTAATGGCTAAAACGTTCTGTAACCAATTTATTCGGATTTAGCATCCCTTAAAACATATATATACAAGTTTTCAGCGCGATTGCTCAAACTTAAAGGTTTCGGTGAAAAATTCATTTTTTCATAAGGGGTTAGTATAGCAAAATTTTGGGAAATCTTTGGCGGGCCATAACTCAAAAACTAAGGGCTAAAACGTTCTGTAACCAATTTATTCGGATTTAGCATACCTTAAAACCTATATATACAAGTTTTCAGCGCGATTGCTCAAACTTAAAGGTTTCGGTGAAAAATCCATTTTTTCATAAGGGGTTAGTATAGCAAAATTTTGGGAAATCTTTGGCGGGCCATAACTCAAAAACTAAGGGCTAAAACGTTCTGTAACCAATTTATTCGGATTTAGCATCCCTTAAAACATATATATACAAGTTTTCAGCGCGATTGCTCAAACTTAAAGGTTTCGGTGAAAAATTCATTTTTTCATAAGGGGTTAGTATAGCAAAATTTTGGGAAATCTTTGGCGGGCCATAACTCAAAAACTAAGGGCTAAAACGTTCTGTAACCAATTTATTCGGATTTAGCATCCCTTAAAACATATATATACAAGTTTTCAGCGCGATTGCTCAAACTTAAAGGTTTCGGTGAAAAATCCATTTTTTCATAAGGGGTTAGTATAGCAAAATTTTGGGAAACCTTTGGCGGGCCATAACTCAAAAACTAATGGCTAAAACGTTCTGAAACCTATTTAATCGGATTTAGCATCCCTTAAAACATATATATACAAGTTTTCAGCCCGATAGCTCAAACTTAAAGTCTTCGGTGAAAAATCCATTTTTTCATAAGGGGTTAGTATAGCAAAATTTTGGGAAATCTTTGGCGGGCCATAACTCAATAACTAAGGGCTAAAACGTTCTGTAACCAATTTATTCGGATTTAGCATCCCTTAAAACATATATATACAAGTTTTCAGCCCGATAGCTCAAACTTAAAGTCTTCGTTGAAAAATCCATTTTTTCATAAGGGGTTAGTATAGCAAAATTTTGGGAAATCTTTGGCGGGCCATAACTCAAAAACTAAGGGCTAAAACGTTCTGTAACCAATTTATTCGGATTTAGCATCCCTTAAAACATATATATACAAGTTTTCAGCGCGATTGCTCAAACTTAAAGGTTTCGGTGAAAAATCCATTTTTTCATAAGGGGTTAGTATAGCAAAATTTTGGGAAACCTTTGGCGGGCCATAACTCAAAAACTAATGGCTAAAACGTTCTGAAACCTATTTAATCGGATTTAGCATCCCTTAAAACATATATATACAAGTTTTCAGCCCGATAGCTCAAACTTAAAGTCTTCGGTGAAAAATCCATTTTTTCATAAGGGGTTAGTATAGCAAAATTTTGGGAAATCTTTGGCGGGCCATAACTCAAAAACTAAGGGCTAAAACGTTCTGAAACCTATTTATTCGGATTTAGCATCCCTTAAAACATATATATACAAGTTTTCAGCGCGATTGCTCAAACTTAAAGGTTTCGGTGAAAAATCCATTTTTTCATAAGGGGTTAGTATAGCAAAATTTTGGGAAATCTTTGGCGGGCCATAACTCAAAAACTAATGGCTAAAACGTTCTGAAACCTATTTATTCGGATTTAGCATCCCTTAAAACATATATATACAAGTTTTCAGCGCGATTGCTCAAACTTAAAGGTTTCGGTGAAAAATCCATTTTTTCATAAGGGGTTAGTATAACAAAATTTTGGGAAATCTTTGGCGGGCCATAACTCAAAAACTAAGGGCTAAAACGTTCTGTAACCAATTTATTCGGATTTAGCATCCCCTAAAACCTATATATACAAGTTTTCAGCGCGATTGCTCAAACTTAAAGGTTTCGGTGAAAAATCCATTTTTTCATAAGGGGTTAGTATAGCAAAATTTTGGGAAATCTTTGGCGGGCCATAACTCAAAAACTAAGGGCTAAAACGTTCTGAAACCAATTTATTCGGATTTAGCATCCCTTAAAACATATATATACAAGTTTTCAGCCCGATTGCTCAAACTTCATGGTTTCGGTGAAAAATCCATTTTTTCATAAGGGGTTAGTATAGCAAAATTTTGGGAAATCTTTGGCGGGCCATAACTCAAAAACTAAGGGCTAAAACGTTCTGTAACCAATTTATTCGGATTTAGCATCCCTTAAAACATATATATACAAGTTTTCAGCGCGATTGCTCAAACTTAAAGGTTTCGGTGAAAAATCCATTTTTTCATAAGGGGTTAGTATAGCAAAATTTTGGGAAATCTTTGGCGGGCCATAACTCAAAAACTAAGGGCTAAAACGTTCTGTAACCAATTTATTTAGATTTAGCATCCCTTAAAACATATATATACAAGTTTTCAGCCCGATTGCTCAAACTTAAAGTCTTCGGTGAAAAATCCATTTTGTCATAAGGGGTTAGTATAGCAAAATTTTGGGAAATCTTTGGCGGGCCATAACTCAAAAACTAAGTGCTAAAACGTTCTGTAACCAATTTATTCGGATTTAGCATCCCTTAAAACATATATATACAAGTTTTCAGCCCGATTGCTCAAACTTAAAGGTTTCGGTGAAAAATCCATTTTTTCATAAGGGGTTAGTATAGCAAAATTTTGGGAAATCTTTGGCGGGCCATAACTCAAAAACTAAGGGCTAAAACGTTCTGTAACCAATTTATTCGGATTTAGCATCCCTTAAAACCTATATATACAAGTTTTCAGCGCGATTGCTCAAACTTAAAGGTTTCGGTGAAAAATCCATTTTTTCATAAGGGGTTAGTATAGCAAAATTTTGGGAAATCTTTGGCGGGCCATAACTCAAAAACTAAGGGCTAAAACGTTCTGAAACCTATTTATTCGGATTTAGCATCCCTTAAAACATATATATACAAGTTTTCAGCCCGATTGCTCAAACTTAAAGTCTTCGGTGAAAAATCCATTTTTTCATAAGGGGTTAGTATAGCAAAATTTTGGGAAATCTTTGGCGGGCCATAACTCAAAAACTAAGGGCTAAAACGTTCTGTAACCAATTTATTCGGATTTAGCATCCCTTAAAACCTATATATACAAGTTTTCAGCGCGATTGCTCAAACTTAAAGGTTTCGGTGAAAAATCCATTTTTTCATAAGGGGTTAGTATAGCAAAATTTTGGGAAATCTTTGGCGGGCCATAACTCAAAAACTAAGGGCTAAAACGTTCTGTAACCAATTTATTCGGATTTATCATCCCTTAAAACCTATATATACAAGTTTTCAGCGCGATTGCTCAAACTTAAAGGTTTCGGTGAAAAATCCATTTTTTCATAAGGGGTTAGTATAGCAAAATTTTGGGAAATCTTTGGCGGGCCATAACTCAAAAACTAAGGGCTAAAACGTTCTGAAACCTATTTATTCGGATTTAGCATCCCTTAAAACATATATATACAAGTTTTCAGCCCGATTGCTCAAACTTAAAGTCTTCGGTGAAAAATCCATTTTTTCATAAGGGGTTAGTATAGCAAAATTTTGGGAAATCTTTGGCGGGCCATAACTCAAAAACTAAGGGCTAAAACGTTCTGTAACCAATTTATTCGGATTTAGCATCCCTTAAAACATATATATACAAGTTTTCAGCCCGATTGCTCAAACTTAAAGTCTTCGGTGAAAAATCCATTTTTTCATAAGGGGTTAGTATAGCAAAATTTTGGGAAATCTTTGGCGGGCCATAACTCAAAAACTAAGGGCTAAAACGTTCTGTAACCAATTTATTCGGATTTAGCATCCCTTAAAACCTATATATACAAGTTTTCAGCGCGATTGCTCAAACTTAAAGGTTTCGGTGAAAAATCCATTTTTTCATAAGGGGTTAGTATAGCAAAATTTTGGGAAATCTTTGGCGGGCCATAACTCAAAAACTAAGGGCTAAAACGTTCTGTAACCAATTTATTCGGATTTATCATCCCTTAAAACCTATATATACAAGTTTTCAGCGCGATTGCTCAAACTTAAAGGTTTCGGTGAAAAATCCATTTTTTCATAAGGGGTTAGTATAGCAAAATTTTGGGAAATCTTTGGCGGGCCATAACTCAAAAACTAAGGGCTAAAACGTTCTGAAACCTATTTATTCGGATTTAGCATCCCTTAAAACATATATATACAAGTTTTCAGCCCGATTGCTCAAACTTAAAGTCTTCGGTGAAAAATCCATTTTTTCATAAGGGGTTAGTATAGCAAAATTTTGGGAAATCTTTGGCGGGCCATAACTCAAAAACTAAGGGCTAAAACGTTCTGTAACCAATTTATTCGGATTTAGCATCCCTTAAAACATATATATACAAGTTTTCAGCCCGATTGCTCAAACTTAAAGTCTTCGGTGAAAAATCCATTTTTTCATAAGGGGTTAGTATAGCAAAATTTTGGGAAATCTTTGGCGGGCCATAACTCAAAAACTAAGGGCTAAAACGTTCTGTAACCAATTTATTCGGATTTAGCATCCCTTAAAACCTATATATACAAGTTTTCAGCGCGATTGCTCAAACTTAAAGGTTTCGGTGAAAAATCCATTTTTTCATAAGGGGTTAGTATAGCAAAATTTTGGGAAATCTTTGGCGGGCCATAACTCAAAAACTAAGGGCTAAAACGTTCTGTAACCAATTTATTCGGATTTATCATCCCTTAAAACCTATATATACAAGTTTTCAGCGCGATTGCTCAAACTTAAAGGTTTCGGTGAAAAATCCATTTTTTCATAAGGGGTTAGTATAGCAAAATTTTGGGAAATCTTTGGCGGGCCATAACTCAAAAACTAAGGGCTAAAACGTTCTGAAACCTATTTATTCGGATTTAGCATCCCTTAAAACATATATATACAAGTTTTCAGCCCGATTGCTCAAACTTAAAGTCTTCGGTGAAAAATCCATTTTTTCATAAGGGGTTAGTATAGCAAAATTTTGGGAAATCTTTGGCGGGCCATAACTCAAAAACTAAGGGCTAAAACGTTCTGTAACCAATTTATTCGGATTTAGCATCCCTTAAAACATATATATACAAGTTTTCAGCCCGATTGCTCAAACTTAAAGTCTTCGGTGAAAAATCCATTTTTTCATAAGGGGTTAGTATAGCAAAATTTTGGGAAATCTTTGGCGGGCCATAACTCAAAAACTAAGGGCTAAAACGTTCTGTAACCAATTTATTCGGATTTAGCATCCCTTAAAACCTATATATACAAGTTTTCAGCGCGATTGCTCAAACTTAAAGGTTTCGGTGAAAAATCCATTTTTTCATAAGGGGTTAGTATAGCAAAATTTTGGGAAATCTTTGGCGGGCCATAACTCAAAAACTAAGGGCTAAAACGTTCTGTAACCAATTTATTTAGATTTAGCATCCCTTAAAACATATATATACAAGTTTTCAGCCCGATTGCTCAAACTTAAAGTCTTCGGTGAAAAATCCATTTTTTCATAAGGGGTTAGTATAGCAAAATTTTGGGAAATCTTTGGCGGGCCATAACTCAAAAACTAAGGGCTAAAACGTTCTGTAACCAATTTATTCGGATTTAGCATCCCTTAAAACCTATATATATAAGTTTTCAGCCCGATAGCTCAAACTTAAAGGTTTCGGTGAAAAATCCATTTTTTCATAAGGGGTTATAGCAAAATTTTGGGAAATCTTTGGCGGGCCATAACTCAAAAACTAAGGGCTAAAACGTTCTGTAACCAATTTATTCGGATTTAGCATCCCTTAAAACATATATATACAAGTTTTCAGCCCGATTGCTCAAACTTAAAGTCTTCGGTGAAAAATCCATTTTTTCATAAGGGGTTAGTATAGCAAAATTTTGGGAAATCTTTGGCGGGCCATAACTCAAAAACTAAGGGCTAAAACGTTCTGTAACCAATTTATTCGGATTTAGCATCCCTTAAAACCTATATATACAAGTTTTCAGCGCGATTGCTCAAACTTAAAGGTTTCGGTGAAAAATCCATTTTTTCATAAGGGGTTAGTATAGCAAAATTTTGGGAAATCTTTGGCGGGCCATAACTCAAAAACTAAGGGCTAAAACGTTCTGTAACCAATTTATTTAGATTTAGCATCCCTTAAAACATATATATACAAGTTTTCAGCGCGATTGCTCAAACTTAAAGTCTTCGGTGAAAAATCCATTTTTTCATAAGGGGTTAGTATAGCAAAATTTTGGGAAATCTTTGACGGGCCATAACTCAAAAACTAAGGGCTAAAACGTTCTGTAACCAATTTATTCGGATTTAGCATCCCTTAAAACATATATATACAAGTTTTCAGCCCGATTGCTCAAACTTAAAGTCTTCGGTGAAAAATCCATTTTTTCATAAGGGGTTAGTATAGCAAAATTTTGGGAAATCTTTGGCGGGCCATAACTCAAAAACTAAGGGCTAAAACGTTCTGTAACCAATTTATTCGGATTTAGCATACCTTAAAACCTATATATACAAGTTTTCAGCGCGATTGCTCAAACTTAAAGGTTTCGGTGAAAAATCCATTTTTTCATAAGGGGTTAGTATAGCAAAATTTTGGGAAATCTTTGGCGGGCCATAACTCAAAAACTAAGGGCTAAAACGTTCTGTAACCAATTTATTCGGATTTAGCATCCCTTAAAACATATATATACAAGTTTTCAGCGCGATTGCTCAAACTTAAAGGTTTCGGTGAAAAATCCATTTTTTCATAAGGGGTTAGTATAGCAAAATTTTGGGAAATCTTTGACGGGCCATAACTCAAAAACTAAGGGCTAAAACGTTCTGTAACCAATTTATTTAGATTTAGCATCCCTTAAAACATATATATACAAGTTTTCAGCGCGATTGCTCAAACTTAAAGTCTTCGGTGAAAAATCCATTTTTTCATAAGGGGTTAGTATAGCAAAATTTTGGGAAATCTTTGGCGGGCCATAACTCAAAAACTAAGGGCTAAAACGTTCTGTAACCAATTTATTCGGATTTAGCATCCCTTAAAACCTATATATACAAGTTTTCAGCGCGATTGCTCAAATTTAAAGGTTTCGGTGAAAAATCCATTTTTTCATAAGGGGTTAGTATAGCAAAATTTTGGGAAATCTTTGACGGGCCATAACTCAAAAACTAAGGGCTAAAACGTTCTGTAACCAATTTATTCGGATTTAGCATCCCTTAAAACATATATATACAAGTTTTCAGCGCGATTGCTCAAACTTAAAGGTTTCGGTGAAAAATCCATTTTTTCATAAGGGGTTAGTATAGCAAAATTTTGGGAAATCTTTGGCGGGCCATAACTCAAAAACTAAGGGCTAAAACGTTCTGTAACCAATTTATTCGGATTTAGCATCCCTTAAAACATATATATACAAGTTTTCAGCGCGATTGCTCAAACTTAAAGGTTTCGGTGAAAAATCCATTTTTTCATAAGGGGTTAGTATAGCAAAATTTTGGGAAATCTTTGACGGGCCATAACTCAAAAACTAAGGGCTAAAACGTTCTGAAACCTATTTATTCGGATTTAGCATCCCTTAAAACATATATATACAAGTTTTCAGCCCGATTGCTCAAACTTAAAGGTTTCGGTGAAAAATCCATTTTTTCATAAGGGGTTAGTATAGCAAAATTTTGGGAAATCTTTGACGGGCCATAACTCAAAAACTAAGGGCTAAAACGTTCTGTAACCAATTTATTCGGATTTAGCATACCTTAAAACCTATATATACAAGTTTTCAGCGCGATTGCTCAAACTTAAAGGTTTCGGTGAAAAATCCATTTTTTCATAAGGGGTTAGTATAGCAAAATTTTGGGAAATCTTTGGCGGGCCATAACTCAAAAACTAAGGGCTAAAACGTTCTGTAACCAATTTATTCGGATTTAGCATCCCTTAAAACATATATATACAAGTTTTCAGCCCGATTGCTCAAACTTAAAGTCTTCGGTGAAAAATCCATTTTTTCATAAGGGGTTAGTATAGCAAAATTTTGGGAAATCTTTGGCGGGCCATAACTCAAAAACTAAGGGCTAAAACGTTCTGTAACCAATTTATTCGGATTTAGCATACCTTAAAACCTATATATACAAGTTTTCAGCGCGATTGCTCAAACTTAAAGGTTTCGGTGAAAAATCCATTTTTTCATAAGGGGTTAGTATAGCAAAATTTTGGGAAATCTTTGGCGGGCCATAACTCAAAAACTAAGGGCTAAAACGTTCTGTAACCAATTTATTCGGATTTAGCATCCCTTAAAACATATATATACAAGTTTTCAGCGCGATTGCTCAAACTTAAAGGTTTCGGTGAAAAATCCATTTTTTCATAAGGGGTTAGTATAGCAAAATTTTGGGAAATCTTTGACGGGCCATAACTCAAAAACTAAGGGCTAAAACGTTCTGTAACCAATTTATTTAGATTTAGCATCCCTTAAAACATATATATACAAGTTTTCAGCGCGATTGCTCAAACTTAAAGTCTTCGGTGAAAAATCCATTTTTTCATAAGGGGTTAGTATAGCAAAATTTTGGGAAATCTTTGGCGGGCCATAACTCAAAAACTAAGGGCTAAAACGTTCTGTAACCAATTTATTCGGATTTAGCATCCCTTAAAACCTATATATACAAGTTTTCAGCGCGATTGCTCAAATTTAAAGGTTTCGGTGAAAAATCCATTTTTTCATAAGGGGTTAGTATAGCAAAATTTTGGGAAATCTTTGACGGGCCATAACTCAAAAACTAAGGGCTAAAACGTTCTGTAACCAATTTATTCGGATTTAGCATCCCTTAAAACATATATATACAAGTTTTCAGCGCGATTGCTCAAACTTAAAGGTTTCGGTGAAAAATCCATTTTTTCATAAGGGGTTAGTATAGCAAAATTTTGGGAAATCTTTGGCGGGCCATAACTCAAAAACTAAGGGCTAAAACGTTCTGTAACCAATTTATTCGGATTTAGCATCCCTTAAAACATATATATACAAGTTTTCAGCGCGATTGCTCAAACTTAAAGGTTTCGGTGAAAAATCCATTTTTTCATAAGGGGTTAGTATAGCAAAATTTTGGGAAATCTTTGACGGGCCATAACTCAAAAACTAAGGGCTAAAACGTTCTGAAACCTATTTATTCGGATTTAGCATCCCTTAAAACATATATATACAAGTTTTCAGCCCGATTGCTCAAACTTAAAGGTTTCGGTGAAAAATCCATTTTTTCATAAGGGGTTAGTATAGCAAAATTTTGGGAAATCTTTGACGGGCCATAACTCAAAAACTAAGGGCTAAAACGTTCTGTTACCAATTTATTCGGATTTAGCATCCCTTAAAACATATATATACAAGTTTTCAGCGCGATTGCTCAAACTTAAAGGTTTCGGTGAAAAATCCATTTTTTCATAAGGGGTTAGTATAGCAAAATTTTGGGAAATCTTTGACGGGCCATAACTCAAAAACTAAGGGCTAAAACGTTCTGTAACCAATTTATTTAGTTTTAGCATCCCTTAAAACATATATATACAAGTTTTCAGCCCGATTGCTCAAACTTAAAGTCTTCGGTGAAAAATCCATTTTTTCATAAGGGGTTAGTATAGCAAAATTTTGGGAAATCTTTGGCGGGCCATAACTCAAAAACTAAGGGCTAAAACGTTCTGTAACCAATTTATTCGGATTTAGCATCCCTTAAAACCTATATATACAAGTTTTCAGCCCGATTGCTCAAACTTAAAGTCTTCGGTGAAAAATCCATTTTTTCATAAGGGGTTAGTATAGCAAAATTTTGGGAAATCTTTGGCGGGCCATAACTCAAAAACTAAGGGCTAAAACGTTCTGTAACCAATTTATTCGGATTTAGCATCCCTTAAAACCTATATATACAAGTTTTCAGCGCGATTGCTCAAACTTAAAGGTTTCGGTGAAAAATCCATTTTTTCATAAGGGGTTAGTATAGCAAAATTTTGGGAAATCTTTGACGGGCCATAACTCAAAAACTAAGGGCTAAAACGTTCTGTAACCAATTTATTTAGATTTAGCATCCCTTAAAACATATATATACAAGTTTTCAGCCCGATTGCTCAAACTTAAAGTCTTCGGTGAAAAATCCATTTTTTCATAAGGGGTTAGTATAGCAAAATTTTGGGAAATCTTTGGCGGGCCATAACTCAAAAACTAAGGGCTAAAACGTTCTGTAACCAATTTATTCGGATTTAGCATCCCTTAAAACCTATATATATAAGTTTTCAGCCCGATAGCTCAAACTTAAAGGTTTCGGTGAAAAATCCATTTTTTCATAAGGGGTTAGTATAGCAAAATTTTGGGAAATCTTTGGCGGGCCATAACTCAAAAACTAATGGCTAAAACGTTCTGTAACCAATTTATTCGGATTTAGCATCCCTTAAAACCTATATATATAAGTTTTCAGCCCGATAGCTCAAACTTAAAGGTTTCGGTGAAAAATCCATTTTTTCATAAGGGGTTAGTATAGCAAAATTTTGGGAAATCTTTGACGGGCCATAACTCAAAAACTAAGGGCTAAAACGTTCTGTAACCAATTTATTTAGATTTAGCATCCCTTAAAACATATATATACAAGTTTTCAGCCCGATTGCTCAAACTTAAAGTCTTCGGTGAAAAATCCATTTTTTCATAAGGGGTTAGTATAGCAAAATTTTGGGAAATCTTTGGCGGGCCATAACTCAAAAACTAAGGGCTAAAACGTTCTGTAACCAATTTATTCGGATTTAGCATCCCTTAAAACCTATATATACAAGTTTTCAGCGCGATTGCTCAAACTTAAAGGTTTCGGTGAAAAATCCATTTTTTCATAAGGGGTTAGTATAGCAAAATTTTGGGAAATCTTTGGCGGGCCATAACTCAAAAACTAAGGGCTAAAACGTTCTGTAACCAATTTATTCGGATTTAGCATCCCTTAAAACATATATATACAAGTTTTCAGCCCGATTGCTCAAACTTAAAGTCTTCGGTGAAAAATCCATTTTTTCATAAGGGGTTAGTATAGCAAAATTTTGGGAAATCTTTGACGGGCCATAACTCAAAAACTAAGGGCTAAAACGTTCTGTAACCAATTTATTTAGATTTAGCATCCCTTAAAACATATATATACAAGTTTTCAGCCCGATTGCTCAAACTTAAAGTCTTCGGTGAAAAATCCATTTTTTCATAAGGGATGGCAAAATTTTGGGAAATCTTTGGCGGGCCATAACTCAAAAACTAATAGCTAAAACGTTCTGTAACCAATTTATTTAGATTTAGCATCCCTTAAAACATATATATACAAGTTTTCAGCCCGATTGCTCAAACTTATAGTCTTCGGTGAAAAATCCATTTTTTCATAAGGGGTTAGTATAGCAAAATTTTGGGAAATCTTTGGCGGGCCATAACTCAAAAACTAAGGGCTAAAACGTTCTGTAACCAATTTATTCGGATTTAGCATCCCTTAAAACCTATATATATAAGTTTTCAGCCCGATAGCTCAAACTTAAAGGTTTCGGTGAAAAATCCATTTTTTCATAAGGGGTTAGTATAGCAAAATTTTGGGAAATCTTTGGCGGGCCATAACTCAAAAACTAAGGGCTAAAACGTTCTGTAACCAATTTATTCGGATTTAGCATCCCTTAAAACATATATATACAAGTTTTCAGCCCGATTGCTCAAACTTAAAGTCTTCGGTGAAAAATCCATTTTTTCATAAGGGGTTAGTATAGCAAAATTTTGGGAAATCTTTGACGGGCCATAACTCAAAAACTAAGGGCTAAAACGTTCTGTAACCAATTTATTTAGATTTAGCATCCCTTAAAACATATATATACAAGTTTTCAGCCCGATTGCTCAAACTTAAAGTCTTCGGTGAAAAATCCATTTTTTCATAAGGGGTTAGTATAGCAAAATTTTGGGAAATCTTTGGCGGGCCATAACTCAAAAACTAAGGGCTAAAACGTTCTGTAACCAATTTATTCGGATTTAGCATCCCTTAAAACATATATATACAAGTTTTCAGCGCGATTGCTCAAACTTAAAGGTTTCGGTGAAAAATCCATTTTTTCATAAGGGGTTAGTATAGCAAAATTTTGGGAAATCTTTGGCGGGCCATAACTCAAAAACTAAGGGCTAAAACGTTCTGTAACCAATTTATTCGGATTTAGCATCCCTTAAAACATATATATACAAGTTTTCAGCGCGATTGCTCAAACTTAAAGGTTTCGGTGAAAAATCCATTTTTTCATAAGGGGTTAGTATAGCAAAATTTTGGGAAATCTTTGGCGGGCCATAACTCAAAAACTAATGGCTAAAACGTTCTGTAACCAATTTATTCGGATTTAGCATCCCTTAAAACATATATATACAAGTTTTCAGCCCGATAGCTCAAACTTAAAGGTTTCGGTGAAAAATCCATTTTTTCATAAGGGGTTAGTATAGCAAAATTTTGGGAAATCTTTGGCGGGCCATAACTCAAAAACTAAGAGCTAAAACGTTCTGTAACCAATTTATTCGGATTTAGCATCCCTTAAAACATATATATACAAGTTTTCAGCCCGATAGCTCAAACTTAAAGTCTTCGGTGAAAAATCCATTTTTTCATAAGGGGTTAGTATAGCAAAATTTTGGGAAATCTTTGGCGGGCCATAACTCAAAAACTAATGGCTAAAACGTTCTGTAACCAATTTATTCGGATTTAGCATCCCTTAAAACATATATATACAAGTTTTCAGCGCGATTGCTCAAACTTAAAGGTTTCGGTGAAAAATCCATTTTTTCATAGTATAGCAAAATTTTGGGAAATCTTTGGCGGGCCATAACTCAAAAACTAAGGGCTAAAACGTTCTGTAACCAATTTATTCGGATTTAGCATCCCTTAAAACATATATATACAAGTTTTCAGCCCGATTGCTCAAACTTAAAGGTTTCGGTGAAAAATCCATTTTTTCATAGTATAGCAAAATTTTGGGAAATCTTTGGCGGGCCATAACTCAAAAACTAAGGGCTAAAACGTTCTGTAACCAATTTATTCGGATTTAGCATCCCTTAAAACATATATATACAAGTTTTCAGCGCGATTGCTCAAACTTAAAGGTTTCGGTGAAAAATTCATTTTTTCATAAGGGGTTAGTATAGCAAAATTTTGGGAAATCTTTGGCGGGCCATAACTCAAAAACTAAGGGCTAAAACGTTCTGTAACCAACTTATTCGGATTTAGCATCCCTTAAAACATATATATACAAGTTTTCAGCCCGATTGCTCAAACTTAAAGGTTTCGGTGAAAAATTCATTTTTTCATAAGGGGTTAGTATAGCAAAATTTTGGGAAACCTTTGGCGGGCCATAACTCAAAAACTAAGGGCTAAAACGTTCTGAAACCTGTTTATTCGGATTTAGCATCCCTTAAAACATATATATACAAGTTTTCAGCCCGATAGCTCAAACTTAAAGGTTTCGGTGAAAAATCCATTTTTTCATAAGGGGTTAGTATAGCAAAATTTTGGGAAATCTTTGGCGGGCCATAACTCAAAAACTAAGGGCTAAAACGTTCTGTAACCAATTTATTCGGATTTAGCATCCCTTAAAACCTATATATATAAGTTTTCAGCCCGATAGCTCAAACTTAAAGGTTTCGGTGAAAAATCCATTTTTTCATAAGGGGTTAGTATAGCAAAATTTTGGGAAATCTTTGGCGGGCCATAACTCAAAAACTAAGGGCTAAAACGTTCTGTAACCAATTTATTCGGATTTAGCATCCCTTAAAACATATATATACAAGTTTTCAGCGCGATTGCTCAAACTTAAAGGTTTCGGTGAAAAATCCATTTTTTCATAAGGGGTTAGTATAGCAAAATTTTGGGAAACTTTTGGCGGGCCATAACTCAAAAACTAATGGCTAAAACGTTCTGAAACCTATTTAATCGGATTTAGCATCCCTTAAAACATATATATACAAGTTTTCAGCCCGATAGCTCAAACTTAAAGTCTTCGGTGAAAAATCCATTTTTTCATAAGGGGTTAGTATAGCAAAATTTTGGGAAATCTTTGGCGGGCCATAACTCAATAACTAAGGGCTAAAACGTTCTGTAACCAATTTATTCGGATTTAGCATCCCTTAAAACATATATATACAAGTTTTCAGCCCGATAGCTCAAACTTAAAGTCTTCGTTGAAAAATCCATTTTTTCATAAGGGGTTAGTATAGCAAAATTTTGGGAAATCTTTGGCGGGCCATAACTCAAAAACTAAGGGCTAAAACGTTCTGTAACCAATTTATTCGGATTTAGCATCCCTTAAAACATATATATACAAGTTTTCAGCGCGATTGCTCAAACTTAAAGGTTTCGGTGAAAAATCCATTTTTTCATAAGGGGTTAGTATAGCAAAATTTTGGGAAATCTTTGGCGGGCCATAACTCAAAAACTAAGGGCTAAAACGTTCTGTAACCAATTTATTCGGATTTAGCATCCCTTAAAACCTATATATACAAGTTTTCAGCGCGATTGCTCAAACTTAAAGGTTTCGGTGAAAAATCCATTTTTTCATAAGGGGTTAGTATAGCAAAATTTTGGGAAATCTTTGGCGGGCCATAACTCAAAAACTAAGGGCTAAAACGTTCTGTAACCAATTTATTCGGATTTAGCATCCCTTAAAACATATATATACAAGTTTTCAGCGCGATTGCTCAAACTTAAAGGTTTCGGTGAAAAATCCATTTTTTCATAAGGGGTTAGTATAGCAAAATTTTGGGAAATCTTTGGCGGGCCATAACTCAAAAACTAAGGGCTAAAACGTTCTGTAACCAATTTATTCGGATTTAGCATCCCTTAAAACATATATATACAAGTTTTCAGCGCGATTGCTCAAACTTAAAGGTTTCGGTGAAAAATCCATTTTTTCATAAGGGGTTAGTATAGCAAAATTTTGGGAAATCTTTGGCGGGCCATAACTCAAAAACTAAGGGCTAAAACGTTCTGTAACCAATTTATTCGGATTTAGCATCCCTTAAAACCTATATATACAAGTTTTCAGCGCGATTGCTCAAACTTAAAGGTTTCGGTGAAAAATCCATTTTTTCATAAGGGGTTAGTATAGCAAAATTTTGGGAAATCTTTGGCGGGCCATAACTCAAAAACTAAGGGCTAAAACGTTCTGTAACCAATTTATTCGGATTTAGCATCCCTTAAAACCTATATATACAAGTTTTCAGCGCGATTGCTCAAACTTAAAGGTTTCGGTGAAAAATCCATTTTTTCATAAGGGGTTAGTATAGCAAAATTTTGGGAAATCTTTGGCGGGCCATAACTCAAAAACTAAGGGCTAAAACGTTCTGTAACCAATTTATTCGGATTTAGCATCCCTTAAAACATATATATACAAGTTTTCAGCGCGATTGCTCAAACTTAAAGGTTTCGGTGAAAAATCCATTTTTTCATAAGGGGTTAGTATAGCAAAATTTTGGGAAATCTTTGACGGGCCATAACTCAAAAACTAAGGGCTAAAACGTTCTGTAACCAATTTATTTAGATTTAGCATCCCTTAAAACATATATATACAAGTTTTCAGCGCGATTGCTCAAACTTAAAGTCTTCGGTGAAAAATCCATTTTTTCATAAGGGGTTAGTATAGCAAAATTTTGGGAAATCTTTGACGGGCCATAACTCAAAAACTAAGGGCTAAAACGTTCTGAAACCTGTTTATTCGGATTTAGCATCCCTTAAAACATATATATACAAGTTTTCAGCCCGATAGCTCAAACTTAAAGGTTTCGGTGAAAAATCCATTTTTTCATAAGGGGTTAGTATAGCAAAATTTTGGGAAATCTTTGGCGGGCCATAACTCAAAAACTAAGAGCTAAAACGTTCTGTAACCAATTTATTCGGATTTAGCATCCCTTAAAACATATATATACAAGTTTTCAGCCCGATAGCTCAAACTTAAAGTCTTCGGTGAAAAATCCATTTTTTCATAAGGGGTTAGTATAGCAAAATTTTGGGAAATCTTTGGCGGGCCATAACTCAAAAACTAATGGCTAAAACGTTCTGTAACCAATTTATTCGGATTTAGCATCCCTTAAAACATATATATACAAGTTTTCAGCGCGATTGCTCAAACTTAAAGGTTTCGGTGAAAAATTCATTTTTTCATTAGGGGTTAGTATAGCAAAATTTTGGGAAATCTTTGGCGGGCCATAACTCAAAAACTAAGGGCTAAAACGTTCTGTAACCAATTTATTCGGATTTAGCATCCCTTAAAACATATATATACAAGTTTTCAGCCCGATTGCTCAAACTTAAAGGTTTCGGTGAAAAATCCATTTTTTCATAGTATAGCAAAATTTTGGGAAATCTTTGGCGGGCCATAACTCAAAAACTAAGGGCTAAAACGTTCTGAAACCTGTTTATTCGGATTTAGCATCCCTTAAAACATATATATACAAGTTTTCAGCCCGATAGCTCAAACTTAAAGGTTTCGGTGAAAAATCCATTTTTTCATAAGGGGTTAGTATAGCAAAATTTTGGGAAATCTTTGGCGGGCCATAACTCAAAAACTAAGGGCTAAAACGTTCTGTAACCAATTTATTCGGATTTAGCATCCCTTAAAACATATATATACAAGTTTTCAGCGCGATTGCTCAAACTTAAAGGTTTCGGTGAAAAATCCATTTTTTCATAAGGGGTTAGTATAGCAAAATTTTGGGAAACCTTTGGCGGGCCATAACTCAAAAACTAATGGCTAAAACGTTCTGAAACCTATTTAATCGGATTTAGCATCCCTTAAAACATATATATACAAGTTTTCAGCCCGATAGCTCAAACTTAAAGTCTTCGGTGAAAAATCCATTTTTTCATAAGGGGTTAGTATAGCAAAATTTTGGGAAATCTTTGGCGGGCCATAACTCAATAACTAAGGGCTAAAACGTTCTGTAACCAATTTATTCGGATTTAGCATCCCTTAAAACATATATATACAAGTTTTCAGCCCGATAGCTCAAACTTAAAGTCTTCGTTGAAAAATCCATTTTTTCATAAGGGGTTAGTATAGCAAAATTTTGGGAAATCTTTGGCGGGCCATAACTCAAAAACTAAGGGCTAAAACGTTCTGTAACCAATTTATTCGGATTTAGCATCCCTTAAAACATATATATACAAGTTTTCAGCCCGATTGCTCAAACTTAAAGGTTTCGGTGAAAAATCCATTTTTTCATAGTATAGCAAAATTTTGGGAAATCTTTGGCGGGCCATAACTCAAAAACTAAGGGCTAAAACGTTCTGTAACCAATTTATTCGGATTTAGCATCCCTTAAAACATATATATACAAGTTTTCAGCGCGATTGCTCAAACTTAAAGGTTTCGGTGAAAAATTCATTTTTTCATAAGGGGTTAGTATAGCAAAATTTTGGGAAATCTTTGGCGGGCCATAACTCAAAAACTAAGGGCTAAAACGTTCTGTAACCAACTTATTCGGATTTAGCATCCCTTAAAACATATATATACAAGTTTTCAGCCCGATAGCTCAAACTTAAAGGTTTCGGTGAAAAATTCATTTTTTCATAAGGGGTTAGTATAGCAAAATTTTGGGAAACCTTTGGCGGGCCATAACTCAAAAACTAAGGGCTAAAACGTTCTGAAACCTGTTTATTCGGATTTAGCATCCCTTAAAACATATATATACAAGTTTTCAGCCCGATAGCTCAAACTTAAAGGTTTCGGTGAAAAATCCATTTTTTCATAAGGGGTTAGTATAGCAAAATTTTGGGAAATCTTTGGCGGGCCATAACTCAAAAACTAAGGGCTAAAACGTTCTGTAACCAATTTATTCGGATTTAGCATCCCTTAAAACCTATATATATAAGTTTTCAGCCCGATAGCTCAAACTTAAAGGTTTCGGTGAAAAATCCATTTTTTCATAAGGGGTTAGTATAGCAAAATTTTGGGAAATCTTTGGCGGGCCATAACTCAAAAACTAAGGGCTAAAACGTTCTGTAACCAATTTATTCGGATTTAGCATCCCTTAAAACATATATATACAAGTTTTCAGCGCGATTGCTCAAACTTAAAGGTTTCGGTGAAAAATCCATTTTTTCATAAGGGGTTAGTATAGCAAAATTTTGGGAAACCTTTGGCGGGCCATAACTCAAAAACTAATGGCTAAAACGTTCTGAAACCTATTTAATCGGATTTAGCATCCCTTAAAACATATATATACAAGTTTTCAGCCCGATTGCTCAAACTTAAAGTCTTCGGTGAAAAATCCATTTTTTCATAAGGGGTTAGTATAGCAAAATTTTGGGAAATCTTTGACGGGCCATAACTCAAAAACTAAGGGCTAAAACGTTCTGTAACCTATTTATTTAGATTTAGCATCCCTTAAAACATATATATACAAGTTTTCAGCCCGATTGCTCAAACTTAAAGGTTTCGGTGAAAAATCCATTTTTTCATAAGGGGTTAGTACAGCAAAATTTTGGGAAATCTTTGGCGGGCCATAACTCAAAAACTAATGGCTAAAACGTTCTGAAACCATTTTATTCGGATTTTGCATCCCTTAAAACATATATATACAAGTTTTCAGCCCGATTGCTCAAACTTAAAGGATTGAGTTGGTGTATAAAATAAATTTAAGACCCCCCTTCCTTCAGAGGCAACTCAGTAATTGATGTCAATTTCAATAAAAAAATGATTTTTGTAAATGTTTGCTTTATTATTATTATTATTATGCGAGCGTTATTAAATTAATATTACATTTTGATAAAAAATTTATTGTGGACATTCACAAATTTGTTATAATTCACAATAAACATTACAAAATTTTATACATAAAAAAATAATAGCTATTTAAAATAAGAAAAAATATTGTCAATAAAATATATAGAAAGATAAAATTAGTTAGTCAATTTGATTGATGAACGCCATCATTCTAATGATTCAGTCAGTGATCCGTGGATCGTTTGGTTAGCGCGATTAGTAAACATCTAATCCAATGATAGTAGTGATTCGGTTACCGATTCATCTGTCAGTTGTGAATTAATTGATGGAGATGGAGTCATCGTCATATTGTCATTAAAATTATTATTGGTTTGTGCATCGTGTGAGTGTGATTGCGCTTCTGATTGATATATAATTGGGTTTGGACACGGCACATAATTAAGATGTGGTAAAACATATTTATCCTTTTGAATTTCATTTGGTACCATTATTGCTTGATAGTTTGATGACGAATTAAATCCGTAATTATAATTTGATGTTGCATTCGAATCGAAAATTAAATTAACTGATGATGATGATGGATTACCCATTACGGATTCATTTGAATCCCCTTTATTTTGTATATTATTCGTGCTGGTTTTAATATGCACTTCCTGTATATGTGTTGATAAATTACTTTTGTCTGCAAACGTTTTTTCACACACATCACATCGATAATGAGGTATAACACCTGAATGAATAGTACGAATATGTCTGTTTAAATTACATTTTTGTGAAAATACTTTTCCACACACCTTACAACAATAAGGGTTTTCACCGGTATGAGTGCGAGTATGGATCTTTAATTCCCCATTTGTTACAAATTCTTTTCCACAATCATCACAACGATAATTTTTTTCACGGGTATGAATAGCAAGAATATGTGTGTTTAAATTACCAATTTGTGTAAAGGTTTTTCCACATTCCTTGCAATCGTAAGGTTTTTCGCCTGTATGAGTGCGAGTATGGGTCTTTAATTCCCCATTTGTGACAAATTCTTTTCCACAATCATCACAACGATGAAGTTTTTCACGGGTATGAATAGCACGAATATGTAAATTTAAACTAGCCATGTGTGCAAAGGCTTTTCCACATTCGTCGCAATCGTAAGGTTTTTCGCCTGTATGAGTGCGTGTATGGATCTTTAATTCCGCATTCGTTACAAATTCTTTTCCACAATCATCACAACGATGAGGTTTTTCACGGGTATGAATCGCACGAATATGTAAATTTAAACTACCAATTTGTGAAAAGGCTTTTTCACATACCTTGCAATCGTAAGGTTTTTCGCCTGTATGCGTTCGAATGTGATTGTTCAAATTTTGTTGCGATTTGGAATATATCCCACAAGTTTCACATCGAAATTTAGTTTTCTCACCAACATTTGATTCAGTATTCATATTTATTTTGTTTTTTTTTTTAAAATTAATAAATGTTTTAATCCCGCACTCTTAAATCAATGTATTTTTACTTTTGATTGTCAATTTTATAAAATCTTTAACTTAAAACTCACGTTTTTTTTTTTAATTTAATTGGTATGAAGTTTAAAAACTTTAATTTTATTTATAGAAATGAAAATATTAAACAGATTTAATTATACAATAAACAAATTTTTTTAAAATGTACCGTCGTTTTGAAACGCAACCGAATTATTAAATGATAATTAATTTTTATATATAAAATCTATTTCAAAACAAAAATCAAGAATATTCCAACACACAAACAATTAATAAAAAAATAAATATAATAAAAAAAGCACTGTCAGAAAAACACCTGTAACATGAAGCACATACTGATGCGGTGACCTGATGGTACTGACGATGGTTCGGTGTAAGGGGAGTTAAATTCATCACCAAATTAACGACTCACTCAAAAATCTTGTCCGAATACGAAATATATATTCAAATTCATTCCATCCATGCAGAATAGCAGAATAGCGGATTTGCGATGGGATCCGATAAAAACTTTCCGCGGAATGTTATTTTATATCATTTATTGTTACCACCAAACTCACTAAAATAGCTAAAATTATCAAATTAGCAAATATCTTCAATACTCTCTATTGAAATATACAACAATAAAGAATATTCCGAAAATTCTGAAAAGCCATAGAAAATCTTGGTTTGGTAGTTTCCGAGAGAAAGAAAAATAAGACAAGCGAAAGGACAAAATTTTTAATGGGATTTTTTTTTAGGATCAAAAAAGTTAGTTCCCATTCCCAGGAGAGCAAAATATGATAAAAAAAGTTAATACTACAAAATACCCGTACTTAAAAGTAATTTATTATGTTGTTGTAATTTTGTATTTGTTTATCTACACTGAAAAAAAAATAAATCTGCGATCAGCGACATATACATTCTAATAAAAGTAAGTTTGCTTGTATACATCCGAAAGAAATATCTGTTGTTACAGCAGCAGAAACGGCAATGTTAATATCACAAAAGTTTTTGTATTTTGGGATAGGCGAATTGTTTATTTTTTTTATTTTTAACGAAGGAGGGGAAATGTTGCACACACTCGTCCGAAGACGCCGAATGTCAGATTCTTACTGACTAAAACCCCTCCTCCGGCTCCGGGTATCTTCGAATCAGACCATTCTTGGGCCCTTTTTTGCCCCCACCTCCGATTGACACCTAATCAGTTGGTTGCCACTCAGTTTGCTCCCCGATTGCTCATCATCGAATATAGTTGTGTTCCTCGTTATCTCAAATCGCATCTCCTTGAAGAGTATCCTTCCCGCAGCTCGCTCTATGCGAGGAATCGGTGCCCGGTGGGTCAACCCCATCCGCATACGCTCTCCAAATCCGGACATTTAAACACAATATGCACAGCCGTTTCCTCATCCTCTAGGCAGAGTCTGCCTATGTATCATCTGTGAAAGAATTTTTTCTTACATTGGATTCGGCGAAAAGTCCATTTTTTCATATTTTGGGAAATCTTTGACGGGCCATAACTCAAAAACTAATGGCTAAAACGTTCTGAAACCAATTTATTCGGATTTAGCATGCCTTAAAATTCATTACAAATATAGTATATACAAAACCATCAAGTCCACACCGTTTTTTTTTTTTTTTGATTATTTAATTTGACAACGGTAATTTTGGTGTGAAATGGATATGGATATTGTATGGATAAGATTTTTTCTATATATATATATATACCTTACACCTTCTTCTTCATCATCATTTCAATAAAACTCTTTTCTTCTATTTTCTAAATATTTCAAAACACCCAAATCAAAACCGTAAATTTTTTTTTGTATTATTTTTAAATATAACTATTTAAATGTCTCTTTAAAATGTACAGGCCAATCAAGGAAAAAAAGGACCTATACAAAATATATAAAATATATAAGATATAAGATATAAGAAACCGCATCGAAAATATATCAAATAAAAGGAATTTTTATTATTAAAGTAAAAGTTAAATTTTCTATAAGATCTATATAGATTTTTCAGAACATATATAACATAACAAACGCAAGAAGATATTACAAATTATTTGTATTGTTAGATTATTGTAAAAATATTTATCATATATAAGAAATAGAAAGAGGGTCATCTCACGCACTCGACACAGTTATTTATTTATATACTTATTATGTATATACATAAAACTAAATATATTATATATATAAATATAAATAAATAAATGAATAATAAGGGATGAAATTCCTAATTTTATTTTGTACACGAACGCATAAACTTTTTTGTATATAGTTTTTTGCTTTGCATTTATATATTTCATAGCATAATTTTAACTTATGTATTATATTATACATATAAATATTGTGATTTTTTAACCCTAGCTATGGAATATCAAATGAAATGGAAAAATTTTTACACCCCAACCCCCCTCCCCAAATATTAATAATAATAATAATAATAATAAGATTTATCAGTAATAAAGTATTGAAGAATTTTTCCGGAAAAAACAAAATTTGCATATTTTCAAATAATAATAATAATAATAAATCACAAATCAAATGAAATTGAAAAAAAAAAAAAATTCAAATTTGGTCTGGTTTTGGATGGATGGATGCGGATGATGCCAAAGAAAATGAAGAAGAAGAAGAAGAAGGCAAAAGATCAGGCATTTCAATAAGATATTGTTTTGTAAACGAAATTTCTTCAAAAGATTTTCTATATATAGGAAATCGTCAAAGGTTTTTTTTCTGTAGTAGAGTAAACTCAAACTGATTTACTGTGTGGACAAAAACTTAAAGACTTTATGCGTGTGTAGGAAATCTACCTATATGCGAAAGGTTTTCTGTATGGAAAATTCTGTATGACCAATTTATTGTAGGAAAATCTTAAAGACTTTTTAGAGGGAATTTGGAAGTTCCCGTAACTTCCTTAATCCTAAAGATAATCGAACCGGGGCAGTGACATTCACTGGCTCTTTTTAATCGCTTTCAAATGCGGTATGTGTTTGGTATGCCTAAACCTAACCGTTTCAGAGATATTCCGCGAAAAAATCAGTCAAAAAACCCAAAAACATGATTTCAAGGAGGTTTTTCATAGATAATCACTAAAAGACATAAGATTAAAGATTCTAAATTGCGACAAATCGATTGGTAATGAAATTCTGCAGTGATTTATGTATCTGGGCATCCTCGGGCGTGGTCTGGATCCTTTGGAATCATGAGATTATCCCTAAAAAAATCCTTTAAACTTTGGATTTCATGCAAAACGAAGAAATTTTTTCGGGGTTTTTCCAATTGGAGATGAAGAGAATTGAGATTTCTGAAACTTCCACCGATTGGATTTACTTCAAATTTTGATATGTTATAGTTCAAAGATATGTTTAATAGTTTGGAAAGTTTCAGATTTCTATCTGGTCCACGGGCGATTTGATGGAACCTTGAAAATGACAAAAAAAAATCCCAAATTTTGGAAGTTCCCGTAACTTCCTCAATCCTAAAGATAATCGAACGGGGCCAGTGACATTCACTGGCTCTTTTTAATCGCTTTCAAATGCGGTATGTGTTTGGTATGTCTAAACCTAACCGTTTCAGAGATATATCGCCGCGAAAAAACCACATCGGTCGATTTCATGCAAAATTGAAAGCGAAATTTTTTGGGGTTTTCCCTTGATCCATCTTGATCCAGGAAAATGTGATTTGTCAAGCTTTTAGTCATGAGATTTACTTCAACATTTAAAGATGTTATAGCTGAATGATGAGGTTTAAGAATTCGTAAGGTTTGGGATTTGCAGCTGGTCCAGGAGTGATTTGGTGGAACCTTGAAAAATGATCTAATTGCCAATTTTAGAAGTTCCATAACTTCCCGATTCCTAAAGATAATCGAACCGGACCAGTGACATTCACTGGCTCTTTTTAATCGCTTTCAAATGCGGTATGTGTTTGGTATCCATAAACCTAACCGTTTCAGAGATATATCGACGCGAAAAAACCACATCGGTCGATTTCATGCAAAACTGAAAGCGAAATTTTTTGGGGTTTTTCTTGATCCATCTTGATCCAGGAAAATGTGATTTGTGAAGCTTTTAGTCATGGGATTTACTTCAACATTTAAAGATGTTATAGCTGAATGATGAGGTTTAAGAATTCGTAAGGTTTGGGATTTGCAGCTGGTCCAGGAGCGATTTGGTGGAACCTTGAAAAATGACCTAATTTTCAATTTTTGGAAGTTCCATAACTTTCTCAATCCTAAAGATAATCGAACGGGGGCAGTGACATTCGCTGGCTCTTTTTAATCGCTTTCAAATGCGGTATGTGTTTGGTATCCATAAACCTAACCGTTTCAGAGATATTCCGTAAAAATCACTTAAAAAAAGGAAAAAAATGACTTCCAGGAGATTTTTCATACAGGATTATCATAAAACATAAGTTTATCAATTTCAAATTGTGACAAATCGATTGGTAATAAAATTCTATAGTGATCTATGTATCTGGGCATCTTCGGGCATGAGCTGGATCCTTTGGAATCATGAGATTATCCTTAAAAAATTCAAAGTAAAATGAATTTTTTGGCTGTTTTCATACAAAACGAAGAAATTTTATGGATTTTTCCAAATCTTGATGCAGGAAAATGGGATTTGTGAAGCTTCCACCGATTGGATTTTCTTCAAATTTGGATATGTTATTGATAAAGGATGTGTTTAAGAATTTGTAAGGTTTGGAACTTGTATCTTGTCCAGGAGCGATTTATTGGAACCTTAAAAATTACCTAATTTCCAATTTTAGAAGTTCCATAACTTCCTTATCCCAAAAGATAATCGAATGGGGGCAGTGACATTCGCTGGCTCTTTTCAATACCTTTAAGTGCTTAGAAGAGTCTATTCATCTACCCCTAACCATTCCAAAGTTATTTTCAAATAACCACTTTTTAAACCCCCAAAAAATGTCTTCCAGGAGGTTTTTCATAGATAATCACAAGAAAACATAAGTTTATCATTTCCACCAACTGCAACCAATCGATTGGTAATGAAATTCTACTGTGATTTATGTATCTGGGCATTTTCATCGTGCATGTTCTGGATCCTTTGGAATCCTGAGAATTTCCTTAAAAATCCACTATAAAAATAGATTTTTTCCGGCCGGTTTCATACAAAATGAATTTTCCCAAATTTTGATCCAGGAAAATGAGATTTGTGAAGCTTCCACCGATTGGATTTACTTCAAATTTGGATATGTTATAGTTAAAGGATAAGTTTAAGAATTTATAAGGTTTGGGATTTGTATCTTGTCCAGGAGCGATTTGGTGCCCCGCCTTGAAAATGTCCCATTTCGAATTTTGCAAATTACATAACTTCATCAATTCCTTAAGATAATCTCACCGTGGCAGTGACATTTTCTGGCCCATTCTGGCCCACTTTTCTTTTTGCCCCAGTCACGATGATGAATCTACCTCTAACCAATTCCAAAGTTATTCTCAAATAACCTCAATCCATTTTTAACAATCAATTGTTTTTATATTAAAAATTCAACGTCCACCTAAAAATTATTGTAACTATATACCCAACCCAAATAATGGATTTTCCCGTTTAGATCGGCAATGGAAAGGTATTTTAATATACTCTTTTAGGAAAAAAATACAATTCTATAGGGTTTCATAAATCCAAAAAATCCTTTCACGGAAACTTTAAAAACTCAAAAAACCAAAAAAAAATTTCACAGATATAAAGTAATAAAAATAAAATTTATATGAATTCTTTTTCATTTGGGAAGTAAACGCGTTAAAAACAATACGAATACGAATACAATACGAATACGAATACAATACAATATACAATATACAATACAATACAGAGAAAAAAAATGTTATATATACATATATCTATTTATTTATATATGAATATATATAAAAGTGAAATTTCCTGGAAAAACTCAAGCTCGTCAGTATTTTATTTCAATATATTCTGTATATGGATATAACAAGACGAAAAGAAATATATCTATATATTTATTATATTTGATATTATGGCAAGGCAAGGCAAAGCAAGGCAAAAGGTAAGGTAAGGGCAATAAAAGAATACAAAAATATCGTCAATCAACCACGCACGCGATGTATCTCGCTATATTAAAATGATACTATAAATGATAATGATAATGATGATAATGATGATAATGATGATGAAGATGAAAATGATAAGATTTTGAAGGTTGAATTAAGAAAGAATCTTCATTCATCATCCATCACCATTCATCATCACAGTTCACAGTTTTAAATATTTTTTTGTTGTTCCAGAATTGTTTTTTAATTATTTTAGTGTTTGTTTGCGGTGTGGTTAAAAAAAAAATTAGTGATTTTAAAAACAACGAGTTATATAATAAAATTCCCCCCCCCCCCCCACTCCCCGGTTTCAAAATTTAACAATTTAAATTTGAAAATCGGGTTAAAGAAAAACTTATAAATTAAATTTTCTTCTAAAAATTAAGGCAGGTAAGCTTTTTGCATATTATTTTTCTTTTTTTTTTTCTCTTCTTTTTTTCCCACATAATTTTTCCTCTAAAAACTGATTTCTTATCATCATATCATCTCATGATTTGCATTCGCCCACACAAACACAAATCGAATTTTCATTTAATAATTATTTTGTTATTATATATATATTGTGAGTGTCAGTCATTCAATTGGAATATTGTGTGTTTGAGTGTGTGAATAGCGCGTGAGCTTTAATTATAATGATTGTGATTGTGATGGCGATGGCGATGGCAATGATGACGATTGAAGAGTGAGAGAGCTTTTGGTGCTTCAGTGAGCTTTTGGTGGAGCTTTTGGTGCTTCATCAGTGTGTATGTGTGTGTGTGTGTGTTATTTGTTTTAAACGAGTCTGTGAGTGCGCAAGTTTTTATAAAATTTTTAGTGATGATGACGGTCATGACGGTAATGATATTGTTGATTATGAAAATTTGAAAAAGTTGATTATGAAAATTTGAAGATGTTGATTTTGATGCGTTGATGATGTTGATGATGGTTTTTAATGATGTTGATGATCGTATGGTTGTTGATGATGAAATCAAAAGTTTTCCTTTTTTTTTTTTTTTTTAAATCTCTATATTGCTTATTGTATGTACAAAATAACATATGATTTTGTTTTCTTTCATTATATTATATGTATATTATTTATAAGAAACTATGGTATTATATATTGCGACGGTATGTGAATAATCCGCATGCAGTGTATATTAAATAATAAATATTCATTATGCATTTGCATTTTTTTTTTTACCATAAAATCTTTAAAAATAATCCGATTATATCCGAAAAAAATCTAGCTTTAAGAATTTCACCTTTTTACAGTGAAGGTCTCTGTGGAGATATTTTTTCCTGTCAGAAAAGCAATCAGAATTTTCTACAGAACAGTTTTTAAGATTTACCTATCGAAAAACAGCCAGAATTTCATTCATAAAGTCTTTGTAGAATTGCCTGCAGATAAGTATATAGCCAGAATTTCCCTACAGAAAAGTCTTTGAGAATTTCTTACAGAAAATCAATCAGTTGTATTTTCCTAAAGAAAAAAGTCTTTAAGACTTTCGCTGTATTTAGATTTTCCTACAGAAAATCCTCGACGTTTTTGCTACAGAAATGTCTTTGAGATTTTCCTACAGAAAAGTCTTTGAGTTTTTCCTACAGAAAATCCTCAACGATTTGCCTAGAGAAAAGTCTTTAAGATTTTTCTAATTAAATTCTTACAAAATAGCTTTAAGAATCTCGCCTTTTTACAGAGAAGGTCTTTGTAGAATTTCCCGTAGAAAAGCAGTCAGAATTTTCTACAGAAAAGTGTTAGACAATTACCTAAAGAAAGTCTTTGCGTCTTTGCGTGATACAGAAAGTCTTTAAGATTTGCCTATAGAAAAAGACCAGAATTTCCTACAGAAAGTCTTTGAAATTTTACAACAGAAAGCAGTCAGAATTTCTTACAAAAATTGTTTGAGAATTTTCGACCTACTCAAAATCATTCAGAAAATATTCTACAAAAAATTCTTAAATATTTTCCTCCTCTACATAAAATCAATCAGAATTTCCTATAGAAAAAAGTCTTTAAGACTTTCTCTATTTACATTTTCCCACATAAAAGCCTTTAAAATTTTTTTTAAATCAAAGGTCTTACAAAATAGCTTTATGAATCTCGCCTTTTTACCGAGAAGGTCTTTGTGGATTTTCCTGCAGAAAGTCTTTGAGAATTTCCTACTCAAAATCATTCAGAACATTCTACAGAAAAGTCTTTGAGAATTTCTTACAGAAAGTCTTTGAGGATTTTCCAACAGAAATGCAGCCATGATTTCCTATAGAAAGTTGAGGTTTTTCCACAGAAAAGTCTTTGTAGAATTTCCTATAGAAAAGTCTTTGTAGAATTTCCTATAGAAAAGTCTTTGTAGAATTTCCTATAGAAAAGTCTTTGTAGAATTTCCTATAGAAAAGTCTTTGTAGAATTTCCTATAGAAAAGTCTTTGTAGAATTTCCTATAGAAAAGTCTTTGAGAATTTCCTATACAGAAAAGTCTTTGAGAATTTCCTATACAGAAAAGTCTTTGAGAATTTCCTATACAGAAAAGTCTTTGAGAATTTCCTATACAGAAAAGTCTTTGAGAATTTCCTATACAGAAAAGTCTTTGAGAATTTCCTATACAGAAAAGTCTTTGAGAATTTCCTATACCGAAAAGTCTTTGAGAATTTCCTATACAGAAAAGTCTTTGAGAATTTCCTATACAGAAAAGTCTTTGAGAATTTCCTATAGAAAAGTCTTTGTAGAATTTCCTATAGAAAAGTCTTTGTAGAATTTCCTATAGAAAAGTCTTTGTAGAATTTCCTATAAGAAAAGTCTTTGAGAATTTCCTATACAGAAAAGTCTTTGAGAATTTCCTATAAGAAAAGTCTTTGAGAATTTCCTATAAGAAAAGTCTTTGAGAATTTCCCACAGAAAAGTCTTTGAGAATTTCCTACAGAAAAGGTTTTGAGATTTTCCTATTCAAAATCATTCAGAAAATATTCTACAGAAAAGTTTTTGTAGATTTTCTAACAGAAAGTCGAAGGTTTTCCTAACAAAAAATCTTTATTTTATCTACATTTTTCCGTTAGAACGCCGTTTTTGAAGATTTTGCTATAGAGAAAAACTGTTTTTGATATTGTTTTTATAAAGCAGGTTTCAGGATTTCGTACAGAATACGGCGGCGCATTCTATAAGATTTTCCTATTTGGAAATCTTTCAGCATTTTCGCGTAGAAAGTCTTGGAGAGAAAACAATCGGGATTTTCTACAGAAAAACCGTTGCGGTTTCCAACAGAAAAGCCTCGACGACGATTTTCCTTCATAAAGTCTTCGAGAATTTCCTACAGAAACGTCTTTAAGACTTTCTCTATTTCAATTTTCTCACAGAAAAGGGCTTTAAGATTTTTTGCCATAGAAAATCTATTTAAGATTCTGCAATAGAAAATCATATAAAAATGTCCTTTCCATTTGTTGTTCTATACTTTTCGAGAACGTCTTTGTAGATTTTTTCAGTCAGAAAATTCTTTAAGATTTTCCCAAAGAAACTCTTTGTAGAATTTCCTTCATAAAGTCTTTGTAGAATTTCCTACTCAAAATCATTCCGAACATTCTACAAAAAATTAGATTTCCCAACAAAAAAATTCTTTAATTTTATCTACGTTTTTCGTTAGAATGTCGTTTTTGAAGATTTTCCTATACAAAATAAAGCGCAGGTTTCAGGATTTCGTATACAGAATACGCACAGTCTATAAGTTTTTTCCTATTTGGAAATCTTTCAGCATTTCCACAGATTTTCTACAGCAAATAGCCTACAGTCGGGTTTTCCAACAGAAACTCTTAAAGATTTTCCTCCTCTATAGAAAATCAATTAGAATTTCCTATAGAAAAAAGTCTTTAAGACTTTCTCTATATTTAGATTTTCCTACCGGAAAAGCCTCGACGATTTGCACACAGCCTTAAAGCCTTTAAGATCTTCATACCGATTCAGGATTCAGGAAAAACGAAAAAAAACTCAGTATTTCCTCTCCAGAAATCTTTATATAAATTTTCCTTCACAAAACCTAATCATCAGAATTTCCCGGCCAAAGGGCAGAAGAATGCGGAAAATCTTTCGGCGCTCTATTTTTTTTGCTCTATTAGAAAATCTATTTAAGATTCTGTTTAAGATAGAAAATCATTTAAAAAAATGTCCCTTTTAATTCCTTTTGTTGTTCTACTTTTCTTTTGTACTTAAGCCCCCTTTTTTCTTTATGTCCTTCTGCCTTTATGTCCTTTTGGCCTTCTTCTGTCCTTTCTGCTGCGGTCCTTTCTGCTATCCTTCTATCCTATTTTGTCCTCTTTTTCTTATCTCCTTTCTTCCTATTAAACTTTTACCCTTCTGTAATAATTTGTCTATCTATCGTTCGATTTTCCTTGATCTTTTCTTGTTCAGCTGCTCTTTTGTCCTTTCAGTCCTTTCTGTCATTCAGTTCTTCTGTTTCGGGTAATAAAGTTTTTCGATACGCATTTGAAATTTAATTTAAATTCTTCTATCTTTTTGTCCATCTATCCTTTGACCTTTCTATTCATTCTATATTCATTCTTCCCTACTGTTTTTCAGTCCTTTAGTTCTTTTGTCCTTTTATCCTTCTGTTCTTAGTTTTCATTTGTCCTATAATGTCCTTTCTCTCCATCTGTTTTTTTTTTTTTTAGTTTTGTTTATCTGTCCTTGAGTTCCATTCCATATATATTTTTCTATTCATCTGCCGCATTCTATACCTTCAAATTCTTCACCTTTTCTTTCAATCACCTTTCTATATCTTTTCAATATCCTTTTCAATATCCTTTCAATATCTTTTCCATATCCTTTCTATAGTATTATTTCAATTGTAATAAATAAATTAATCAAAAAATTTGTTGTGTTATTTGTTTCAGAAAACTGAATGGTTTTTTTTATTCTTTCTGTTTACTGAAATCCTTCCAAGTTGCGGCCTGAATCAAAAAAAAAAAACGGGACATCAAAAACTAAACAATCTCAGTAACAGTCACAGTCACAGTCACTGTTTGTCCGAAGACCAACAAAATATAGTTTGTGTGATAAAAAGGTAAAAAAAAAATGATATTTTCTATATAACATTCCATTCATTAATTTCATTCAATTCTAATTTATATTTTTTTTAATTTGAACAGAGCAGAGAGACAGAGAGAGAGCGAGAGATTAAGAGAGTGAGAAAGAACCAGGAAAAATGGAAAAAAAATTAAAATTAATAACATCCGATAATAAAGAGATAATCATTGATCGTGAAGCCATTCAATGTTCCGGTACCATCCAATTATTCATACAACAAATGAAGAACCGTACCACAACAACGAAAGAAAAAACACCACAACCATCCAATAACGATACGGATGATGATGGAAATAATAATGATGGACAGGACAATGTCAATGATTCAAATATTATTGAAATTCAATTGCCAACAATTAAATTTACAGTTATGGAAAAAGTTCTACAATGGATTGCCGTTCATAAAACAGATCCATTATTAAATTTATCGGATGAAGATCATACGGAAGAATTGGGTGAATTCGATGAACAATTTACAAATGAAAATTTAACAACATTATATGAATATACGCAAGCCGCTCATTATTTAGATATAAAATCATTAAAATATGTAATGTGTAAGGCCATTTCAAATTTATTACGTGGTCGACCGGCATTTTTCATTGATAGGGTATTTCCGGATGTGCAACAACAACGAAGCGGACGAAGAAAATAATCCAAAATAGAAATAATGGTGAAAATGTATAATAACACAGTTTTTTTTGGGTTTTTTAAGGGTTGATTTTTTTTGTTTTTTTTTTATTTTATTATTTACTCTTAAATTTAAGTCCGCATCGCAAATGTATTATAATATACAGAAAATATAACAAATTTAGAATAAATTTAAAAAAAAAACATGATTGAATTGAATTGAATAGAATTTTTTTTATATATATATATGGATATGGAATTATGATGATGATGATGATGATGATGATGATGATGATGATTAGGTGAAGGGGTGAAGATTTCATTAAGTTAAGTTAAGGATGGATGACCGGGAGGATTCAGAAAAATCAGAAAAGGAAGAATTTTCCCAGAGATTTTAATGTATTTTATATATGGAAAATTTCACTATAAATTCAATTCTGATTTCGTTTTCAATGAAAATTCCTTAACCACTCATTGGGAAATTGTTACCAAGCAATCGCAATGCATTAAGGATCATCTATGTAAAGTTTAAGGATAGGTTTCTATGGACGGATTTGGTAAAATGTCAGAATTTCCCGAGATTTTGGTAGATTTCCATGTATTTTATATGAAAAATTTCAACAAATTCAATTTTAATTGCGTTTTCAATGAAAATTCATTGACAAATCGTTTTGAAACTTTCATTAGATGTTCTTGACACACTATAGATGATGTTTATAAAATATTTGGATCGGTTTCCTTGAAGGGATTTGATCAAAAGTGAAAATTTTGACGACGTTTTCATGGTTTTTTAATGTATTTTATATGGAAAATTTCATCAAATCGAATTCTGAATGCGTTTTCCATGAAAATTCATTGATAAATCATTTTGAAACTATTATCAGATGTCCTTAACGCATTAAAGATGATCCCTATAAAATATTAGAATAGATTTCTATGGACGAATTTGGTCAAAATTGAGAATTTCCCGTGATTTTCATGCTTTTTATATGGAAAATTTCAACAACATTTCAATTCTGAATGCGTTTTGTTGAAAAGTCTTTAACCATTCATTGGGAAATTGTTACCAGACAATCGTAACGCATTAAAGATCGTCTTTACATAAATATTAGGATAGGTTTCTATGGACGAACTTGTCAAGCATTGAGAATTTTTCAAGATTTTCCTGTTTTTTTATATGGAAAATTTCACTAAATCAAATTCTGATTGCGATACCTTAAAAATACATTGACAATTGGTACTGAAACTATTATCAGACAATCGTAAGGCATTATAAATGATGTTTATAAAATATTAGGATAGGTTTCCTTGGACGGATTTGGTCAAAAGTGAAAATTTCCAGACGTTTTCATGGTTTTTTTTAATGTATTTTATATGGAAAATTTCACTAAATTCAATTCTGATTGCGTTTTCAATGAAAATTCATTGAAAAATCATTGGGAAATTGTTACCAGGCAATCGTAACGCATTAATGATCATATCTGTAAAGTTTAATAAATAGGTTTCCTTGGACGGATTTGGCAAGAATTGAGAATTTCCCGAGATTTTATGGTTTTTATATGGAATATTTACCAAAATCCAATTCTGATTGCGATATCTGGATAATTCATAGACAAATCGTTATGAAACTTTCTTCAGAAGTTCTTAATGCATTACAGATGATCCCTATAAAATATTAGGATATGTTTCCTTGGACGGATTTTATCAAAAGTGAGAATTTCCCGAGATTTTCATGTTTTTTATATGGAAAATTTCAACAAATCCAATACTGATTGCGTTTTCTTGAAAATTCCTTAACCAATCATTGGAAAATTGTTTCCTGGCAATCGTAACGCATTATAGATGATCTATATAAAATATTTGGATAGGTTTCCCTGGACGTACTTGTCAAGAATTGAGAATTTTTCAAGATTTTCATGGTTTTTTATATGGAAAATTTCAACAAATCGAATTCTGAATGCGATACTTTGGAAATTCATAGACAAATGGTTTTGAAACTGTTATCAGATGTTCATAAGGCATTAAAGATGATCTATATAGAATATTTGGATAGGTTTCCTTGGACGGATTTGGTCAAAAGTGAAAATTTCCCGAGATTTTGGTAGATTTCCATGAATTTTACATCAAAAAAATTCAACAAATCGAATTCTGAGTGCGTTTTCTTGAAATTTCTTTAACCATTCATTGGTAAATTGTTACCAGACAATCGTAACGCATTAATGATCATCCCGGTAAAGTTTAAAGATAGGTTTCATTGGACGGATTTGGTCAAAAGTCAGAATTTCCCGAGGTTTTCATGAGGTTTTTTGAATGTATTTTATATGGAAAATTTCACTATAAATCCAATTCTGATTGCGTTTTCAATGAAAATTCCTAAACCAATCATCTTGAAACTATTATCATAGATGTTCTTAATACATTATAGATGATCTTCATAAAATATTGAGATAGGTCTCCTTGGAGGAACTTGTCAAGAATTGAAAATTTTTCAAGATTTTCCTGTTTTTTTATATGGAAAATTTCATCAAATCCAATTCTGATTGCGATACTTTGGAAATTCATTGACAAATCGTTTTGAAACATTCACCAGACATGCATAACGCATCACGAATGATCTATGTTATCTTTAAGGATAGATTTCCTGATTCCTTGGACGAATTTGAATTAAATTAAGAATTTCCCCAAAGTTTTCATGGTTTTTAATGTATTTTATATGGTAAATTCTTCAAAATCAATTTCTGAATGCGATACTTTGGAAATTCATAGACAAATCGTTATACAACTTTCTTCAGAAGTTCTTAATGCATTATAGATGATCTATATAGAATATTTGGATAGGTTTCCCTGGACGGACTTGTCAAGAATTGAGAATTTTTCAAGATTTTCATGGTTTTTTATATGGAAAATTTCAACAAATCGAATTCGGAGTACGTTTTCTTGAAAATTCCTTAACCAATCATTGCAAAATTGTTACTAGGCAGTCGTAACGCATTAAGGATCGTCTTTACCTAGTATTATTCGGATAGGTTTCCTTGGACGAACTTGTCAAGAATTGAAAATTTTCCAAGATTTCCCTTTTTTTTTATATGGAAAATTTCACTATATAAATTCAATTCTGATTGCATTTTCAATGGAAAATTCCTTCCAATAACCAATCGCATTTTGAAACTATTCATCATGTTGGATGTTCTTAACAACACAAAATACAAGATGATGATCTTCACAAAATATATTTGATAGGATATATGTGTGTTTCCTTGCGGTTCGCTTCGCATAAAAATCGAATGTTGTTATGGATTGTCCATATAAAAAATATAAAATCGTTTTATTATATTCAACGTCGTTTTTTTTTTTGGAAAAATTATACTACTGTTACTGATGGCTTGGATGACTTGGATAACTCAAAAACCAATTTATTGATTCATCTAATTGAAAGATTCGTAATCTACTCATCAGTATGGGGAGTAACTCCCCATAAAGTTTTTCTGTCCGCGCATTCCAAATGTTCCAAATCCAAATCCAAAGCAAATTGATAGAATTGATAGAATTGATAGGGATAAAGTTGCCACCGCCATACATTAGTTAAATTAAATCTTAAATCAGTAAAATTTTCCTTAATAATTAAATATAATTACAATTTTCCATTCACCGAGAATGAATTCTTATCTTATCTAATAATATATATATAATATTAAAATAAAAATATTCAAAATTCTGTTTAAAAAACGTTTTATTTTATATATATCATTCACATAAAAACGTTTTTTGTTTATAAAAGAAAAATATGCTATTGATGCTATATATAATAATAATATAACGATACATATGGACATAAGCGCTTCGCCATATCATATTTCTATAAGTAAATATATAATTAATATATATATATAAAATAAGTATAATTTATGTAGAATTCGTCGTCGTCGTCATCGTCACCATCGTTATTGTCTTCAAATTCCTTAATATATATATATATTTTTACACTTAATTTTTAGTTTACTTTTAATATGTTTATGTACTGCAGTATATATACATTAAATAAAAATATGGTTTATTTTATATATATGATAAAATAAAATAAATAATAAATGAATTTTTGTCTTGAAGTGGCTTAACAAATTTAATTATAATTATTATTATGATTATTATTACTAAAAAAAAAAAAAAAAAAAAAACTCGTATTGATTTAAACAACAGAGAAAAAATATACCACATATATATACATAAAATATATATCATTTTTCAAAACCATTTATTCATATTTATTTTTTTATTTTTCCTATATATTTTAGTATTTTAAATACACACACGTCCGTTTCATTCGAAACGACACCATATATATATATATTCAAATTTCAAGAATAAAAAAAAAATATTATTATATAATTCCACATAACATTTTTTTTTTTCTTCTTATCTTGAAACTTAAATTGGTTTTTTTTTTTGTTATATTAACAAAAAAATTGTCATATTCAATCACTTAATATCTATATATTTGATTTGATTTGATTCATAATAAAATTATTTTAATTAATCCAAACTCAAATGACCCCAAAAATAATAAGAAAAAACAAAAAAAAACCATCATTGAAATGAATGAATTAACATCACAAGCATATGCAATACATACAATACAAGCCCAATGATGGTGGTGATGGTGATGATGATGAAGACTTGAATAAGAAGCATTTTAGCGATCCATTATTATTTTATTAGAGAGAATAATTCATGATATAGACAAATATATTCTGTGAATAATTTATTGTTAAATTATCCCACATAGGGTGAAACGTTCGCCAGATGTCCAGAAACACCGAAAGCCCGAAGGTCTGCTTCTTCAACTTCATCCTTACATCTACCCTGCGGTCTGCCAATGCCCCCCCCCCCCGTCCCACTCCCCCAAGGCTGCATGACATTTTGCTGAACGTGCGACGATGACGACGACGACGATGACGATGATAAGATATTTCCATGTGAGAAAAAAAAAAAAAAAAAGAAATATTGCCGTAATTGAACTGAAAATTTAAGAAGACAATTCAAGAGTGGACCGGCTACGGTCGGACGGAAGTAAAATTCCAATACAGTACAAAAATAAGAAGAAAAAAACTCACTAAACCCCCAAAAGAAGGAACGGAAATGATAGGAAAGGAAATAAAAAAACTCACTCAACCCCCAAAAGAAGGAAAGGAAGTAAAAAAAAACTAACTTAAGCCAAAAGAAGGCAAGGAAAGGAAAGGAAAGGAAAGTAAAGGAAAGGAGCAAAAAAATTTCACTCCAACCTGGGGGGCTTTTTTTACTCTATGTATGAGAATCAACCGACAAACGTTCGCCATCCCCCTTCCTTTCTATTACATAAATCGTGTGATCGGTTGCGTAAAAAATTTTGATGAACGTGCGACGACGACGACGACGACGCAGACGAGACTGCGAAACGCGAGACATTTCCAGTAAGACAAAAAAGATATATATTGCCGAATGCAAGACAATTCAAGAATGGACCGGCTACGGTCGGACGGAAGAAAAATTCCAATAGTACAAAGAAAAGAAAAAAAAAACCCAACTCACTCCAACCCGGGGGGCTTTGGCAATACTCTATGTATGGGAATCAACCGTCAAACGTCCGCCAGGTGACCGTTCATTTCTATTACATAAATCGTGATCGCCTGTGTGACACATTTTGTTGAACGAGCGACGATGACGATGACGACGACGATGACGATGACGATGACAATGACGATGACACAGACGAGACTGCGAAACGCGAGACATTTCAAGTGAAATAAAAAAGATATATTTTGCCGAATTCAAGACAATTTACAAGAGTGGATATGAAGTGGTCGGAATTGAAGTAAACGTCTAATACAGTACAAAAAGAAGAAGAGAAAAACTGACCCAAAACGCAAAAGAAGAAGAGGAAAGGAAAGGAAAGGAAAGGAAAGGAGTAAAAAAATCTCTTTCAACCAAAAAAAAAAAAAGGAAAGGCAAGAAAAGGAAAAGAAAGGAAAAAAATAAAACTCATTCAACCCAAAAAAAGGAAAGGAAGTACAAAAAAAACTAACTTAAGCCAAAAGAAGGAAAGGAAAAGAAAGGAATTAAAGAAAAACTCTCTCAGTCCCAAAAGAAGGAAAGGAAAGGAGCGAAAAATACTCACTTAACCCAAAAGAAGGATAAGAAAGGAAAGGAAGGAAAAAATACTCACTTAACCCAAAAGAAGGATAAGAAAGGAAAGGAAAAGAAAGGAAAGGAAGGAAAAACCAATCTCATTCAACCAAAAGAAAGAAAGGAAAGAAAAGGAAAGGAAAGGAAAGGACAGGAAAGAAAGGAAAGGAAAGAAAAGGAAAAGAATTAAAGAAAAATTCTCTCAGTCCCAAAAGAAGGAAAGGAAAGGAGCAAAAAATACTCACTTAACCCAAAAGAAGGATAAGAAAGGAACGGAAGGAAAAAATACTCACTTAACCCAAAAGAAGGATAAGAAAGGAAAGGAAAAGAAAGGAAAGGAAGGAAAAAAAAATGTCATTCAACCAAAAGAAGGAAAGGAAAGGAGAAAGGAAAGGAGTAAAAAAATCTCTTTCAACCCAAAAAAAAAAAGGAAAGGAAAGGAAAGGAAAGGAAAGGAAAGGAAAGGAGCAAAAAAATCTCATTCAACCCAAAAGAAGGATAGGAAAGGAAAGGAAAGAAAAGGAAAGGAAAGGAAAGGAAAGGAAAGGAAAGAAAAGGAAAGGAAAGGAAAGAAAAGGAAAGGAAGCAAAAAAAACAAAAAAACTTACTTATCCAAAAAGAAGAAAAGGAAAGGAAAGGAGAAAGGAAAGGAAGTAAAAAAATAAGTCCCTCAACCCCAAAAGAAGGAAAGGAAAGAAAAGGAGCAAAAAAACACTCGCTCAACCCAAAAGAAGGATAGGAAAGGAAAGGAGCAAAAAAAAACTCGCTCAACCCCTAAAGAAGGAAAGGAAAGGAAAGGATGAAAAAAATCTCATTCAACCCAATACAAGGAAATTAAAGGAAAGTATGAAGGAAGAATAAAAAAACTAACTCAACTCAAAAGTAGGAAAGGAAAGGACCAAAAAAATCTCACTCAACTCAAAAGTAGGAAAGGAAAGGAGCAAAAAAATCTCACTCAACCCAAAAGAACGTAAGGAAAGGAGCAAAAAAATCTCACTCAACCCAAAAAAAGAAAGCAAGGAAAGAAAAGGACCAAAAAAATCTCACTCAACCTAAAAGAAGGTAAGGAAAGGAGCAAAAAAATCTCACTCAACCCAAAAAAAGAAGGCAAGGAAAGGTAAAGGACCAAAAAAATCTCACTCAACCGAAAAAAAGAAGGCAAGGATAGGAAAGGACCAAAAAAATCTCACTCAACCCAAAAGAACGTAAGGAAAGGAGCAAAAAAAATCTCACTCAACCGAAATAAAGAAGGCAAGGAAAGAAAAGGACCAACAAAATCTCACTCAACCCAAAAAAACGTAAGGAAAGGAGTAAAAAAATCTCACTCAACCCAAAAAAAGAAGGCAATGAAAGGAAAGGACCAAAAAAAAACTCATCCAATGTTTTAAGGGATGAAAAAAAAAAGAAGCAATTAATTACACACGCAATTATACGCAGTTTAATTTTAGCGTTATTATATTCTCATCCATCATCCATCATCCATCATCCATCATCCATCATCCAAGCCATATATAATATGTATATCCAAATATATATGCGAATTAATAGGAAAACAATTTTTCTATATAAAATATAATTTTTCTTATTAAAAAAAATAAAATATAGTATATGGTATATATACCATATACAATATATATATCGTATAATAATTAAAAAAAAATTCTTTTGAAATTGGAATTTAAATAATTTGTTTTAATTTTTTTTTTGCCTCTATCTCTATCCTTTGAGTTTTTAATATTGTGGTTTTTTGTTATCTCTCGTTAAAGATTCAACCCCCTCGTTTTTTTTTATATATATATACATATTTTTTTTTTGCAATTTTAAATAGAAATTGAAAAGAAATTGTATGTGGGTGGATGGATGGATGGATGGATGGATGGATGGATGGATGGATGGGTGGATGGATGGATGGTTTCATATTTGATTTGATTTCAAAAGAATTTATTAAAATAAAATGTAATATGAATATTCAAAAATGTTTAAATTTTTTGATCCTTTTTTATATTGTTTTTTGCCATTTATAAAATAGATATATTTTGCGCAAACTCTCTCTCTCAACAATCTCAACAATCTCTGCGGATGTACATAAATCCATTTGTTATATAACATATATAAATTGTTTTCTATCCATTTATACCTTTTTTACCTTTCACACAAACGTTTATTATTAAAACATATTATTATTATTATTATTATTATTATTATTATTTTGATTATTATTGTGATTATTTTGTAGTACGTGTTTTTTGGACCTATATAACATATATACGAGCATTTATCGACATATATAAGCATATCATACATTGAATTATACTATATTTCCCTTGTGTTGTGTTTTTGTGTTATATTGAACGGTATATAAAATTTTTGGACAAAGATGCGAAAACGGATATAATAATTATTTAATATAACAATTAAAATTGATTTTCGTTTATGAGTGTGTGTGTGTGTGTGTGTGTGTGGTGTGTGTGTGGGGGTTTGTTTGAAATTGCTTTTTTGTTTTTATTGTGTATTTTATTGTGTGTTTCAAAGTTGTTTGACCGATAAATTTTGCAAAGTTCTTATTTATTTGTGATACGTTCGTTTTACTTTTGTTTTTTTTTTTTATTTTATATATAATAAAATAATAAAAATTTACCTTTTGAATGTTTGATTTACGTTTTCATTTTCATTTTCATTTTGGTATTCATTCGTTTTCGTTTGTTTGTTGTTATTATATGTAAATGTGTATAAAATTGATCGTGTTTTAATAAAAAAAAAAAACGAAAAAAAAACGAAATAATTGTGTGTGTGTGTGTGTACAAAATAAAATATAGAATAAAAGAAAGAAAAAAATTCTGTTAAATTGAAATTTAAATTGAATTTGTCCGGGGGGGCAATTTTTAAAGGTGTTTTTTTTTTTTAAATTAAATAAATACAATTAAAGAAGTTATTTAAATAGAAAAAAAAAAAAACATTGAATTAATTCAATCTACAATTTTATATTTTGAAAAGTTACGGAAGAAAAGTCACAGAGGAAGAAAAGTCACAGAGAGGAAGAAAAGTCCCACGGAAGAAAAGTTACAGAACATTTTTGTGGATCGAACAAATTAAAATTTTCAAAGGTAAGTTTTTTTTTTTAATTTTTTAATTTTATCTGTTATGCTATCTGTTTTTGGTTTTATTGTGTTGTGCTCGTCCTCAAAACCGCGGATTTGAATTAGTTTTTCGCATAGTTTTTTGTATTGTATATATACGAAAAAAAAATTGCGGTTTTATATCGAAATCGAAAACTATATTTAATGCGGATTAAATTAACAATTGAATATATTTTTACATTTTTCTACTACTACTACTACTACTACTAATCGTGCGTCTATCCAACAATTTTCATCCCCCGATTGTGGTGGAAATTTTGCGGATTGTGTTGGGGGAAAAAATTAGTTTTTATTTTTTCGCATATTTTAATATATGAGAAAATTTCCCGGAATCAGGTCATAATCAAAATCTAAAAACTATGCGATGGATTTAAATGAAATATTGTCTTTTTTTTTTTTCATAATCGTGCGTCTATCCTCCTCCTCCTCCTCCTCCTCCAAGTTTCAGTTTCTGATCTCGGGAAATGTTTTAAAGATTTCGATATTTTTTATATATGGGGAAATTTCACTATATAAATTCAATTTTGATTGTTGATTGCGAATGAATAAAATTCATTGACAAATCCTTTTGAAACTATTATCATAGATGTTCTTAATGCATTAAAGATGATCTCTATAAAATATTATGATAGGTTTCCTTGGACGAACCTGGCAAGAATTGAAAGTTTTTCAAGATTTTCCGAGGGTTTTTTTTGTTTTTATATGGGGAAATTTCACTAAATTCAATTTTGATTGGGTTTTCAATGAAAATTCATTGACAAATCGTTTTGAAACTATTATCATAGATGTTCTTAATGCATTATAGATGATCTCTGTTAAATATTAGGATAGGTTTCCTTGGACGAACCTGTCAAAAGTTGAAAGTTTTTCTAGATTTTCCGACGTTTTTCGTTTTTATATGGGGAAATTTCATTAAATTCAATTCTGATTGGGTTTTCAATGAAAATTGCTTAACCAATCACTGGGAAATTGTTACCAGGCAATCGTAACGCATTAATGATCATCTCTGTACAGTTTAAGGATAGGTTTCCTTGGACGGATTTGGTCAAAAGTGAGAATTTCCCGACGTTTTCATGGTTTTTAATGTATTTTATATGGAAAATTTCACTATAAATCCAATTCTGATTGGGTTTTCAATGAAAATTCCTTAACCAATCATTGGGAAACTGTTATCAGATGTTCTTAACGCATTAATGATCATCTCTGTACAGTTTAAGGATAGGTTTCCTTGAACGGATTTGGTCAAAAGTCAAAAAATTTTGACAACGTTTTCACATGGGGGTTTTTTTTGAATGTATTTTATATGGAAAATTTCACTATATAAATCCAATTCTAATTGCGTTTTCGATTCTGTTTAATCTTTCCAGATTTTATCACGAAATTATATACAATAAATATTTAATTTAATTAAATCCTAAATTTTCTAATATTTTCATTAAAGACAGAGTCACCATGTCATCATCATCACCATCACCATCACCATCATCACCATCACCATCATCATCATCATCATCATCATCATCACCATCACCATCACCATCATCATCATCATCATCATCATCATCATTAGTAGCCGGTGGTGATATCGCTGTTGCGGCCGCCGCTGCCGAAGCCGCTGCCCATGAATATTTACTGTTAAATGTTATGCATGTGGCAATTGCCGTTCCAACACGTTTTCGTTTTCGTCGTGGTGCCTCCATGAATTCAATTAAATTTAGTTTTGGTTATTTCTATGAAATAAGTGAAAATCGTTTAATTTTACGGTATCGTGGTAAGGTGTTACAGGGTCCCGAAACCCCATTGACATTGAAAATGATCAATGAGGATACAATTTATGTACATGTGGATCAGGTCAATATGAATGCTGAATTGACATTGATCGGTTCAATGGATAATGTTTTACAATTGAATGAAGAACATTTACGTAATTATGATCCGTATACGGATTTTAAAATGATGGCCGATTTGGATAATGTCATCAATGCACTGGTTATTGATGATCATTTACGTTTAGGTGATTATCGGCAGCATCATCATGGTCGAGGAAGAGTTGAAGGTGAAGGAGAAGCAGATGAAGGAGAAGGAGATGAAGGAGATGAAGAAGGAGAAGGAGATGAAGAAGATGAAGAAGATGAAGGAGAAGATGAAGGAGACCATGAAATGATTAATTCACAGGAAGAAGTTGTTCAACAAAATAATGAAAATCAAATCGTTGTTAATGATCATAATGATGCTATTGATGTTGATGTTGACAATGATGATGTTCAACCAATGGATCAAAATCCAACGAATCCAGTTGATGGTAATCCAAATAATAATAATAATAATAATAATAATAATAATAATACTAATGTTGTTGTTGTTGGCAATAATGCCAATAATGGTAAATCCAATTTAATGAATTAATTTGATTTGATGTATTTATTTTTTAAAAAAAAAAAAATATATTTTAATTTAAATTTTCAAATGATGTGAAAAAAAAAAAAAAAAATTCATTATTTTGTTTATTTTTCATGTTTCTGTTTCATTTTATATGTGTATGTGCTTTATTTCCTTCCGTTCGATAAACAATTTGAGTGAGTGTGGCCGCCGCTGACTATTAGAAAGTGAACGGTATTTATTTTGGTTCAAATTTCTATTTGTTTTTGCTGAGCTTTATTTCTATAAATTTTTACTTCCGCTTTCTATTTCTATATGGCTATATGGCAAAGTATTATTTTTATTTTTTTTTTTTTTTTGCGGATCTGTAATGCTGAAAACACAACAAGAGCTTCAGCCGACTTCATTATGACAGCGAAGTAGAACATATGAGACTTCATACAATCAAACACAATACAAAGCTGAGAAGCTGACGCCCCGAGGTTGAAGCAACGCTCGAGTAGATCTATTTTCTATTCTCAATGGATAACTTTGTGTAACTTTTTAACCTCAAAATATGATTTTATTTATATTATAATTATGTGGTTATCAAAGCCAACGCTGGCAAAAGCTCACAGGTATTGTGTTTGACTCAACTTTAAACAAAGGTGTCAACGCCGAAGCTGAAGCCGACGTTGAAGCTGAAGCTCTTGTTGTGTTTTCAACATTAATCATCAACGCAGTACAGTACAGTAAATAAAAATAGTAAAATAGTAGAAGCAGCCCCAAGCATCGCATATCATATATCATATGATTCCATTTTACAATTTAAATTACACATTTAAAAAAAAAAAAAATTCCACAATTCGACAATTCCAAGTTTCCCATTCATTCATTCATTCATTCATTCATTAATCAATTCTTCAAAACCCCGAATTCATTCATCCATAAAACAATTATTAAAACTAATAATAATACTAATTAATTAATTAACACAAAAAAAAAAAACACATTAATTTACAATTTAATTTAATTTTATTTTTTTCTGTTCGTCCGCCCCGTCCACCCGCACCCCCCCCCCCCCCCCCCCCCAAAAAACCGTACAAATTCCACACAAAAAAAAATTCTACAGAAAATTTAATGTTTTGGTTAAATGAAAATGGTATTATTGAATTTGGCGAAAGTTTTAATGAAATTGAAATGTTCATTTATGATTGTGATTTAACCACGTCCGGACAAAATCCTTCAACATCATCGACAGAGTCTGGAAATCAATTATCGTCGTCGTCGTCGTCGTTGGCTGTTGATGATGATGATGAAGTTAAAGTTGAAGATGACAATCAGGCGGTTCACAAAAAAGATGCAGATTCTGTTCAGATGATGATGATGATGATGACTGATGACAATCCATCAATTTCGAAAGATAAAATTCAAAATACTAAAGGTATATTAATGTAAAAATTCCATAGATAATTCTTCTTTTTTTTGCTGACGGAAGTCGGTAGTCAATCTAATGAATAATTAATTTTTGTTTTATTATTTACAGTTAAAAATTTTGAAGAACATCAATTCAATATTATTATTGATTTTGAAATGGCTGAAACATTTCAATTTGCTGTTGATGATGATGATGTTGATGTTGATGTTGATGTTGATGTTGATGACAACGAAACAATCGAAACAAATAATGAAGTTATTAACAGTATTTCAACAATTGATAATATTGAGATAGGTAATTCGGGAAGTAATCAATCAGAAGAACAAATCAAAGTTAAAACTAATATATCAATAGACAAAGATCAAGGTGACAATAATAATGATGATGATGATGATGATGTCATCTGTCAAACCATTCATAATGTTGGAGATATGGAATTGGACATTCCAATGATTCCAATTGGTGAATATGAAACGGAATTTATGGAATGGTTTGGTTTGGAGACGGCCTCCGCAGTCATATCGAATGGCGAAGAATTTTATTTTGATATTGAAGCGATTGATGGATTGGGGGATTTGTTTGATGGCAATGTTGATGATGATGATGATGATGATGATGATGATGATGATGAGAATAAATTGGTTATTCATGATGAAGACATTGAGGATTCTGATGAGGATAAATTGGTTATTGATGAAGACGCCAAAATTGATGATATTTCAAATGATTGTGAATAGAATATAAGAATATATATAAAAAATTTTATAACCAAAAAAAAAAAAAAAAACTAGAATTTTAAGACAATAAAAGAAACAAAAAAACCAAACCAAAAACATCACCGCATTTTTGTTTAGAATTTTTCAATGGATTTTGGATAGGTATGATTTTGAAGGGATGCTAAATCCGAATAAATTGGTTTCAGAACGATTCAGACATTGGTTTTTGAGTTATAGCCCGGCAAAGATTTCCCAAAGTTTTGCTATACTAACCCCTTATGAAAAAATGGATTTTTCACGGAATCCTTTTAATGTGAGCAATCGGGCTGAAAACTTGCATAGGTATGTTTTAAGGGATGCTAAATCCGAATAAATTGGTTTCAGAACGATTCAGACATTGGTTTTTGAGTTATAGCCCCGCAAAGATTTCCCAAAGTTTTGCTATACTAACCCCTTATGAAAAAATGGATTTTTCACGGAATCCTTTTAATGTGAGCAATCGGGCTGAAAACTTGCATAGGTATGTTTTAAGGGATGCTAAATCCGAATAAATTGGTTTCAGAACGATTCAGACATTGGTTTTTGAGTTATAGCCCCGCAAAGATTTCCCAAAGTTTTGCTATACTAACCCCTTATGAAAAAATGGATTTTTCACGGAATCTTTTAAGTTTGTGCAATCGGGCTGAAAACTTGCATAGGTATGTTTTAAGGGATGCTAAATCCGAATAAATTGGTTTCAGAACGATTCAGACATTGGTTTTTGAGTTATAGCCCGGCAAAGATTTCCCAAAGTTTTGCTATACTAACCCCTTATGAAAAAATGGATTTTTCACGGAATCCTTTTAATGTGAGCAATCGGGCTGAAAACTTGCATAGGTATGTTTTAAGGGATGCTAAATCCGAATAAATTGGTTTCAGAACGATTCAGACATTGGTTTTTGAGTTATAGCCCCGCAAAGATTTCCCAAAGTTTTGCTATACTAACCCCTTATGAAAAAATGGATTTTTCACGGAATCCTTTAAATGTGAGCAATCGGGCTGAAAACTTGCATAGGTATGTTTTAAGGGATGCTAAATCCGAATAAATTGGTTTCAGAACGATTCAGACATTGGTTTTTGAGTTATAGCCCCGCAAAGATTTCCCAAAGTTTTGCTATACTAACCCCTTATGAAAAAATGGATTTTTCACGGAATCCTTTAAATGTGAGCAATCGGGCTGAAAACTTGCATAGGTATGTTTTAAGGGATGCTAAATCCGAATAAATTGGTTTCAGAACGATTCAGACATTGGTTTTTGAGTTATAGCCCCGCAAAGATTTCCCAAAGTTTTGCTATACTAACCCCTTATGAAAAAATGGATTTTTCACGGAATCTTTTAAGTTTGTGCAATCGGGCTGAAAACTTGCATAGGTATGTTTTAAGGGATGCTAAATCCGAATAAATTGGTTTCAGAACGATTCAGACATTGGTTTTTGAGTTATAGCCCCGCAAAGATTTCCCAAAGTTTTGCTATACTAACCCCTTATGAAAAAATGGATTTTTCACGGAATCCTTTAAATGTGAGCAATCGGGCTGAAAACTTGCATAGGTATGTTTTAAGGGATGCTAAATCCGAATAAATTGGTTTCAGAACGATTCAGACATTGGTTTTTGAGTTATAGCCCCGCAAAGATTTCCCAAAGTTTTGCTATACTAACCCCTTATGAAAAAATGGATTTTTCACGGAATCTTTTAAGTTTGTGCAATCGGGCTGAAAACTTGCATAGGTATGTTTTAAGGGATGCTAAATCCGAATAAATTGGTTTCAGAACGATTCAGACATTGGTTTTTGAGTTATAGCCCGGCAAAGATTTCCCAAAGTTTTGCTATACTAACCCCTTATGAAAAAATGGATTTTTCACGGAATCTTTTAAGTTTGTGCAATCGGGCTGAAAACTTGCATAGGTATGTTTTAAAGGATGCTAAATCCGAATAAATTGGTTTCAGAACGATTCAGACATTGGTTTTTGAGTTATAGCCCCGCAAAGATTTCCCAAAGTTTTGCTATACTAACCCCTTATGAAAAAATGGATTTTTCACGGAATCTTTTAAGTTTGTGCAATCGGGCTGAAAACTTGCATAGGTATGTTTTAAGGGATGCTAAATCCGAATAAATTGGTTTCAGAACGATTCAGACATTGGTTTTTGAGTTATAGCCCGGCAAAGATTTCCCAAAATTTTGCTATACTAACCCCTTATGAAAAAATGGATTTTTCACGGAATCTTTTAAGTTTGTGCAATCGGGCTGAAAACTTGCATAGGTATGTTTTAAAGGATGCTAAATCCGAATAAATTGGTTTCAGAACGATTCAGACATTGGTTTTTGAGTTATAGCCCGGCAAAGATTTCCCAAAGTTTTGCTATACTAACCCCTTATGAAAAAATGGATTTTTCACGGAATCCTTTTAATGTGAGCAATCGGGCTGAAAACTTGCATAGGTATGTTTTAAGGGATGCTAAATCCGAATAAATTGGTTTCAGAACGATTCAGACATTGGTTTTTGAGTTATAGCCCGGCAAAGATTTCCCAAAGTTTTGCTATACTAACCCCTTATGAAAAAATGGATTTTTCACGGAATCCTTTTAATGTGAGCAATCGGGCTGAAAACTTGCATAGGTATGTTTTAAGGGATGCTAAATCCGAATAAATTGGTTTCAGAACGATTCAGACATTGGTTTTTGAGTTATAGCCCCGCAAAGATTTCCCAAAGTTTTGCTATACTAACCCCTTATGAAAAAATGGATTTTTCACGGAATCCTTTTAATGTGAGCAATCGGGCTGAAAACTTGCATAGGTATGTTTTAAGGGATGCTAAATCCGAATAAATTGGTTTCAGAACGATTCAGACATTGGTTTTTGAGTTATAACCCGGCAAAGATTTCCCAAAGTTTTGCTATACTAAACCCTTTTGAAAAAATGGATTTTTCACGGAATCCTTTTAATGTGAGCAATCGGGCTGAAAACTTGCATAGGTATGTTTTAAGGGATGCTAAATCCGAATAAATTGGTTTCAGAACGATTCAGACATTGGTTTTTGAGTTATAGCCCGGCAAAGATTTCCCAAAGTTTTGCTATACTAACCCCTTATGAAAAAATGGATTTTTCACGGAATCCTTTTAATGTGAGCAATCGGGCTGAAAACTTGCATAGGTATGTTTTAAAGGATGCTAAATCCGAATAAATTGGTTTCAGAACGATTCAGACATTGGTTTTTGAGTTATAGCCCGGCAAAGATTTCCCAAAGTTTTGCTATACTAACCCCTTATGAAAAAATGGATTTTTCACGGAATCCTTTTAATGTGAGCAATCGGGCTGAAAACTTGCATAGGTATGTTTTAAGGGATGCTAAATCCGAATAAATTGGTTTCAGAACGATTCAGATATTGGTTTTTGAGTTATAGCCCCGCAAAGATTTCCCAAAGTTTTGCTATACTAACCCCTTATGAAAAAATGGATTTTTCACGGAATCCTTTAAGTTTGAGCAATCGGGCTGAAAACTTGCATAGGTATGTTTTAAGGGATGCTAAATCCGAATAAATTGGTTTCAGAACGATTTAGACATTGGTTTTTGAGTTATAGCCCCGCAAAGATTTCCCAAAGTTTTGCTATACTAACCCCTTATGAAAAAATGGATTTTTCACGGAATCCTTTTAATGTGAGCAATCGGGCTGAAAACTTGCATAGGTATGTTTTAAGGGATGCTAAATCCGAATAAATTGGTTTCAGAACGATTCAGACATTGGTTTTTGAGTTATAGCCCCGCAAAGATTTCCCAAAGTTTTGCTATACTAACCACTTATGAAAAAATGGATTTTTCACGGAATCCTTTTAATGTGAGCAATCGGGCTGAAAACTTGCATAGGTGTGTTTTAAGGGATGCTAAATCCGAATAAATTGGTTTCAGAACGATTCAGACATTGGTTTTTGAGTTATAGCCCGGCAAAGATTTCCCAAAGTTTTGCTATACTAACCCCTTATGAAAAAATGGATTTTTCACGGAATCCTTTTAATGTGAGCAATCGGGCTGAAAACTTGCATAGGTATGTTTTAAGGGATGCTAAATCCGAATAAATTGGTTTCAGAACGATTCAGACATTGGTTTTTGAGTTATAGCCCCGCAAAGATTTCCCAAAGTTTTGCTATACTAACCCCTTATGAAAAAATGGATTTTTCACGGAATCCTTTTAATGTGAGCAATCGGGCTGAAAACTTGCATAGGTATGTTTTAAGGGATGCTAAATCCGAATAAATTGGTTTCAGAACGATTCAGACATTGGTTTTTGAGTTATAGCCCCGCAAAGATTTCCCAAAGTTTTGCTATACTAACCCCTTATGAAAAAATGGATTTTTCACGGAATCCTTTTAATGTGAGCAATCGGGCTGAAAACTTGCATAGGTATGTTTTAAGGGATGCTAAATCCGAATAAATTGGTTTCAGAACGATTCAGACATTGGTTTTTGAGTTATAGCCCCGCAAAGATTTCCCAAAGTTTTGCTATACTAACCCCTTATGAAAAAATGGATTTTTCACGGAATCCTTTTAATGTGAGCAATCGGGCTGAAAACTTGCATAGGTATGTTTTAAGGGATGCTAAATCCGAATAAATTGGTTTCAGAACGATTCAGACATTGGTTTTTGAGTTATAGCCCCGCAAAGATTTCCCAAAGTTTTGCTATACTAACCCCTTATGAAAAAATGGATTTTTCACGGAATCCTTTTAATGTGAGCAATCGGGCTGAAAACTTGCATAGGTATGTTTTAAGGGATGCTAAATCCGAATAAATTGGTTTCAGAACGATTCAGACATTGGTTTTTGAGTTATAGCCCCGCAAAGATTTCCCAAAGTTTTGCTATACTAACCCCTTATGAAAAAATGGATTTTTCACGGAATCCTTTTAATGTGAGCAATCGGGCTGAAAACTTGCATAGGTATGTTTTAAGGGATGCTAAATCCGAATAAATTGGTTTCAGAACGATTCAGACATTGGTTTTTGAGTTATAGCCCCGCAAAGATTTCCCAAAGTTTTGCTATACTAACCCCTTATGAAAAAATGGATTTTTCACGGAATCTTTTAAGTTTGTGCAATCGGGCTGAAAACTTGCATAGGTATGTTTTAAGGGATGCTAAATCCGAATAAATTGGTTTCAGAACGATTCAGACATTGGTTTTTGAGTTATAGCCCGGCAAAGATTTCCCAAAGTTTTGCTATACTAACCCCTTATGAAAAAATGGATTTTTCACGGAATCCTTTTAATGTGAGCAATCGGGCTGAAAACTTGCATAGGTATGTTTTAAGGTATGCTAAATCCGAATAAATTGGTTTCAGAACGATTCAGACATTGGTTTTTGAGTTATAGCCCGGCAAAGATTTCCCAAAGTTTTGCTATACTAACCCCTTATGAAAAAATGGATTTTTCACGGAATCTTTTAAGTTTGTGCAATCGGGCTGAAAACTTGCATAGGTATGTTTTAAGGGATGCTAAATCCGAATAAATTGGTTTCAGAACGATTCAGACATTGGTTTTTGAGTTATAGCCCGGCAAAGATTTCCCAAAGTTTTGCTATACTAACCCCTTATGAAAAAATGGATTTTTCACGGAATCCTTTTAATGTGAGCAATCGGGCTGAAAACTTGCATAGGTATGTTTTAAGGTATGCTAAATCCGAATAAATTGGTTTCAGAACGATTCAGACATTGGTTTTTGAGTTATAGCCCCGCAAAGATTTCCCAAAGTTTTGCTATACTAACCCCTTATGAAAAAATGGATTTTTCACGGAATCTTTTAAGTTTGTGCAATCGGGCTGAAAACTTGCATAGGTATGTTTTAAGGGATGCTAAATCCGAATAAATTGGTTTCAGAACGATTCAGACATTGGTTTTTGAGTTATAGCCCGGCAAAGATTTCCCAAAGTTTTGCTATACTAACCCCTTATGAAAAAATGGATTTTTCACGGAATCCTTTTAATGTGAGCAATCGGGCTGAAAACTTGCATAGGTATGTTTTAAGGTATGCTAAATCCGAATAAATTGGTTTCAGAACGATTCAGACATTGGTTTTTGAGTTATAGCCCGGCAAAGATTTCCCAAAGTTTTGCTATACTAACCCCTTATGAAAAAATGGATTTTTCACGGAATCCTTTTAATGTGAGCAATCGGGCTGAAAACTTGCATAGGTATGTTTTAAGGTATGCTAAATCCGAATAAATTGGTTTCAGAACGATTCAGACATTGGTTTTTGAGTTATAGTCCGGCAAAGATTTCCCAAAGTTTTGCTATACTAACCCCTTATGAAAAAATGGATTGTTCACGGAATCTTTTAAGTTTGTGCAATCGGGCTGAAAACTTGCATAGGTATGTTTTAAGGGATGCTAAATCCGAATAAATTGGTTTCAGAACGATTCAGACATTGGTTTTTGAGTTATAGCCCGGCAAAGATTTCCCAAAGTTTTGCTATACTAACCCCTTATGAAAAAATGGATTTTTCACGGAATCCTTTTAATGTGAGCAATCGGGCTGAAAACTTGCATAGGTATGTTTTAAGGTATGCTAAATCCGAATAAATTGGTTTCAGAACGATTCAGACATTGGTTTTTGAGTTATAGCCCCGCAAAGATTTCCCAAAGTTTTGCTATACTAACCCCTTATGAAAAAATGGATTTTTCACGGAATCTTTTAAGTTTGTGCAATCGGGCTGAAAACTTGCATAGGTATGTTTTAAGGGATGCTAAATCCGAATAAATTGGTTTCAGAACGATTCAGACATTGGTTTTTGAGTTATAGCCCGGCAAAGATTTCCCAAAGTTTTGCTATACTAACCCCTTATGAAAAAATGGATTTTTCACGGAATCCTTTTAATGTGAGCAATCGGGCTGAAAACTTGCATAGGTATGTTTTAAGGGATGCTAAATCCGAATAAATTGGTTTCAGAACGATTCAGACATTGGTTTTTGAGTTATAGCCCGGCAAAGATTTCCCAAAGTTTTGCTATACTAACCCCTTATGAAAAAATGGATTTTTCACGGAATCTTTTAAGTTTGTGCAATCGGGCTGAAAACTTGCATAGGTATGTTTTAAGGGATGCTAAATCCGAATAAATTGGTTTCAGAACGATTCAGACATTGGTTTTTGAGTTATAGCCCGGCAAAGATTTCCCAAAGTTTTGCTATACTAACCCCTTATGAAAAAATGGATTTTTCACGGAATCTTTTAAGTTTGTGCAATCGGGCTGAAAACTTGCATAGGTATGTTTTAAGGTATGCTAAATCCGAATAAATTGGTTTCAGAACGATTCAGACATTGGTTTTTGAGTTATAGCCCCGCAAAGATTTCCCAAAGTTTTGCTATACTAACCCCTTATGAAAAAATGGATTTTTCACGGAATCTTTTAAGTTTGTGCAATCGGGCTGAAAACTTGCATAGGTATGTTTTAAGGGATGCTAAATCCGAATAAATTGGTTTCAGAACGATTCAGACATTGGTTTTTGAGTTATAGCCCGGCAAAGATTTCCCAAAGTTTTGCTATACTAACCCCTTATGAAAAAATGGATTTTTCACGGAATCCCTTAAGTTTGAGCAATCGGGCTGAAAACTTGCATAGGTATGTTTTAAGGGATGCTAAATCCGAATAAATTGGTTTCAGAACGATTCAGACATTGGTTTTTGAGTTATAGCCCGGCAAAGATTTCCCAAAGTTTTGCTATACTAACCCCTTATGAAAAAATGGATTTTTCACGGAATCCTTTTAATGTGTGCAATCGGGCTGAAAACTTGCATAGGTATGTTTTAAGGGATGCTAAATCCGAATAAATTGGTTTCAGAACGATTCAGACATTGGTTTTTGAGTTATAGCCCCGCAAAGATTTCCCAAAGTTTTGCTATACTAACCCCTTATGAAAAAATGGATTTTTCACGGAATCTTTTAAGTTTGTGCAATCGGGCTGAAAACTTGCATAGGTATGTTTTAAGGGATGCTAAATCCGAATAAATTGGTTTCAGAACGATTCAGACATTGGTTTTTGAGTTATAGCCCCGCAAAGATTTCCCAAAGTTTTGCTATACTAACCCCTTATGAAAAAATGGATTTTTCACGGAATCTTTTAAGTTTGTGCAATCGGGCTGAAAACTTGCATAGGTATGTTTTAAGGGATGCTAAATCCGAATAAATTGGTTTCAGAACGATTCAGACATTGGTTTTTGAGTTATAGCCCGGCAAAGATTTCCCAAAGTTTTGCTATACTAACCCCTTATGAAAAAATGGATTTTTCACGGAATCCCTTAAGTTTGAGCAATCGGGCTGAAAACTTGCATAGGTATGTTTTAAGGGATGCTAAATCCGAATAAATTGGTTTCAGAACGATTCAGACATTGGTTTTTGAGTTATAGCCCGGCAAAGATTTCCCAAAGTTTTGCTATACTAACCCCTTATGAAAAAATGGATTTTTCACGGAATCCTTTTAATGTGTGCAATCGGGCTGAAAACTTGCATAGGTATGTTTTAAGGGATGCTAAATCCGAATAAATTGGTTTCAGAACGATTCAGACATTGGTTTTTGAGTTATAGCCCCGCAAAGATTTCCCAAAGTTTTGCTATACTAACCCCTTATGAAAAAATGGATTTTTCACGGAATCTTTTAAGTTTGTGCAATCGGGCTGAAAACTTGCATAGGTATGTTTTAAGGGATGCTAAATCCGAATAAATTGGTTTCAGAACGATTCAGACATTGGTTTTTGAGTTATAGCCCGGCAAAGATTTCCCAAAGTTTTGCTATACTAACCCCTTATGAAAAAATGGATTTTTCACGGAATCTTTTAAGTTTGTGCAATCGGGCTGAAAACTTGAATAGGTATGTTTTAAAGGATGCTAAATCCGAATAAATTGGTTTCAGAACGATTCAGACATTGGTTTTTGAGTTATAGCCCGGCAAAGATTTCCCAAAGTTTTGCTATACTAACCCCTTATGAAAAAATGGATTTTTCACGGAATCCTTTTAATGTGAGCAATCGGGCTGAAAACTTGCATAGGTATGTTTTAAGGGATGCTAAATCCGAATAAATTGGTTTCAGAACGATTCAGACATTGGTTTTTGAGTTATAGCCCCGCAAAGATTTCCCAAAGTTTTGCTATACTAACCCCTTATGAAAAAATGGATTTTTCACGGAATCTTTTAAGTTTGTGCAATCGGGCTGAAAACTTGCATAGGTATGTTTTAAGGGATGCTAAATCCGAATAAATTGGTTTCAGAACGATTCAGACATTGGTTTTTGAGTTATAGCCCCGCAAAGATTTCCCAAAGTTTTGCTATACTAACCCCTTATGAAAAAATGGATTTTTCACGGAATCTTTTAAGTTTGTGCAATCGGGCTGAAAACTTGAATAGGTATGTTTTAAAGGATGCTAAATCCGAATAAATTGGTTTCAGAACGATTCAGACATTGGTTTTTGAGTTATAGCCCGGCAAAGATTTCCCAAAGTTTTGCTATACTAACCCCTTATGAAAAAATGGATTTTTCACGGAATCCTTTTAATGTGAGCAATCGGGCTGAAAACTTGCATAGGTATGTTTTAAGGGATGCTAAATCCGAATAAATTGGTTTCAGAACGATTCAGATATTGGTTTTTGAGTTATAGCCCCGCAAAGATTTCCCAAAGTTTTGCTATACTAACCCCTTATGAAAAAATGGATTTTTCACGGAATCCTTTTAATGTGAGCAATCGGGCTGAAAACTTGCATAGGTATGTTTTAAGGGATGCTAAATCCGAATAAATTGGTTTCAGAACGATTCAGACATTGGTTTTTGAGTTATAGCCCCGCAAATATTTCCCAAAGTTTTGCTATACTAACCCCTTATGAAAAAATGGATTTTTCACGGAATCCTTTTAATGTGAGCAATCGGGCTGAAAACTTGCATAGGTATGTTTTAAGGGATGCTAAATCCGAATAAATTGGTTTCAGAACGATTCAGACATTGGTTTTTGAGTTATAGCCCCGCAAAGATTTCCCAAAGTTTTGCTATACTAACCACTTATGAAAAAATGGATTTTTCACGGAATCCTTTTAATGTGAGCAATCGGGCTGAAAACTTGCATAGGTGTGTTTTAAGGGATGCTAAATCCGAATAAATTGGTTTCAGAACGATTCAGACATTGGTTTTTGAGTTATAGCCCCGCAAAGATTTCCCAAAGTTTTGCTATACTAACCCCTTATGAAAAAATGGATTTTTCACGGAATCCTTTTAATGTGAGCAATCGGGCTGAAAACTTGCATAGGTATGTTTTAAGGTATGCTAAATCCGAATAAATTGGTTTCAGAACGATTCAGACATTGGTTTTTGAGTTATAGCCCCGCAAAGATTTCCCAAAGTTTTGCTATACTAACCCCTTATGAAAAAATGGATTTTTCACGGAATCTTTTAAGTTTGTGCAATCGGGTTGAAAACTTGCATAGGTATGTTTTAAGGGATGCTAAATCCGAATAAATTGGTTTCAGAACGATTCAGACATTGGTTTTTGAGTTATAGCCCGGCAAAGATTTCCCAAAGTTTTGCTATACTAACCCCTTATGAAAAAATGGATTTTTCACGGAATCCCTTAAGTTTGAGCAATCGGGCTGAAAACTTGCATAGGTATGTTTTAAGGGATGCTAAATCCGAATAAATTGGTTTCAGAACGATTCAGACATTGGTTTTTGAGTTATAGCCCGGCAAAGATTTCCCAAAGTTTTGCTATACTAACCCCTTATGAAAAAATGGATTTTTCACGGAATCCTTTTAATGTGTGCAATCGGGCTGAAAACTTGCATAGGTATGTTTTAAGGGATGCTAAATCCGAATAAATTGGTTTCAGAACGATTCAGACATTGGTTTTTGAGTTATAGCCCCGCAAAGATTTCCCAAAGTTTTGCTATACTAACCCCTTATGAAAAAATGGATTTTTCACGGAATCTTTTAAGTTTGTGCAATCGGGCTGAAAACTTGCATAGGTATGTTTTAAGGGATGCTAAATCCGAATAAATTGGTTTCAGAACGATTCAGACATTGGTTTTTGAGTTATAGCCCGGCAAAGATTTCCCAAAGTTTTGCTATACTAACCCCTTATGAAAAAATGGATTTTTCACGGAATCTTTTAAGTTTGTGCAATCGGGCTGAAAACTTGAATAGGTATGTTTTAAAGGATGCTAAATCCGAATAAATTGGTTTCAGAACGATTCAGACATTGGTTTTTGAGTTATAGCCCGGCAAAGATTTCCCAAAGTTTTGCTATACTAACCCCTTATGAAAAAATGGATTTTTCACGGAATCCTTTTAATGTGAGCAATCGGGCTGAAAACTTGCATAGGTATGTTTTAAGGGATGCTAAATCCGAATAAATTGGTTTCAGAACGATTCAGACATTGGTTTTTGAGTTATAGCCCCGCAAAGATTTCCCAAAGTTTTGCTATACTAACCCCTTATGAAAAAATGGATTTTTCACGGAATCTTTTAAGTTTGTGCAATCGGGCTGAAAACTTGAATAGGTATGTTTTAAAGGATGCTAAATCCGAATAAATTGGTTTCAGAACGATTCAGACATTGGTTTTTGAGTTATAGCCCCGCAAAGATTTCCCAAAGTTTTGCTATACTAACCCCTTATGAAAAAATGGATTTTTCACGGAATCCTTTTAATGTGAGCAATCGGGCTGAAAACTTGCATAGGTATGTTTTAAGGGATGCTAAATCCGAATAAATTGGTTTCAGAACGATTCAGATATTGGTTTTTGAGTTATAGCCCCGCAAAGATTTCCCAAAGTTTTGCTATACTAACCCCTTATGAAAAAATGGATTTTTCACGGAATCCTTTAAGTTTGAGCAATCGGGCTGAAAACTTGCATAGGTATGTTTTAAGGGATGCTAAATCCGAATAAATTGGTTTCAGAACGATTCAGACATTGGTTTTTGAGTTATAGCCCCGCAAATATTTCCCAAAGTTTTGCTATACTAACCCCTTATGAAAAAATGGATTTTTCACGGAATCCTTTTAATGTGAGCAATCGGGCTGAAAACTTGCATAGGTATGTTTTAAGGGATGCTAAATCCGAATAAATTGGTTTCAGAACGATTCAGACATTGGTTTTTGAGTTATAGCCCCGCAAAGATTTCCCAAAGTTTTGCTATACTAACCCCTTATGAAAAAATGGATTTTTCACGGAATCCTTTTAATGTGAGCAATCGGGCTGAAAACTTGCATAGGTATGTTTTAAGGGATGCTAAATCCGAATAAATTGGTTTCAGAACGATTCAGACATTGGTTTTTGAGTTATAGCCCCGCAAAGATTTCCCAAAGTTTTGCTATACTAACCCCTTATGAAAAAATGGATTTTTCACGGAATCCTTTTAATGTGAGCAATCGGGCTGAAAACTTGCATAGGTATGTTTTAAGGGATGCTAAATCCGAATAAATTGGTTTCAGAACGATTCAGACATTGGTTTTTGAGTTATAGCCCGGCAAAGATTTCCCAAAATTTTGCTATACTAACCCCTTATGAAAAAATGGATTTTTCACGGAATCTTTTAAGTTTGTGCAATCGGGCTGAAAACTTGCATAGGTATGTTTTAAAGGATGCTAAATCCGAATAAATTGGTTTCAGAACGATTCAGACATTGGTTTTTGAGTTATAGCCCGGCAAAGATTTCCCAAAGTTTTGCTATACTAACCCCTTATGAAAAAATGGATTTTTCACGGAATCCTTTTAATGTGAGCAATCGGGCTGAAAACTTGCATAGGTATGTTTTAAGGGATGCTAAATCCGAATAAATTGGTTTCAGAACGATTTAGACATTGGTTTTTGAGTTATAGCCCGGCAAAGATTTCCCAAAGTTTTGCTATACTAACCCCTTATGAAAAAATGGATTTTTCACGGAATCCTTTTAATGTGAGCAATCGGGCTGAAAACTTGCATAGGTATGTTTTAAGGGATGCTAAATCCGAATAAATTGGTTTCAGAACGATTCAGATATTGGTTTTTGAGTTATAGCCCCGCAAAGATTTCCCAAAGTTTTGCTATACTAACCCCTTATGAAAAAATGGATTTTTCACGGAATCCTTTTAATGTGAGCAATCGGGCTGAAAACTTGCATAGGTATGTTTTAAGGGATGCTAAATCCGAATAAATTGGTTTCAGAACGATTCAGACATTGGTTTTTTAGTTATAGCCCCGCAAAGATTTCCCAAAGTTTTGCTATACTAACCCCTTATGAAAAAATGGATTTTTCACGGAATCCTTTTAATGTGAGCAATCGGGCTGAAAACTTGCATAGGTATGTTTTAAGGGATGCTAAATCCGAATAAATTGGTTTCAGAACGATTCAGACATTGGTTTTTGAGTTATAGCCCCGCAAAGATTTCCCAAAGTTTTGCTATACTAACCCCTTATGAAAAAATGGATTTTTCACGGAATCCTTTAAATGTGAGCAATCGGGCTGAAAACTTGCATAGGTATGTTTTAAGGGATGCTAAATCCGAATAAATTGGTTTCAGAACGATTCAGACATTGGTTTTTGAGTTATAGCCCGGCAAAGATTTCCCAAAATTTTGCTATACTAACCCCTTATGAAAAAATGGATTTTTCACGGAATCTTTTAAGTTTGTGCAATCGGGCTGAAAACTTGCATAGGTATGTTTTAAGGGATGCTAAATCCGAATAAATTGGTTTCAGAACGATTCAGATATTGGTTTTTGAGTTATAGCCCCGCAAAGATTTCCCAAAGTTTTGCTATACTAACCCCTTATGAAAAAATGGATTTTTCACGGAATCCTTTTAATGTGAGCAATCGGGCTGAAAACTTGCATAGGTATGTTTTAAGGGATGCTAAATCCGAATAAATTGGTTTCAGAACGATTCAGACATTGGTTTTTGAGTTATAGCCCGGCAAAGATTTCCCAAAATTTTGCTATACTAACCCCTTATGAAAAAATGGATTTTTCACGGAATCTTTTAAGTTTGTGCAATCGGGCTGAAAACTTGCATAGGTATGTTTTAAGGGATGCTAAATCCGAATAAATTGGTTTCAGAACGATTCAGATATTGGTTTTTGAGTTATAGCCCCGCAAAGATTTCCCAAAGTTTTGCTATACTAACCCCTTATGAAAAAATGGATTTTTCACGGAATCCTTTTAATGTGAGCAATCGGGCTGAAAACTTGCATAGGTATGTTTTAAGGGATGCTAAATCCGAATAAATTGGTTTCAGAACGATTCAGACATTGGTTTTTGAGTTATAGCCCGGCAAAGATTTCCCAAAATTTTGCTATACTAACCCCTTATGAAAAAATGGATTTTTCACGGAATCTTTTAAGTTTGTGCAATCGGGCTGAAAACTTGCATAGGTATGTTTTAAGGGATGCTAAATCCGAATAAATTGGTTTCAGAACGATTCAGATATTGGTTTTTGAGTTATAGCCCCGCAAAGATTTCCCAAAGTTTTGCTATACTAACCCCTTATGAAAAAATGGATTTTTCACGGAATCCTTTTAATGTGAGCAATCGGGCTGAAAACTTGCATAGGTATGTTTTAAGGGATGCTAAATCCGAATAAATTGGTTTCAGAACGATTCAGACATTGGTTTTTGAGTTATAGCCCCGCAAAGATTTCCCAAAGTTTTGCTATACTAACCCCTTATGAAAAAATGGATTTTTCACGGAATCTTTTAAGTTTGTGCAATCGGGCTGAAAACTTGCATAGGTATGTTTTAAGGGATGCTAAATCCGAATAAATTGGTTTCAGAACGATTCAGATATTGGTTTTTGAGTTATAGCCCCGCAAAGATTTCCCAAAGTTTTGCTATACTAACCCCTTATGAAAAAATGGATTTTTCACGGAATCCTTTTAATGTGAGCAATCGGGCTGAAAACTTGCATAGGTATGTTTTAAGGGATGCTAAATCCGAATAAATTGGTTTCAGAACGATTCAGACATTGGTTTTTGAGTTATAGCCCGGCAAAGATTTCCCAAAGTTTTGCTATACTAACCCCTTATGAAAAAATGGATTTTTCACGGAATCTTTTAAGTTTGTGCAATCGGGCTGAAAACTTGCATAGGTATGTTTTAAGGGATGCTAAATCCGAATAAATTGGTTTCAGAACGATTCAGACATTGGTTTTTGAGTTATAGCCCGGCAAAGATTTCCCAAAATTTTGCTATACTAACCCCTTATGAAAAAATGGATTTTTCACGGAATCTTTTAAGTTTGTGCAATCGGGCTGAAAACTTGCATAGGTATGTTTTAAGGGATGCTAAATCCGAATAAATTGGTTTCAGAACGATTCAGATATTGGTTTTTGAGTTATAGCCCCGCAAAGATTTCCCAAAGTTTTGCTATACTAACCCCTTATGAAAAAATGGATTTTTCACGGAATCCTTTTAATGTGAGCAATCGGGCTGAAAACTTGCATAGGTATGTTTTAAGGGATGCTAAATCCGAATAAATTGGTTTCAGAACGATTCAGACATTGGTTTTTGAGTTATAGCCCCGCAAAGATTTCCCAAAGTTTTGCTATACTAACCCCTTATGAAAAAATGGATTTTTCACGGAATCCTTTTAATGTGAGCAATCGGGCTGAAAACTTGCATAGGTATGTTTTAAGGGATGCTAAATCCGAATAAATTGGTTTCAGAACGATTCAGACATTGGTTTTTGAGTTATAGCCCCGCAAAGATTTCCCAAAGTTTTGCTATACTAACCCCTTATGAAAAAATGGATTTTTCACGGAATCCTTTAAATGTGAGCAATCGGGCTGAAAACTTGCATAGGTATGTTTTAAGGGATGCTAAATCCGAATAAATTGGTTTCAGAACGATTCAGACATTGGTTTTTGAGTTATAGCCCCGCAAAGATTTCCCAAAGTTTTGCTATACTAACCCCTTATGAAAAAATGGATTTTTCACGGAATCCTTTTAATGTGAGGAATCGGGCTGAAAACTTGCATAGGTATGTTTTAAGGGATGCTAAATCCGAATAAATTGGTTTCAGAACGATTCAGACATTGGTTTTTGAGTTATAGCCCCGCAAAGATTTCCCAAAGTTTTGCTATACTAACCCCTTATGAAAAAATGGATTTTTCACGGAATCCTTTAAATGTGAGCAATCGGGCTGAAAACTTGCATAGGTATGTTTTAAGGGATGCTAAATCCGAATAAATTGGTTTCAGAACGATTCAGACATTGGTTTTTGAGTTATAGCCCGGCAAAGATTTCCCAAAATTTTGCTATACTAACCCCTTATGAAAAAATGGATTTTTCACGGAATCTTTTAAGTTTGTGCAATCGGGCTGAAAACTTGCATAGGTATGTTTTAAGGGATGCTAAATCCGAATAAATTGGTTTCAGAACGATTCAGATATTGGTTTTTGAGTTATAGCCCGGCAAAGATTTCCCAAAATTTTGCTATACTAACCCCTTATGAAAAAATGGATTTTTCACGGAATCTTTTAAGTTTGTGCAATCGGGCTGAAAACTTGCATAGGTATGTTTTAAGGGATGCTAAATCCGAATAAATTGGTTTCAGAACGATTCAGACATTGGTTTTTGAGTTATAGCCCGGCAAAGATTTCCCAAAATTTTGCTATACTAACCCCTTATGAAAAAATGGATTTTTCACGGAATCTTTTAAGTTTGTGCAATCGGGCTGAAAACTTGCATAGGTATGTTTTAAGGGATGCTAAATCCGAATAAATTGGTTTCAGAACGATTCAGATATTGGTTTTTGAGTTATAGCCCGACAAAGATTTCCCAAAGTTTTGCTATACTAACCCCTTATGAAAAAATGGATTTTTCACGGAATCCTTTTAATGTGAGCAATCGGGCTGAAAACTTGCATAGGTATGTTTTAAGGGATGCTAAATCCGAATAAATTGGTTTCAGAACGATTCAGACATTGGTTTTTGAGTTATAGCCCCGCAAAGATTTCCCAAAGTTTTGCTATACTAACCCCTTATGAAAAAATGGATTTTTCACGGAATCCTTTTAATGTGAGCAATCGGGCTGAAAACTTGCATAGGTATGTTTTAAGGGATGCTAAATCCGAATAAATTGGTTTCAGAACGATTCAGACATTGGTTTTTGAGTTATAGCCCCGCAAAGATTTCCCAAAGTTTTGCTATACTAACCCCTTATGAAAAAATGGATTTTTCACGGAATCCTTTAAATGTGAGCAATCGGGCTGAAAACTTGCATAGGTATGTTTTAAGGGATGCTAAATCCGAATAAATTGGTTTCAGAACGATTCAGACATTGGTTTTTGAGTTATAGCCCGGCAAAGATTTCCCAAAATTTTGCTATACTAACCCCTTATGAAAAAATGGATTTTTCACGGAATCTTTTAAGTTTGTGCAATCGGGCTGAAAACTTCCATAGGTATGTTTTAAGGGATGCTAAATCCGAATAAATTGGTTTCAGAACGATTCAGATATTGGTTTTTGAGTTATAGCCCCGCAAAGATTTCCCAAAGTTTTGCTATACTAACCCCTTATGAAAAAATGGATTTTTCACGGAATCCTTTTAATGTGAGCAATCGGGCTGAAAACTTGCATAGGTATGTTTTAAGGGATGCTAAATCCGAATAAATTGGTTTCAGAACGATTCAGACATTGGTTTTTGAGTTATAGCCCGGCAAAGATTTCCCAAAGTTTTGCTATACTAACCCCTTATGAAAAAATGGATTTTTCACGGAATCTTTTAAGTTTGTGCAATCGGGCTGAAAACTTGCATAGGTATGTTTTAAGGGATGCTAAATCCGAATAAATTGGTTTCAGAACGATTCAGATATTGGTTTTTGAGTTATAGCCCCGCAAAGATTTCCCAAAGTTTTGCTATACTAACCCCTTATGAAAAAATGGATTTTTCACGGAATCCTTTTAATGTGAGCAATCGGGCTGAAAACTTGCATAGGTATGTTTTAAGGGATGCTAAATCCGAATAAATTGGTTTCAGAACGATTCAGACATTGGTTTTTGAGTTATAGCCCGGCAAAGATTTCCCAAAGTTTTGCTATACTAACCCCTTATGAAAAAATGGATTTTTCACGGAATCTTTTAAGTTTGTGCAATCGGGCTGAAAACTTGCATAGGTATGTTTTAAGGGATGCTAAATCCGAATAAATTGGTTTCAGAACGATTCAGACATTGGTTTTTGAGTTATAGCCCGGCAAAGATTTCCCAAAATTTTGCTATACTAACCCCTTATGAAAAAATGGATTTTTCACGGAATCTTTTAAGTTTGTGCAATCGGGCTGAAAACTTGCATAGGTATGTTTTAAGGGATGCTAAATCCGAATAAATTGGTTTCAGAACGATTCAGATATTGGTTTTTGAGTTATAGCCCCGCAAAGATTTCCCAAAGTTTTGCTATACTAACCCCTTATGAAAAAATGGATTTTTCACGGAATCCTTTTAATGTGAGCAATCGGGCTGAAAACTTGCATAGGTATGTTTTAAGGGATGCTAAATCCGAATAAATTGGTTTCAGAACGATTCAGACATTGGTTTTTGAGTTATAGCCCCGCAAAGATTTCCCAAAGTTTTGCTATACTAACCCCTTATGAAAAAATGGATTTTTCACGGAATCCTTTTAATGTGAGCAATCGGGCTGAAAACTTGCATAGGTATGTTTTAAGGGATGCTAAATCCGAATAAATTGGTTTCAGAACGATTCAGACATTGGTTTTTGAGTTATAGCCCCGCAAAGATTTCCCAAAGTTTTGCTATACTAACCCCTTATGAAAAAATGGATTTTTCACGGAATCCTTTAAATGTGAGCAATCGGGCTGAAAACTTGCATAGGTATGTTTTAAGGGATGCTAAATCCGAATAAATTGGTTTCAGAACGATTCAGACATTGGTTTTTGAGTTATAGCCCCGCAAAGATTTCCCAAAGTTTTGCTATACTAACCCCTTATGAAAAAATGGATTTTTCACGGAATCCTTTTAATGTGAGGAATCGGGCTGAAAACTTGCATAGGTATGTTTTAAGGGATGCTAAATCCGAATAAATTGGTTTCAGAACGATTCAGACATTGGTTTTTGAGTTATAGCCCCGCAAAGATTTCCCAAAGTTTTGCTATACTAACCCCTTATGAAAAAATGGATTTTTCACGGAATCCTTTAAATGTGAGCAATCGGGCTGAAAACTTGCATAGGTATGTTTTAAGGGATGCTAAATCCGAATAAATTGGTTTCAGAACGATTCAGACATTGGTTTTTGAGTTATAGCCCGGCAAAGATTTCCCAAAATTTTGCTATACTAACCCCTTATGAAAAAATGGATTTTTCACGGAATCTTTTAAGTTTGTGCAATCGGGCTGAAAACTTGCATAGGTATGTTTTAAGGGATGCTAAATCCGAATAAATTGGTTTCAGAACGATTCAGATATTGGTTTTTGAGTTATAGCCCGGCAAAGATTTCCCAAAATTTTGCTATACTAACCCCTTATGAAAAAATGGATTTTTCACGGAATCTTTTAAGTTTGTGCAATCGGGCTGAAAACTTGCATAGGTATGTTTTAAGGGATGCTAAATCCGAATAAATTGGTTTCAGAACGATTCAGACATTGGTTTTTGAGTTATAGCCCGGCAAAGATTTCCCAAAATTTTGCTATACTAACCCCTTATGAAAAAATGGATTTTTCACGGAATCTTTTAAGTTTGTGCAATCGGGCTGAAAACTTGCATAGGTATGTTTTAAGGGATGCTAAATCCGAATAAATTGGTTTCAGAACGATTCAGATATTGGTTTTTGAGTTATAGCCCGACAAAGATTTCCCAAAGTTTTGCTATACTAACCCCTTATGAAAAAATGGATTTTTCACGGAATCCTTTTAATGTGAGCAATCGGGCTGAAAACTTGCATAGGTATGTTTTAAGGGATGCTAAATCCGAATAAATTGGTTTCAGAACGATTCAGACATTGGTTTTTGAGTTATAGCCCCGCAAAGATTTCCCAAAGTTTTGCTATACTAACCCCTTATGAAAAAATGGATTTTTCACGGAATCCTTTTAATGTGAGCAATCGGGCTGAAAACTTGCATAGGTATGTTTTAAGGGATGCTAAATCCGAATAAATTGGTTTCAGAACGATTCAGACATTGGTTTTTGAGTTATAGCCCCGCAAAGATTTCCCAAAGTTTTGCTATACTAACCCCTTATGAAAAAATGGATTTTTCACGGAATCCTTTAAATGTGAGCAATCGGGCTGAAAACTTGCATAGGTATGTTTTAAGGGATGCTAAATCCGAATAAATTGGTTTCAGAACGATTCAGACATTGGTTTTTGAGTTATAGCCCGGCAAAGATTTCCCAAAATTTTGCTATACTAACCCCTTATGAAAAAATGGATTTTTCACGGAATCTTTTAAGTTTGTGCAATCGGGCTGAAAACTTCCATAGGTATGTTTTAAGGGATGCTAAATCCGAATAAATTGGTTTCAGAACGATTCAGATATTGGTTTTTGAGTTATAGCCCCGCAAAGATTTCCCAAAGTTTTGCTATACTAACCCCTTATGAAAAAATGGATTTTTCACGGAATCCTTTTAATGTGAGCAATCGGGCTGAAAACTTGCATAGGTATGTTTTAAGGGATGCTAAATCCGAATAAATTGGTTTCAGAACGATTCAGACATTGGTTTTTGAGTTATAGCCCGGCAAAGATTTCCCAAAGTTTTGCTATACTAACCCCTTATGAAAAAATGGATTTTTCACGGAATCTTTTAAGTTTGTGCAATCGGGCTGAAAACTTGCATAGGTATGTTTTAAGGGATGCTAAATCCGAATAAATTGGTTTCAGAACGATTCAGACATTGGTTTTTGAGTTATAGCCCGGCAAAGATTTCCCAAAATTTTGCTATACTAACCCCTTATGAAAAAATGGATTTTTCACGGAATCTTTTAAGTTTGTGCAATCGGGCTGAAAACTTGCATAGGTATGTTTTAAGGGATGCTAAATCCGAATAAATTGGTTTCAGAACGATTCAGACATTGGTTTTTGAGTTATAGCCCGGCAAAGATTTCCCAAAGTTTTGCTATACTAACCCCTTATGAAAAAATGGATTTTTCACGGAATCTTTTAAGTTTGTGCAATCGGGCTGAAAACTTGCATAGGTATGTTTTAAGGGATGCTAAATCCGAATAAATTGGTTTCAGAACGATTCAGACATTGGTTTTTGAGTTATAGCCCGGCAAAGATTTCCCAAAATTTTGCTATACTAACCCCTTATGAAAAAATGGATTTTTCACGGAATCCTTTTAATGTGAGCAATCGGGCTGAAAACTTGCATAGGTATGTTTTAAGGGATGCTAAATCCGAATAAATTGGTTTCAGAACGATTCAGACATTGGTTTTTGAGTTATAGCCCGGCAAAGATTTCCCAAAGTTTTGCTATACTAACCCCTTATGAAAAAATGGATTTTTCACGGAATCTTTTAAGTTTGTGCAATCGGGCTGAAAACTTGCATAGGTATGTTTTAAGGGATGCTAAATCCGAATAAATTGGTTTCAGAACGATTCAGACATTGGTTTTTGAGTTATAGCCCGGCAAAGATTTCCCAAAATTTTGCTATACTAACCCCTTATGAAAAAATGGATTTTTCACGGAATCTTTTAAGTTTGTGCAATCGGGCTGAAAACTTGCATAGGTATGTTTTAAGGGATGCTAAATCCGAATAAATTGGTTTCAGAACGATTCAGACATTGGTTTTTGAGTTATAGCCCGGCAAAGATTTCCCAAAGTTTTGCTATACTAACCCCTTATGAAAAAATGGATTTTTCACGGAATCTTTTAAGTTTGTGCAATCGGGCTGAAAACTTGCATAGGTATGTTTTAAGGGATGCTAAATCCGAATAAATTGGTTTCAGAACGATTCAGACATTGGTTTTTGAGTTATAGCCCGGCAAAGATTTCCCAAAATTTTGCTATACTAACCCCTTATGAAAAAATGGATTTTTCACGGAATCTTTTAAGTTTGTGCAATCGGGCTGAAAACTTGCATAGGTATGTTTTAAGGGATGCTAAATCCGAATAAATTGGTTTCAGAACGATTCAGACATTGGTTTTTGAGTTATAGCCCGGCAAAGATTTCCCAAAATTTTGCTATACTAACCCCTTATGAAAAAATGGATTTTTCACGGAATCTTTTAAGTTTGTGCAATCGGGCTGAAAACTTGCATAGGTATGTTTTAAGGGATGCTAAATCCGAATAAATTGGTTTCAGAACGATTCAGATATTGGTTTTTGAGTTATAGCCCCGCAAAGATTTCCCAAAGTTTTGCTATACTAACCCCTTATGAAAAAATGGATTTTTCACGGAATCCTTTTAATGTGAGCAATCGGGCTGAAAACTTGCATAGGTATGTTTTAAGGGATGCTAAATCCGAATAAATTGGTTTCAGAACGATTCAGACATTGGTTTTTGAGTTATAGCCCCGCAAAGATTTCCCAAAGTTTTGCTATACTAACCCCTTATGAAAAAATGGATTTTTCACGGAATCTTTTAAGTTTGTGCAATCGGGCTGAAAACTTGCATAGGTATGTTTTAAGGGATGCTAAATCCGAATAAATTGGTTTCAGAACGATTCAGATATTGGTTTTTGAGTTATAGCCCCGCAAAGATTTCCCAAAGTTTTGCTATACTAACCCCTTATGAAAAAATGGATTTTTCACGGAATCCTTTTAATGTGAGCAATCGGGCTGAAAACTTGCATAGGTATGTTTTAAGGGATGCTAAATCCGAATAAATTGGTTTCAGAACGATTCAGACATTGGTTTTTGAGTTATAGCCCGGCAAAGATTTCCCAAAGTTTTGCTATACTAACCCCTTATGAAAAAATGGATTTTTCACGGAATCTTTTAAGTTTGTGCAATCGGGCTGAAAACTTGCATAGGTATGTTTTAAGGGATGCTAAATCCGAATAAATTGGTTTCAGAACGATTCAGATATTGGTTTTTGAGTTATAGCCCCGCAAAGATTTCCCAAAGTTTTGCTATACTAACCCCTTATGAAAAAATGGATTTTTCACGGAATCCTTTTAATGTGAGCAATCGGGCTGAAAACTTGCATAGGTATGTTTTAAGGGATGCTAAATCCGAATAAATTGGTTTCAGAACGATTCAGACATTGGTTTTTGAGTTATAGCCCGGCAAAGATTTCCCAAAGTTTTGCTATACTAACCCCTTATGAAAAAATGGATTTTTCACGGAATCTTTTAAGTTTGTGCAATCGGGCTGAAAACTTGCATAGGTATGTTTTAAGGGATGCTAAATCCGAATAAATTGGTTTCAGAACGATTCAGACATTGGTTTTTGAGTTATAGCCCGGCAAAGATTTCCCAAAATTTTGCTATACTAACCCCTTATGAAAAAATGGATTTTTCACGGAATCTTTTAAGTTTGTGCAATCGGGCTGAAAACTTGCATAGGTATGTTTTAAGGGATGCTAAATCCGAATAAATTGGTTTCAGAACGATTCAGACATTGGTTTTTGAGTTATAGCCCGGCAAAGATTTCCCAAAATTTTGCTATACTAACCCCTTATGAAAAAATGGATTTTTCACGGAATCTTTTAAGTTTGTGCAATCGGGCTGAAAACTTGCATAGGTATGTTTTAAGGGATGCTAAATCCGAATAAATTGGTTTCAGAACGATTCAGATATTGGTTTTTGAGTTATAGCCCCGCAAAGATTTCCCAAAGTTTTGCTATACTAACCCCTTATGAAAAAATGGATTTTTCACGGAATCCTTTTAATGTGAGCAATCGGGCTGAAAACTTGCATAGGTATGTTTTAAGGGATGCTAAATCCGAATAAATTGGTTTCAGAACGATTCAGACATTGGTTTTTGAGTTATAGCCCCGCAAAGATTTCCCAAAGTTTTGCTATACTAACCCCTTATGAAAAAATGGATTTTTCACGGAATCTTTTAAGTTTGTGCAATCGGGCTGAAAACTTGCATAGGTATGTTTTAAGGGATGCTAAATCCGAATAAATTGGTTTCAGAACGATTCAGATATTGGTTTTTGAGTTATAGCCCCGCAAAGATTTCCCAAAGTTTTGCTATACTAACCCCTTATGAAAAAATGGATTTTTCACGGAATCCTTTTAATGTGAGCAATCGGGCTGAAAACTTGCATAGGTATGTTTTAAGGGATGCTAAATCCGAATAAATTGGTTTCAGAACGATTCAGACATTGGTTTTTGAGTTATAGCCCGGCAAAGATTTCCCAAAGTTTTGCTATACTAACCCCTTATGAAAAAATGGATTTTTCACGGAATCTTTTAAGTTTGTGCAATCGGGCTGAAAACTTGCATAGGTATGTTTTAAGGGATGCTAAATCCGAATAAATTGGTTTCAGAACGATTCAGACATTGGTTTTTGAGTTATAGCCCGGCAAAGATTTCCCAAAATTTTGCTATACTAACCCCTTATGAAAAAATGGATTTTTCACGGAATCTTTTAAGTTTGTGCAATCGGGCTGAAAACTTGCATAGGTATGTTTTAAGGGATGCTAAATCCGAATAAATTGGTTTCAGAACGATTCAGATATTGGTTTTTGAGTTATAGCCCGGCAAAGATTTCCCAAAATTTTGCTATACTAACCCCTTATGAAAAAATGGATTTTTCACGGAATCCTTTTAATGTGAGCAATCGGGCTGAAAACTTGCATAGGTATGTTTTAAGGGATGCTAAATCCGAATAAATTGGTTTCAGAACGATTCAGACATTGGTTTTTGAGTTATAGCCCGGCAAAGATTTCCCAAAGTTTTGCTATACTAACCCCTTATGAAAAAATGGATTTTTCACGGAATCTTTTAAGTTTGTGCAATCGGGCTGAAAACTTGCATAGGTATGTTTTAAGGGATGCTAAATCCGAATAAATTGGTTTCAGAACGATTCAGACATTGGTTTTTGAGTTATAGCCCCGCAAAGATTTCCCAAAGTTTTGCTATACTAACCCCTTATGAAAAAATGGATTTTTCACGGAATCCTTTTAATGTGAGCAATCGGGCTGAAAACTTGCATAGGTATGTTTTAAGGGATGCTAAATCCGAATAAATTGGTTTCAGAACGATTCAGACATTGGTTTTTGAGTTATAGCCCCGCAAAGATTTCCCAAAGTTTTGCTATACTAACCCCTTATGAAAAAATGGATTTTTCACGGAATCCTTTTAATGTGAGCAATCGGGCTGAAAACTTGCATAGGTATGTTTTAAGGTATGCTAAATCCGAATAAATTGGTTTCAGAACGATTCAGACATTGGTTTTTGAGTTATAGCCCCGCAAAGATTTCCCAAAGTTTTGCTATACTAACCCCTTATGAAAAAATGGATTTTTCACGGAATCTTTTTAATGTGAGCAATCGGGCTGAAAACTTGCATAGGTATGTTTTAAGGTATGCTAAATCCGAATAAATTGGTTTCAGAACGATTCAGACATTGGTTTTTGAGTTATAGCCCCGCAAAGATTTCCCAAAGTTTTGCTATACTAACCCCTTATGAAAAAATGGATTTTTCACGGAATCTTTTAAGTTTGTGCAATCGGGCTGAAAACTTGCATAGGTATGTTTTAAGGGATGCTAAATCCGAATAAATTGGTTTCAGAACGATTCAGACATTGGTTTTTGAGTTATAGCCCGGCAAAGATTTCCCAAAGTTTTGCTATACTAACCCCTTATGAAAAAATGGATTTTTCACGGAATCCTTTTAATGTGAGCAATCGGGCTGAAAACTTGCATAGGTATGTTTTAAGGTATGCTAAATCCGAATAAATTGGTTTCAGAACGATTCAGACATTGGTTTTTGAGTTATAGCCCCGCAAAGATTTCCCAAAGTTTTGCTATACTAACCCCTTATGAAAAAATGGATTTTTCACGGAATCTTTTAAGTTTGTGCAATCGGGCTGAAAACTTGCATAGGTATGTTTTAAGGTATGCTAAATCCGAATAAATTGGTTTCAGAACGATTCAGACATTGGTTTTTGAGTTATAGCCCCGCAAAGATTTCCCAAAGTTTTGCTATACTAACCCCTTATGAAAAAATGGATTTTTCACGGAATCTTTTAAGTTTGTGCAATCGGGCTGAAAACTTGCATAGGTATGTTTTAAGGGATGCTAAATCCGAATAAATTGGTTTCAGAACGATTCAGACATTGGTTTTTGAGTTATAGCCCGGCAAAGATTTCCCAAAGTTTTGCTATACTAACCCCTTATGAAAAAATGGATTTTTCACGGAATCCTTTTAATGTGAGCAATCGGGCTGAAAACTTGCATAGGTATGTTTTAAGGTATGCTAAATCCGAATAAATTGGTTTCAGAACGATTCAGACATTGGTTTTTGAGTTATAGCCCCGCAAAGATTTCCCAAAGTTTTGCTATACTAACCCCTTATGAAAAAATGGATTTTTCACGGAATCTTTTAAGTTTGTGCAATCGGGCTGAAAACTTGCATAGGTATGTTTTAAGGGATGCTAAATCCGAATAAATTGGTTTCAGAACGATTCAGACATTGGTTTTTGAGTTATAGCCCGGCAAAGATTTCCCAAAGTTTTGCTATACTAACCCCTTATGAAAAAATGGATTTTTCACGGAATCCTTTTAATGTGAGCAATCGGGCTGAAAACTTGCATAGGTATGTTTTAAGGTATGCTAAATCCGAATAAATTGGTTTCAGAACGATTCAGACATTGGTTTTTGAGTTATAGCCCCGCAAAGATTTCCCAAAGTTTTGCTATACTAACCCCTTATGAAAAAATGGATTTTTCACGGAATCCTTTTAATGTGAGCAATCGGGCTGAAAACTTGCATAGGTATGTTTTAAGGTATGCTAAATCCGAATAAATTGGTTTCAGAACGATTCAGACATTGGTTTTTGAGTTATAGCCCCGCAAAGATTTCCCAAAGTTTTGCTATACTAACCCCTTATGAAAAAATGGATTTTTCACGGAATCCTTTTAATGTGAGCAATCGGGCTGAAAACTTGCATAGGTATGTTTTAAGGGATGCTAAATCCGAATAAATTGGTTTCAGAACGATTCAGACATTGGTTTTTGAGTTATAGCCCCGCAAAGATTTCCCAAAGTTTTGCTATACTAACCCCTTATGAAAAAATGGATTTTTCACGGAATCCTTTAAGTTTGAGCAATCGGGCTGCAAACTTGCATAGGTATGTTTTAAGGGATGCTAAATCCGAATAAATTGGTTTCAGAACGATTCAGACATTGGTTTTTGAGTTATAGCCCCGCAAAGATTTCCCAAAGTTTTGCTATACTAACCCCTTATGAAAAAATGGATTTTTCACGGAATCCTTTTAATGTGAGCAATCGGGCTGAAAACTTGCATAGGTATGTTTTAAGGTATGCTAAATCCGAATAAATTGGTTTCAGAACGATTCAGACATTGGTTTTTGAGTTATAGCCCGGCAAAGATTTCCCAAAGTTTTGCTATACTAACCCCTTATGAAAAAATGGATTTTTCACGGAATCCTTTTAATGTGAGCAATCGGGCTGAAAACTTGCATAGGTATGTTTTAAGGTATGCTAAATCCGAATAAATTGGTTTCAGAACGATTCAGACATTGGTTTTTGAGTTATAGCCCGGCAAAGATTTCCCAAAGTTTTGCTATACTAACCCCTTATGAAAAAATGGATTTTTCACGGAATCCTTTTAATGTGAGCAATCGGGCTGAAAACTTGCATAGGTATGTTTTAAGGTATGCTAAATCCGAATAAATTGGTTTCAGAACGATTCAGACATTGGTTTTTGAGTTATAGCCCGGCAAAGATTTCCCAAAGTTTTGCTATACTAACCCCTTATGAAAAAATGGATTTTTCACGGAATCTTTTAAGTTTGTGCAATCGGGCTGAAAACTTGCATAGGTATGTTTTAAGGGATGCTAAATCCGAATAAATTGGTTTCAGAACGATTCAGACATTGGTTTTTGAGTTATAGCCCGGCAAAGATTTCCCAAAGTTTTGCTATACTAACCCCTTATGAAAAAATGGATTTTTCACGGAATCCTTTTAATGTGAGCAATCGGGCTGAAAACTTGCATAGGTATGTTTTAAGGTATGCTAAATCCGAATAAATTGGTTTCAGAACGATTCAGACATTGGTTTTTGAGTTATAGCCCCGCAAAGATTTCCCAAAGTTTTGCTATACTAACCCCTTATGAAAAAATGGATTTTTCACGGAATCTTTTAAGTTTGTGCAATCGGGCTGAAAACTTGCATAGGTATGTTTTAAGGGATGCTAAATCCGAATAAATTGGTTTCAGAACGATTCAGACATTGGTTTTTGAGTTATAGCCCGGCAAAGATTTCCCAAAGTTTTGCTATACTAACCCCTTATGAAAAAATGGATTTTTCACGGAATCCTTTTAATGTGAGCAATCGGGCTGAAAACTTGCATAGGTATGTTTTAAGGGATGCTAAATCCGAATAAATTGGTTTCAGAACGATTCAGACATTGGTTTTTGAGTTATAGCCCCGCAAAGATTTCCCAAAGTTTTGCTATACTAACCCCTTATGAAAAAATGGATTTTTCACGGAATCCTTTAAATGTGAGCAATCGGGCTGAAAACTTGCATAGGTATGTTTTAAGGGATGCTAAATCCGAATAAATTGGTTTCAGAACGATTCAGACATTGGTTTTTGAGTTATAGCCCCGCAAAGATTTCCCAAAGTTTTGCTATACTAACCCCTTATGAAAAAATGGATTTTTCACGGAATCCTTTAAATGTGAGCAATCGGGCTGAAAACTTGCATAGGTATGTTTTAAGGGATGCTAAATCCGAATAAATTGGTTTCAGAACGATTCAGACATTGGTTTTTGAGTTATAGCCCCGCAAAGATTTCCCAAAGTTTTGCTATACTAACCCCTTATGAAAAAATGGATTTTTCACGGAATCCTTTTAATGTGAGCAATCGGGCTGAAAACTTGCATAGGTATGTTTTAAGGGATGCTAAATCCGAATAAATTGGTTTCAGAACGATTCAGATATTGGTTTTTGAGTTATAGCCCCGCAAAGATTTCCCAAAGTTTTGCTATACTAACCCCTTATGAAAAAATGGATTTTTCACGGAATCTTTTAAATGTGAGCAATCGGGCTGAAAACTTGCATAGGTATGTTTTAAGGGATGCTAAATCCGAATAAATTGGTTTCAGAACGATTCAGACATTGGTTTTTGAGTTATAGCCCGGCAAAGATTTCCCAAAGTTTTGCTATACTAACCCCTTATGAAAAAATGGATTTTTCACGGAATCCTTTTAATGTGAGCAATCGGGCTGAAAACTTGCATAGGTATGTTTTAAGGGATGCTAAATCCGAATAAATTGGTTTCAGAACGATTCAGATATTGGTTTTTGAGTTATAGCCCCGCAAAGATTTCCCAAAGTTTTGCTATACTAACCCCTTATGAAAAAATGGATTTTTCACGGAATCCTTTAAGTTTGAGCAATCGGGCTGAAAACTTGCATAGGTATGTTTTAAGGGATGCTAAATCCGAATAAATTGGTTTCAGAACGATTCAGACATTGGTTTTTGAGTTATAGCCCCGCAAAGATTTCCCAAAGTTTTGCTATACTAACCCCTTATGAAAAAATGGATTTTTCACGGAATCCTTTAAGTTTGAGCAATCGGGCTGAAAACTTGCATAGGTATGTTTTAAGGGATGCTAAATCCGAATAAATTGGTTTCAGAACGATTTAGACATTGGTTTTTGAGTTATAGCCCCGCAAAGATTTCCCAAAGTTTTGCTATACTAACCCCTTATGAAAAAATGGATTTTTCACGGAATCCTTTAAGTTTGAGCAAACGGGCTGAAAACTTCCATACTTATGTTTTAAGGGATGCTAAATCCGAATAAATTGGTTTCAGAACGATCCAGACATTGGTTTTTGAGTTATAGCCCGACAAAGAATTCCCAACATTTTACTATAGTAAATTCTTCTATAATTCTTTTAAGCAATTTTCTTTGATAGAGTTCTTTGGGAGAGAGTTCTTTGAAAGGCAAAAATAGTTAAAAAATGTTTGTGACTTTTTTTTTTTGCCAGAGTTTTATAAGATTTCTGTTTTTTTTTTTGAGTTTTTTGGGAAAAAGTACGAAATACGAAAAGAAAAAGAAATTTAAAAACACTTACAAAAACCACTTGATTGACTTTAAACCAATTGTTTTTTTTTTTTTTTTTGTTTCAATATTTACTTATACAATTAAAAATATTCATTAACTTAAGAATGCGTAGTTTAAAATAAATAAAAAATAAATAATAATATTAATAAAAAATAATAAGAGCAAAGTCGTTAAAATAAATCGGTTTTTTTTTTATTTCGTTTTCGTTTTCTTTTGGTTTTTGAATTTGTTTTGGGTTTTATTTGGTTTTTTTTTTGGTTATTTTACAAAAAAAAGTGAGTTTTTTAAAAACAAAAAAAAAAAACCCAAATAAAACAATATCAGTTTTTGTATTTATTTCTATATAAATATATGATGGGTGAGTCGTCATCGTCGTCGTGCGTTTTAATTGAATGCATTTTTTGTTGATGTACTTCAAAATAATTTAAATCACTATTTCTAATATTAATATACCGTCGGATCGGGACAAAATCTTTTCAATTATTATATATCAAATAATACGCGGTTTAAATAATAAAATACATCGAATTTTTAATGTTTTTTAATGTGTTTAATGTTTTTGGAAATTAACAGAACTAAATAAAATCTTGTTTTTGGAAATTAAATGTGTTATTTAGAGAGATTATTTATATGTATAAGTAATGATATGATTCCATCAATGGACGATGGCTTTCGTTCAGAATTGAAGATTTCCCGCAGAGATTTTCATGGTTTTTTTTTTTGTATGGAACAATTTATTATCAAAACAATTTTTTCTGAATGCGATATCTTAAAATTTCCTTAATCTTAACCTATTGGAAATTGTTACAAGATCTTTATAATGTCTTTAAGATGTTCTCTGTCAAATATTAGGATAGGTTTCCTTGAACGGATTTGGTTAAAAGTGAGAATTTCCCAGAGAGATTTTCATGGTTTTTTTTATGTATTTTATATGGAAAATTTCACAATAAATTCAATTCTGTTTGCGTTTTTAATGAAAATTCCTTAACCAATCATTGGGAAATTGTTACCGGGCAATCGTAACGCATTACGAATCATCTCTGTAAAGTTTAAAGATGGATTTCTTTGGACGGATTAGGTCAAAAGTGAGAATTTCCCAAGATTTTAATGGTTTTTTAATGTTTTTTACATGGAAAATTACATCAAATCGAATTCTGATTGCGCGATATCTTGGAAATTCATAGCCAAATCATTTTGAAAGACCAGACACCAGACATGCATAACGCATTACAGATGATCTATGTAATGTTTAAGGATAGATTTCCTTGGATGGATTTGGTCAAAGGTGAGAATTTCTAGAGATTTTCATCGTTTTTTATAATATGGAACATTATACAAAACCCAGTTCTTACTGCGATATCTTGAAATTTCCTTAACCAATCGCATTGGAAATTGTTACAAAATGTTTATAATGCCTTAGAGATGATCTCCACAAAATATTAAAGTAGGTTTACTTGGACGGATTTGGTCAAAAGTTAGAATTTCCCGAAATTTTCACGGTTTTTTGAATGTATTTTATATGGAAATCGATATAAAACTCATTTCTGAATCCGATTTCTTGGAAAATTCATAGAGGAATCATTTGAAAACTTTCTGAGACATTTGAGACATTCTTAATGCATTTAAAATGATCTGTGTTAAATATTGGGATAGGTTTCCTTATACGTAGTCGGTCAAAAGTGAGAATTTCCCAAAATTTTCATGGTTTTTTCAATATGGAAAATTTTATCAAATCAGTTTGTGAGTGCGATTTCTTAAAAATTCATATAGGAATCGTATTGGAAGCTATTACCAGATCTTAATAATGCCTTAAAGATGATCTTCACAAAACAGTGGATGGGGTTTCCTTGGACGGACTTGACCAGAATTGAAGATTTCCAAATGGATTTTCATGCGTTTTTTTATATGGAAAATTTCACCAAATCCAATTTCTGAATGCGATATCTTGAAATTTCCTGAACCAATCATTTTGGAAACTGTTACAAAAACTTTATAATGCCTTAGGGATCATAAAATCCATAAAATATTGGGATAGGTTTCCTTGGACGGATTTGATCAAAATTGAGAATTTTCCATGCGATAATTCTTTTTATATAGAAAAATTTAATTAAAACCATTTCTGAATGCGATATCCTATGCGATTTCTTAAACCAATCGTATTGCGGAAATCGTTACCACAACATTATAATGTCTTATAAATGATCTCTGTCCCGAATATTAGGATAGATTTCCTTGGACGAACTTGATCAAATCAGAAGAATTTAAAAAGTTATTTCATAGATTTTTATATGGAAAATTTTTATCAAATCAGTTTGTGAGTGCGCGATTTGATATAGAAAATTCCTTAAATGAATCGTTGTGGGAAATTGTTACCAGACATTCGTAACATATTAAATTGCATGTTTGTTAAATATTGGGATATAGGTTTCCTTGGACGGATTTGTTCAAAAGTGAAATAAATTCCAGAGAGATTTTCATGGTATTTTATATGGAAAATTTTATCAAAATTTAATTCTAAATGCGATTCATAGAGGAATCTTGAAAATTCATAGAGGAATCGTTTTGGAAACTATTACCAGATCTTTATAATACCTTAGAGATGATGTCCATAAAATATTGCGGTACGTTTCCTTGGCCGGACTTAATCAGAAATGGAAATTTTCCAAAATATAATCCTTTTTATACAAGGAAAATTTTTTGCAAAATCAATTTTGTGTTTTGTATTTCTAAACAAAAATTCGTCAGTCAATCTCTTTGAAAATGTTACCAGACATTTATAAGGTTTTGTAGATGTCCTCCATAAACTATTGATTGGATCAGGTTTCCTTGGATGGACTTAATCAAAAATTGAGAATTTCCCGAGACATTTTCATGGTTTTTTCCATGTATTTTATATGGAAAATTTTATCAAAATCCATTTCTGAGTGCGTTTTCTTGAAAATTCGCATAAACAAATCATTTTGAAACCTTCACCTTAACATTCTTAACACATTTAAGATCATCTAGGATCATAACAAAAAAACCGGCAATGTTTTTTTTTGTTGTTCAATAAATAATTTATAATATAAATATAACAATTAAATAATTACCAATGGATTATTTTTTTATTTTTTTTGGATTTCTTCTTCTTCTTTTTCTTCTTCTTCTTCTTCTGTGTCCTTACTAAAGTATTAATCTGCCCTATGCCCGTTGACGTTGATGATTTTTAAACAAATTCCACTTAATCACTGCGAATAATTCACACTTTTCTATCGATTGATAGATATAACATATATATATAGATAGATAGATAAATAGATATTTTTATTAATTTTATTTTATATTTCTTTTGTTACATTGAATTGTTACATTCATATATGTTTCACTTTCACATTCACTTTCACTGTCACAAAATTAAAACTTCACTGTTTTTTTTTTTTTTTGGGAATAAAAGTAAAAATTACCAAAATCACAATATTACAAAATCAGTTATAAAGCAAAACAAAACAAAAAAATAAACTACCCACCATCAAAATTCTAATAATAAATTAGAAGAAAACGAAAAAAAAATTTTTCGTTCGTTCCTCAACAGCGCGCGCGATTTTATCTTATAATAAAAATCTTCTAATAAAAAAAAACAAATTTAAATAAATTCAAATAAATTCAAATTCAAAAATGAAAAAAAAAAAAACTATACGATAATATCTTTGTCGCTCGCACAATGACCCGGTGTTAAGTGAATGAACAAACAAACAACGATGATGAAGAACACAAAACACAAAACGCACAAATGAACCAAGATAAATGATACAGATAAAAAACCCCTCCAAAAATAATACAAATACAAAACAAACAAATTAAATTCTAATATACCAAAAACAAAAATATTTTAAATATACAACAAAAAAACTGCATTTAAAATAGAAAAATACCAAAAAAAAATTATGGTAATAAAACTAAATAAATTTTATTATACCATATTTTTCTTTTTCTTTTTATATTTATATTTATTATGTTCTTCTACCCTTCTTCGTTATCATTGTCGTTGTCATTGTCATTGTGTTAAAAAAATCATCGCATTGCATCGCATCGCACCGATGCATATTATTATTATTATATAAGGAAGAAATATAAATTGTAGTTGAAGTTGAAGTGGATGAAGAAGAAATGATGAAGAATTTTTTAATATAGAAAATTCTTCTGTTTTTTTTTTGTTAAAGGGGTATTTTACCTTCTTTATTGAGAATTCCTTTCTTAAAAAGACTAAATCACAGAAATGTGACAGTTAATATAAATATCTGTATATATGTTTATATTAAACTAATTTTCATATATATATGTTATATATGAATAACATCAGCAAAAATTTTCAAAAGGGGTGTTTAAGAGACAAACAAACAAAAAAAAAATGCATATACATAAAAGGAAAAACTTCTGTATAAATTATCGAATGTAGGAAAAACCATCTTCAAAAACAAAGTATTTTTTTTTTTTTTTTTATAGATTGAATTGAATTGATTTTACTTGAGGAATTTGTTTGGAAACCTTATTTTGGGCCTGAGAAAAGTTTAAAGATAATTTAATTACCATTCAAATGCAGGTCTGATCATTTTGATATCTCATCTGGTTGTGGAGTTATAATAGATTAAATACACTCCTGTTTTTATGACATTTGAATGGAATTTTGAAAACTTGGAAAACTTGGATTTTTTTTCAGGCTTATTTTACGCATAGAAATTGTTAGATAATCGTATTTTAACAGTGAGAAATGTTTTAAGATAATTTAACAACCTTTCAAATGCAGGTCTAATTATTTTTCCATCTCATCTGGTTTTGGAGTTATGCGGTTTATTAAATACACTCCTGTTTTTATTACATTTCAAAGGAATTGAGCAAAATATTTCATAATAAAACAATAATTTGTTGTTTTAGGTTAAATTTACCTGGGGAAATTGTTTGGAAACCTTATTTTCCCACTGAGAAAAGTTTAAAGATAATTTAATTACCTTTCGAATGCCGGTCTGATTATTTTCCTAGCTCATTTGGTTCCCGAATTATGGTAGTTTAAATACACTCCTGTTTTTATGACATTTGAATGGAATGGAGAAAATAAAAAAAAAAAAAAAATTTGTTGTCTTAGGTTAAACCAATTTTACTAAGGGAAATTGTTTGAAAACCTCATTTTCACTCTGTGAATCGTTTATAGTAAATTTAATTACCTTTCCAATGCCGGTCTGATTACTTTCCTAGCTCATTTAGTGCCCGAATTATAGTTCGATAAATAAACTTCTGATTTTTATGACATTTGCCTGATGAATGGTGAAAATTAATTAATTTTTGTTGACTTTTTTTGGACAGATTTTACTTATAGAATTTGTTTGGAAACCTCATTTTGTAACTGAGAACATTTTATAGAGAATTTAATTACCTTTCAAATGCCGGTCTGATCATTACGATATCTCATCTGGTTCAGGAGTTATAGTCGATTAAATACACTTCTGTTTTTTATGACATTTGAATGGAATTGGGAAATTTTTTTTACATTTTTTGTTGACTTTTTAAACTAACTTTTACTTAGGGAAATTGTTCCAAAACCTTATTTCCACCCTGAGAAAGTTTTTTAGAGAATTTAATTACCTTTCAAATGCCGTTCTAATTATTCCATTATCTCATTTGCTTCCGGAGTTATGGCAGGTTAAGTCAATGATTGTATTTTCATTGACATTATGGGAAATTTTTTTTTTTTACATTTTTATTGCCATTTTAAACTGAATTTTTTCTTATAGAATTTATTAAACAACGTCAATTTTGGTTTGAGAAAAGTTTTAAGAGAATTTATTTACCTTTCAAATGCAGGTCTGTTCATCCGATTATCTCATCTGATTGCAAAGTTATAGTCCATTAAGTTAACTTATGTCATAAGACAAAAAAAAAACAAAAAAAGTGTATTACAAAAAAATGTTTTGTTTTTTTTTATCACAAATTTTCCATTGAATTCTCCCTTAGCCCCCGGTCAGATGGGTAACATTTTCCATTATGAAAAACCCTCTATGATTATTCTAAATGCAAATTTGCCAATTAAAATTAAATTTTCCATTGAACATTTTCAACAAAATCCTAGGGGAGGTTTCCAAAGGAAAAATTAGGAAAAAAAAACCATGCAAAAAAAAAAAAATTATAAGAAAATTATAAATAAATTTTTTTTTTTGATTCAATTAAAACAGATTTTCAACATAGAAAGTGTATAATAACGTTTGTTTGACCCTTCGAATAAGTTTATGATAATTTAATTACCTTTCGAATGCTGTTCTAATTTATTTTCTATCTCATTTGGTTACGGAGTTATGGTAGTCAATAAGTCAATATATGATCCTATTTTCATTGACATTATGGGAAATTTTTTTTTTTTTTACATTTTTATTGCCTTTTTAAATCGAATTTTTTTGCTTATAGAATTTATTAAATAACCTCAATTCGGGTATTCGGGAAAAGTTTTAAGAGAATTTAATTACCTTTCAAATGCAGGTCTAATCATTTCATTATCTCATCCGCGGTTACGGAGTTATGTGCAATATTCTATATATACAAAATAAAATCATTTATTGGCAAAAAAAAAAACAAAAGGTTTTTCATTTTTCATTTCATTTTTCATTTTATCGTCGCGCGGCCACAAACGAACGCAATGCAATTATAAAAAAAATAGAAATGAATTTTATGCGGATCTTCTCCGCATAACTATATGGCAAAACGATTGAAATATATATATAGATAAGATATTAAAATAGTTATATAAGTAAACCTATATATATATGGAATGGAAAAATAAAACAGATTTAATTGATCTTGTCGTCACGTTGTTGTTGGACGATTCTTCTTCAATGGACAAACACTAACCGCAAAAATGTTTTTGTTTGCGATCTTTAGGAAATATTCATAAATAAACCCGCCGTCCTCCCAAAAAAAACTTATATCCAGCATAAAAAACAGATATAAATATACAGACATTTGAATATTTCTCTGGCGATGCCGTGCCATGCCGCGTATCTTAAAACAAAAAAAAAAAACAATTCTTTAAACAAATTCATCATCATCATCATCATCATCATTATTATTATTATTAAAAATATCTTCTTTCATTATTTTTATGTGTTTGAGTTTTTGTTATTTTTATTGTATTTTTTTATATAATTTTTTTTTTATAAATCAAAGTTTTTTTGTTTCATTTGAAATTTCAAGTGCTTTTATAAAACAGAATCAGTTTTTTTTATGAAATCTGATCTATTTTTTTTATGCTTTACTTTATTTTATAATATAATTTAAAAAAAATAAAGTAAAAACAATTTTTATCTCATTATTTATAAATAAACAATTTATCGATAATTTTCGAATTAAAAAAATTATTCATTTATTTATTCATTGCTTTGCTAAGCAATAATTTAATTATTATATTAATTTAAAAAAAAAAATAAATACTTTATTTATGAAATGATATGAAATGAAATGAAATGAAATGCAAACCAACTGAACGTATTTGTTTATTTTTGTAACATCACACACATCATAATCGTTTTCATATATATTTATATATATAAAGTTATAAGAAAAGCAGATAAATAAATAAAATTTCTATGGAAATTGAATGATAAATTTTTATTGTTTTTTTATATATATTATATAAAAGTATAGATAAAATAAACAAAAAAAAAACCCAATAGAACAGTTGACAAAAACTGTCACGCTCATCATTGACCGCATTGACCATTGACCAAAATATACAAAATCGCAGATGAGATGATGGTCAGAAAAAATGAGGCGATTGCCGGGGGTGGGGGAATTCCAAGTCCCCGATCTGTAATAATTTGAAAAATGTTTTGATATCCAAAATGAAAAAAAAAAAAATGAAAACAAAAAGAAAATCTTCTTTTGTATATATGGTATAATATACTAAAAAAATGTCCGCGTAAACATATATGAATATGAATTAAAAAAAAAAAGATTCAAAAACCTCCCCATAGACAAATTTCTTAATTTAATAATCTCTATATATGGCATTTTGGCGATGTGAATGACTTTTCTTCTTTTTTTTTTTTATTGGTATAGAGAAATAAAACAATTCATTCAATTTTATATATCAATCAATTTGTGTTTGTGTTTGCGGAAATCATCATCAAATCAAATGAAATTGTAAATCCCCTTTGCGACTCACAATCAATTCTCAATAATAACAATAACAATAACAATAACAATAACAATATATAAATAACCAAAGGAAACGTTAATTATTAATTTTGATATATAGAATTAATATAATAAAGGAAAAAGTCACGGTATATACAGATAATAATTTCAATTATATATCTATATATCATTACTATATATATATACTGTAGATAGATAAATAGATAGATAGATAGATATATACAGATATTTCAATTTATAAGAAAATTCCCTTGACATTTTTGTTTTTATTTGTATACGATGTATAGGAATTAATAATGCGGAAAATTTTGGCTTGAATAAAATGTCATTTATTTGTATAACAAAATGTAAACGCATTTGCCAAACGCTTGGTTGTTTGGTCGACGCGTTCAACGCATTAATGCAAGTTCATAAGTTGCGTGAACTACACGAATTTTCATCTTGCAATTTTCAATGCTTGCAATTTTTCGTCTTCAAATAATTTAAATTTTGTGGCTGTGGCCTGGCCGTCGTTCCGTTTTGTCTTCCAAGTCCAAGTCTTCGAAGTCTTCCAAATCACCATTTCGGAAGCATATCACAAACCATATATCGTTCACAAATTGCTTGAGCTGCAGCTATGGAGAATGTCCACCATAAGATTTTTAAACAACCAAACGATAACTGATCAGCAGCCGTTTTTCTTCAAAATTAAAGAAAGTTAAATAGCCGCGGTGTGTTGCGATACACTAAACGCGAGTTGCGCCATCTGTTATCTAAATTCACATTATTAATTCTTACACCTAATTGTATCTAACCTACATCACGCATTTCGTATATATATATATATATGTGATTTTCTTATTATTATTATTATTTTTTATATCTTTTTCCATGGAATTTCCGGTGGCACAAAAATTTCCAAAAAAAAAAAGGATATAGAATTTTATTATTGTTATATATATATAAAGTTTTATTTTTAAAAGTGGGTCAAATCGCGCAACACAAAATTTTACTTTAATCATATAAATAAAGATATATGAATGTAATAAATTCGTTAAAATATTAGTTTTTGATATTGATATGGAAAAAAAATATCGTAAAACAAAAACAAGGTTTCATAGCAGATGGATTTAAATGGAAATGTTTTGTAGGATAGATTGTCTGTGAATGAATGATGGATGGATGGATGGGGGAGAGTTGAAATGGAAAAAAGGGGGGGGGGAGGATATCTAAGTTTCAAGATTCAAATCCATCCATGATACTGAAAGATAGTTTTTCTTTTTTTGAGAGTTATGACAAAGATTGATAAGAAAAATTTTCCTATAACAAAAAAACATGCAAAACAAAAAAATTGAATTTTTCCCTCATATTATGTTAGATATACAAAAAAATAATAAACTTTCGCTTCTTTATGGCGATTTTTACTTATAGAATTTGTTAAACAACCTTATTTTTACAATGAGAAAAGTTTAAAGCAAATTTAATTACCTTTCAAATGCCGTTCTGATCATTTCGTTATCTCATCTGCTTGTGGAGTAATGGTAGATTAAATAAACTCCTGTTTTATTATATTTTATTGTTTTGGCGAAAATATTTCATTTTAATGACTTTTTAAACTGACTTTTACTTATAGAAATTGTTTGGAAACCTCATTTCAGCTCTTCATGATGTTTATAGTAAATTTAATTACCTTTCAAATGACGTTCTGATCATTTCGTTATCTTATTTGGTTTGAGAGTTATGCAATTTATTAAATATACTCCTGTTTTTATGATATTTTATTGTTTTGGCGAAAATATTTCATTTTAATGACTTTTTTAAACTGACTTTTACTTATAGAAACTATTTGGAAACCTCATTTCAACCCCAAGAGAAATTTATAGTAAATTTAATTACCTTTCAAATGCCGTTTTAATCATATTTCTATCTCATCTGCCTTCGGAGTTACGTCTCATTAACCCAAAAGTCATATAGAATTAAAAAAAAAACCATTTTTCCTCATTTCGTTTTTTTTTTCCAACAAATTTTCCAATTTAAAAATTACTTATAGAATTTATTAAACAACCTCAATTTCTGTTTGAGAAAAGTTTTCAAGATAATTTTGATTACCTTTCAAATGCAATTCTAATCACTTTTCTATCTCATTTAATTCATTAAAAGTTATGAAACATTAAAAAAAAAAAAACCATATCATAAATAATTAAAGTATGTAAAAAATAAAGGAAAATTCTCCATCCATTTGAATTTTAACTTTATTTTTTCTTTGTACTGCAATACCACGATAAGTATGGGGCAATGACGATAACGATGATGAAGATGATGATGATGATGATAAAAACATCATCCTTATTTAATTTTTATAGATTATCTATACAACATACAGATGATAATGTTAAAGTTATTAAAAAAATTTTTTCGTATATTTGCGTGTGTGTGTGTGTGTGGGGGGTTTCGTTGAATATAGAATTATATTGTTATATTTAAAACGCATATTAACGCATACCATCGCATACAAGATAAATATATGATATATATATATATATAAATGTTAAGGTTTATAAAGAATAATAAGAATATATATATATATAGTTATATACATACAATTCCATATATACAGATTTTATAATCAACCAATTAAATGGTCCGTACGCAGCTTGCTTGTTTTTTCTCTAGATATATAAAACATCTTATATATATATATGATATATACTACATAAGCTTATCCATATATAGATCATATATAAATATAATTATGTCAGTTAACCAGAAAATTATAACAAGTATATAATGTAATAATAACTGCGTGTATAACCAAAATAACTGTGTGTATATACCATATATATAACGATAATGATAACGAGAAAGGAACGCAATTAAAGTATATGATATATAAATCGTTATATGTTTGGTTATATAAATCATATATCTGTATATGAAAATCAACATAGGTATGCTTTTGAAGGGATGCTAAATTCGAATAAATTGGTTTCAACACATTTCAGGGCTTAGTTTTTGAGTAATGGCCCGGCAAAGATCGCTTCCAAAATATTGCTATACTAACCCCTTATGAAAAAATTGGATTTTTCACCAAAGACTTTAAGTTTGAGCTATCGGGCTGAAAACTTGCATAGGTATGTTTTAAGGGATGCTGAATCCGAATAAATTGGTTTCAGAAGGTTTTAGCTATTAGTTTTTGAGTTATGGCCCATCAAAGATTTTCCAATATTTTGCTATACTAACCCCTTATGAAAAAATGGATTTTTCACCGAATCCTTTAAGTTTGAGCAAACGGGCTGAAAACTTGCATAGACATGTTTTAAGGGATGCTGAATCCGAATAAATTGGTTTCAGAACGTTTCAGCCATTAGTTTTTGAGTTATGGCCCATCAAAGATTTTCCAATATTTTGCTATACTAACCCCTTATGAAAAAATGGATTTTTCACCGAATACCTTAAGTTTGAGCTATCGGGCTGAAAACTTGCATAGGTATGTTTTAAGGGATGCTGAATCCGAATAAATTGGTTTCAGAACGTTTTAGCCATTAGTTTTTGAGTTATGGCCCATCAAAGATTTTCCAATATTTTGCTATACTAACCCCTTATGAAAAAATGGATTTTTCACCGCATTCTTTAAGTTTGAGCTATCGGGCTGAAAACTTGCATAGGTATGTTTTAAGGGATGCTAAATCCGAATAAATTGGTTTCAGAACGTTTTAGCCATTAGTTTTTGAGTTATGGCCCGTCAAAGATTTCCCAAAATTTTGCTATACTAACCCCTTATGAAAAAATGGATTTTTCACCGAATCCTTTAAGTTTGAGCAAACGGGCTGAAAACTTCCATACTTATGTTTTAAGGGATGCTAAATCCGAATAAATTGGTTTCAGAACGTTTTAGCCATTAGTTTTTGAGTTATGGCCCATCAAAGATTTTCCAATATTGTGCTATACTAACCCCTTATGAAAAAATGGATTTTTCACCGAATACCTTAAGTTTGAGCAATCGGGCTGAAAACTTGCATAGTTATGTTTTAAGGGATGCTGAATCCGAATAAATTGGTTTCAGAACGTTTTAGCCATTAGTTTTTGAGTTATGGCCAGTCAAAGATTTCCCAATATTTTGCTATACTAACCCCTTATGAAAAAATGGATTTTTCACCGAATACCTTAAGTTTGAGCTATCGGGCTGAAAACTTCCATACTTATGTTTTAAGGGATGCTGAATCCGAATAAATTGGTTTCAGAACGTTTTAGCCATTAGTTTTTGAGTTATGGCCCGTCAAAGATTTCCCAATATTTTGCTATACTAACCCCTTATGAAAAAATGGATTTTTCACCGAATACCTTAAGTTTGAGCTATCGGGCTGAAAACTTCCATACTTATGTTTTAGGGGATGCTGAATCCGAATAAATTGGTTTCAGAACGTTTTAGCCATTAGTTTTTGAGTTATGGCCCGTCAAAGATTTCCCAATATTTTGCTATACTAACCCCTTATGAAAAAATGGATTTTTCACCGAATACCTTAAGTTTGAGCTATCGGGCTGAAAACTTGCATACTTATGTTTTAAGGGATGCTAAATCCGAATAAATTGGTTTCAGAACGTTTTATCCATTAGTTTTTGAGTTATGGCCAGTCAAAGATTTCCCAATATTTTGCTATACTAACCCCTTATGAAAAAATGGATTTTTCACCGAATTCCTTAAGTTTGAGCTATCGGGCTGAAAACTTCCATACTTATGTTTTAAGGGATGCTGAATCCGAATAAATTGGTTTCAACCCATTTCAGCCATTATTTTTTGAGTTATAGCCCGGTAAAGATTTTCCAATATTTTGCTATACTAACCCCTTATGAAAAAATGGATTTTTCACCGAATACCTTAAGTTTGAGCTATCGGGCTGAAAACTTGCATAGTTATGTTTTAAGGGATGCTGAATCCGAATAAATTGGTTTCAGAACGTTTTAGCTATTAGTTTTTGAGTTATGGCCAGTCAAAGATTTCCCAATATTTTGCTATACTAACCCCTTATGAAAAAATGGATTTTTCACCGAATACCTTAAGTTTGAGCAAACGGGCTGAAAACTTCCATACTTATGTTTTAAGGGATGCTGAATCCGAATAAATTGGTTTCAGAACGTTTTAGCCATTAGTTTTTGAGTTATGGCCCGTCAAAGATTTCCCAATATTTTGCTATACTAACCCCTTATGAAAAAATGGATTTTTCACCGAATCCTTTAAGTTTGAGCAAACGGGCTGAAAACTTGCATCGGTATGTTTTAAGGGATGCTAAATCCGAATAAATTGGTTTCAACCCATTTCAGCTATTATTTTTTGAGTTATGGCCCCCGGGGCTCAAAGATCGTTCCCAAAATTTTTCAATTTTTTTATTCATTCACCTTCATCCGGTAGTTTTTTTTTTTTTCTTTTGTTATTATTCTTTCGTAACCGCACTGTATCATTTTTGTTTTTTTTGATACAGTTATAATTTGTTGTTGTTGTTGTTGTTGTTGTTATTATTTTAATTTTCTTCTACCATAAGGACAAAACATTTATAAGGAATTTCTATTATTATTATTATTATTATGGTAATTTATTATATATAAAAAAAAAATAAAAAAATATAGAAAATTATGCGCGCTGCGGTTTTTGAGTAATTTTATTCTTATTATTATTCTTATTTTGTTATATAACACATTACCATCATCATCATCATCATCATCATCATCATAATATTAAATTCATATATGATTTATATATATATATATACATATACAGAATTGATAAAAATATAGAACGACGTCAGCAATAGCAGTAGAAACATCATCAAAAATAAAAAAAAAAAAAACAGTTAAAAAATTTGTATTAAATAGATAAAGAATAAAAAAAAACAAAAAAAAAATGGTAAGTAACACATAAAACAAATTTAACTTTTTTAATTAATTATCGTTTTGTTTTGTTTTGGTGTGCGTAAATATTTTTGTATAGAATACCATTTATACAAATGATGTTGTTGAAATTTTAGATGGAAATCATTTTATATTAATGAGATTATCTTTAATTTCGATATTTACAAGTGCATTTTATACATGCATTACATATTTTCATTATGGTGAATTGAATGCAATCGATGAAGTAATTAAAAATCAATTTATAATTATAGTTTTAATTAATTATTAATTAATTAAGAAAATATGTCAACTAAAATTAATTTGTTTTCCCAATTTATATTAAGTGCTTTATTATTTTGGCAATTGTTTTACAATATTTGGCCATTTATCGTCTATCACAATTTGGACGTATTCGTTATTGTTTGGAACGTAGACGTTCATACATTTATAATATTGGTAATAATAATGAATTATTTGAGTGAGTATAACATATATTAAATGAATTATACAAACGTTTGTTATTGACTTATTGACTTATGATTTTTTTCCCAATCAATATTTATATTTATATATATTATAGATATTATCGTTTATTGGTCATTGCCATTGCCATTGTACAATTGTTGGCCATCATTTCATTTAGATTTTGGATTGGATTGCCGACGGTTGCCATTTACGTATACTTTAAATTATGGAATGATATTGACATTGATCAATAGACGCAGCAAAATATGGAAAAAACAATTTAAAACAACCAAATAAAATATTATGTTAACATAATTATAATTTTTCTTTATTTATATATTTATATATAATATTTAATAAGCAAACAAAAACAAAAATTTGAATATAAATAATTTATTTAAATAAAATACGCGTAATTTAACGCATTTACGTAAAATTTAAAAAAATGGTTTTTTTTTATTTTAATTATCTTCTTAATTTTCTGTGCGTGGGGGGAGTTTCTTTTTCTTTTTTTTTGCGTTGAGTGTTTTTTTTTTCTTTTTTCTCAACCAACCCTCCCATCCCATACCCACATACTTATTTTGTTAATTTATTTCCAAAAAGCCAAAAGCAGCAGCAGCATTTATTATTTTTCGTATAATATAATATAGTTAATAATATTCAAGCTCCATATAAGCGCAGCAGTTTTAACCTTATAACAATAACAATAAATAAATCTTTATATCTTTATTTTCCATTAGTAGAGAGATTTTTGTTTCATAATCGACCTAATATATTCGCTTTTTTACTGTAATAATCGAATAATCGGATTGAATTAGGAAGGAAAAAGTAGGAATGAAAGGAATGAAAGGAATGAAAGGAAGGAAAGGAAGTAAAGGAAATAGAAACACAAAAAAAAAAAAAAAACCACGATGGCGTCATTCAAAAAGTTCTTTTTTTTCTGCTGTTTTTTTGGTGTGTAATTTTGCCATCGCACACACACACACACACACACACACACACACACACACACACACACACAATTAATATATTCTTATATTAAACCACACACATATAGGAATATAGAAATTACAAAAATAATATTCGCATTTATTACATAAACAAAAAAACTATGAATATTAATGAGAAATATTAAGTTTTTGTTGGCGCCTTGCCTTGCAAGATTTTAAGATTATTGGCGCCTTTGCATTTATTATTATTATTATTATTATTATTATTATTATTATATAAATATTTTGATGATTTGATGACTTTAAAGCTATGTTATGTATGTTATGTAAAAATATCATTTTGTCTTCATTCTAATGTAAAATATATTTAAATTATGGACTTTTTCACAATTCTGTGGTGTGATTTTGTTTTTTTTGGTTTTTTTTTTAGATTGAAAGGGTGTTTTTTTTTTGTGTATTGTTGATTTGATTTTGATTTGGTTTTGATTTTGATTTTGATTTTGATTTTGATTTGATTTTGGTTTCTTTTTGATAACTATGATAAAGGCGTCGCAACAACAATCGCAGCTAACTGCAAAAGCGACGGGCCGCAAAAATTTGCGGTTATTATAAAATTTTGAATAAAATAAAAAAAAAAAAAAAACAGAGAATTTTTGATTTAGATGGAAATTTTTCGTTTTTGTTTTGTGTGTCGTCCGATCGTTAATGAAAATCTATATATGGGATAGAGTCGCTTGATCGTGCCGGGGGAGAGTATAGCTAAAAGGATATTCATATCTAAGTTTCATTTCAGTTTCAATCATCCTTCCCGCTCAAATAGTTTTTGAGTTATTAATCGGGGGAAAAGTCAATCGGGTGAATGAACATTTTCTTATATACAAAAAACATGGAAAAAAAAAAAAAAAGTTGAATTTTTCCTCTATTTTATATTTTTAAACGTTTTCCCGATCTGCGGATGAAAATCTGCGCGGAGGTGATAGACATTCAATGGGGGAGTAGAAAAAGTTTATCTAAGCTTCGAATTAAATCCCTGGTTAAAATGGTTTTTGAGTTTTGACTGACTCGGAAAAGTTGGATCTTATACAAAAAACATGGAACAAAAAAAAGTTGAATTTTTCCTCCTATAAAATCTTTAAACTTTTCCGGCTGAAATCAGGCTGAAACTTTTGGAGGATAGACTCTATAGATAAGAGTTTGTTAAGTATAGAAAAAGAATATTTCAACCCCCCCCCCTCCTCCCCTCAGATGGTTTTTTTTTTGAGTTAGTTTTGACTCGGAAAACTTCTTGAATGAAAATACAATTCCTATACAAATACGTGCAAAAAAAAAATTTAATTTTTTACGAAATCCTTAAATCCTTTCCCGATCGAGATGAAAATTGGAGAATAGACTCTCCATTGAAAGTAGAAATAGGATATTTACGTTCCGATTTAATACCTCAAATAGTTTTTTGAGTTATGAACCGGGGCAAAGTTGGATGAAAATTTTTCCTATACAAAAACATGAACTTTTCACGAAATCTTTAAACGTTTTCCCGATCTGCGGATGAAAATCTGCGCGGAGGTGATAGACTCTCAATGGGGATTAGCTAAAAGGGTTTAACTAAGTTCCGATTTAATCTAATCCATTGAATATAGTTTTTGAGTTATGAACCGGGGCAAAGATTGAATGAAAATTTTCCTATACTTTTCTTATGTATTAAAAAAAAAAAATGAATTTATCACGAAATCTTCTAAATAATTTTCCTCCTCCAACACAGACTGAAACTTTTAGAGGATAGACTCTAAATGTGAAGTAACACAAAAAGGATATCTAAGTTTCTTTGATGAAATCCCCCCCCCCCTCCCCCCTTAAATGGTTTTTGAGTTATGACCCGGTCAAAGATTGAACAAAAATTTTTCATGTACTTTTTCTATATTACTATATAAAAAAATGAATTTCTCACGAAATCCTTTAAATTTTCCTCCAATCAGGCTGAAACTTTTGGAGAATAGACTGTATAGATAAGAGTTTGTTCAGTACAAAAAAAAAAAGAATATCTAAGTTTCATTGATGAAATGAAATAGCTTATAGAACCATGACCCTTTTGCTATAAAAAAAAAAAAACTTCTTTTATATCAAAAATTAACTTTAAAGTTTTCCGCAACCGGTAACCGCAACCGGACATCAAAAATCCCCTTCAAATTATGATTAATATTTTTATTTTTTTTTCAAAAAATGAATAGAAAAGCTTTCAAAATGATAAATAAAAAAGCCTCAAAATGATCAGTTGCGAAACAAAATAATAATATATAACTTAAATTAAATCTCTTTTTCTTGATGAACTCTCTTAAGAATTCTTGAAAACGCAATAATAAGGAAGGAAAGGCGAAAAGGAAAAAGGAAAAAAATAGAAAACAGAAAACAGAAAACATAGAAAACAAAAATCAAAGATTAATTAATAAAAATTAAATATTTTGAATCATTTTGTTAAATTACTTGATTTTTTTAATTCAAATTTGTAGCTGATCCAGCTCCTGCTTCCGATCCTGCTCCTGCTCCCGATCCAGCACCTGATCCAGCTCCTGCTCCTTCTCCTGCTCCTGCTCCCGCTCCTGCTCCTGCTTCTGCTCCTGCGCCTGCGCCTGCTCCTGATCCAGCTTTTGCACTCCGTCCCTCTTCCATTAACTTTTTCAATTGTATACTAAAATACGCTTGTAATTGTTGATGATGCCATCCCATATCAATGTAATCCGATGGATAAAATAATTGTAATGAATCAACATCAACATCAACATCCGGCAAATCACCATCACCATCACCGGCAACAACACGTACATAAATTAAACCATTTTTTAATGTTACATAATTGAAAACATTGTCAGCGGTTAATTCCAATGCCCGTTGATACAATTTAAATATAAATGGTGTTACATGAAATCCGATACGTATAATTTGATGATCCATTCGCAATTGATGTTCACCAAAACCATCAAAATCAATAAAACCATTATGAAAACCAAAAATTTGCCAAGCTTGTACTTGAACTGAACCAGAACCGCCACCGCCAGCACCATCACCATCACCATCACCATCACCACGACCTCCTGACCTCCCGTTGTTGGTGGTGGTGGTGGTCGTCATTTTCTGATAAAATAAATCACGTATTTCTGGTAAAATACAATGAATTTGGATGGCTTCAAAGGAACCATCACCGATACGTTTCATTTGATCGATATACGACATTGCAATTGTTGGTATTTCAAAATATTGACAAATTTTATGTAAAATTTCCGATAGATTTTCGTCAGCACGACGACGAGGAACACCAAAAATCAATAAATCATTTAATTTTAAATATCGATCATAATAATCACACATCATATCCAATTGAAAACGTGTATAACCATCATAAACCTTGTCCAAGGGAACCGTACGCATTGTATTACGTAAATTATTAAAATAATCGAAAATTAATTCACATGATGATGGAAGTAAATGATATGATGGTATTTCAATGGGTGATTTTCTATTGTCACCAGTTTTCGTTGTCTTCGTCGTCGTCGTCGTCGATGTCGTCGTCGGTGTTTCGGTATTTATTTTATTATCACCATCAACCCTAGCACGGTTATGGTCCATGTCATTGTTTGATCCGTCACCAAACACCGAACTGGAATCTGATTTCCACTGATTTCCATGGACGTTTCCGTGGACGGCGGCGGCGGTGACTGACGACTGTTGTTGTTGTTGTTGTTGTTGTTGTTGTTGTTGTTGCTGGTTTTGTTCATTTGTATTCATTTGATTTGATGAATCATTTGCTACCGGTAATCCATTCCATTTTGTATATCTGATGGCATTTGACCATCCATTTGATGAATTTTCCTGTTGTTGAATGTCCGTTGAATTTTCCCAAATATTTTTGAGATTTTTGAGCAATTTTGGGGCGGTTTTAATTGAATTATTCTCAACAAATGGTTGATGACTGCCATCGATTTGATTAATTTGACCAGCACGTGAATTGTTTAATCCAATCATTGACGAATCATGATTCAATCCAATTGGAGTATTTCCACGAATTGGAGTCGAATTTCCACTCTCATCACTTTGATTAATTCCACCCATTCGATTATTTCCACCGGCGGCACTTTGGTTAATTCTGCCAATTGTATAATGCCCACCAGTTTTGTAAATTCCACTCATTGGATTATTTCCACCGGCAGTTTGGTTAATTCCACTCATTCGATTATTTCCACTTGCACTATGGTTAATTCCACGAATTGGACGATTCCCACCAGTTTGGTTAAGTTTATTACCACCCATTGGATTATTTCCACGTGCACTTTGGTTAATGCCACCCATTGAATTATTTCCACCGGCACTTTGGTTAATTCCACTCATTGAATTATTCCCACCTGCACTTTGGTTAATTCCACCAAATGGATTATTTCCACCACTTCGGTTAACTCCACCCATTGGATTATTTCCACCTGCACTTTGATTAATTCCGCGAATTGGACGATTCCTACCAGTTTGGTTAATTCCACCAATTGGACGATTCCAACCAGTTTGATTAATTCCACCCATTCGATTATTTCCACCGGCACTTTGGTTAATTCTGCCAATTGTATAATGCCCACCAGTTTTGTTAATTCCACTCATTGGATTATTTCCACCGGCAGTTTGGTTAATTCCACTCATTCGATTATTTCCACTTGCACTTTGCGTAATTCCCCCCATTGGAGTATTTCCACCACTTTGATTAATTCTACCCAATGGATTATGTCCACCTGCACTTTGGTTAATTCCACCCACTGGAGTATTTCCACCACTTCGGTTAATTCCACCCAATGGAGTATTTCCACCACTTCGGTCAATTCCACCCATTGGAGTATTTCCACCTGCACTTTGGTTAACTCCACCCATTGGATTATTTCCACTTACACTTTGGTTAATTCCACCCAATGGATTATTTCCACCTGCACTTTGGTTAATTCCACCCATTGGAGTATTTCCACCACTTTGGTTAATTCCACCCAATGGATTATTTCCACCTGCACTTTGGTTAACTCCACCCATTGAATTATTTCCACTTGCACTTTGGTTAACTCCACCCAATGGATTATTTCCACCTGCACTTTGGTTAATTCCACCCAATGGATTATTTCCACCTGCACTTTGGTTAACTCCACCCATTGGATTATTTCCACCTGCACTTTGGTTAATTCCACCCATTGAATTATTTCCACTTGCACTTTGGTTAACTCCACCCAATGGATTATTTCCACCTGCACTTTGGTTAATTCCACCCACTGGAGTATTTCCACCACTTCGGTTAATTCCACCCAATGGAGTATTTCCACCACTTTGGTTAATTCCACCCAATGGATTATTTCCACCTGCACTTTGGTTAACTCCACCCATTGAATTATTTCCACTTGCACTTTGGTTAACTCCACCCAATGGATTATTTCCACCTGCACTTTGGTTAATTCCACCCAATGGATTATTTCCACCTGCACTTTGGTTAACTCCACCCATTGGATTATTTCCACCTGCACTTTGGTTAATTCCACCCATTGAATTATTTCCACTTGCACTTTGGTTAACTCCACCCAATGGATTATTTCCACCTGCACTTTGGTTAACTCCACCCATTGGATTATTTCCACCTGCACTTTGGTTAATTCCACCCATTGAATTATTTCCACCTGCACTTTGGTTAATTCCACCCATTGGATTATTTCCACTTGCACTTTTGTTAATTCCACCCATTGGATTATTTCCACTTGCACTTTGGTTAACTCCACCCAATGGATTATTTCCACCTGCACTTTGATGAATTCCATCCATTCGATTATTTTCACTTGCACTTCGATGGTCATTCGACGCATCATTATTAAAAATCCGTAAACTATTTACCAAATCAAATACCATCGTATTCAATTCATTTAAAGTGTCATGTAACATCATAATTGATTCAGAATTACCTTCATTATCTGGATAATTTAATACATTTAACAAACCATTCGAATTGATACATCCAATTATTGGATTATTTCCAACAATAAGGTTTCGAGTATTTCCAACAATAAGGTTTCGAATATTTTCACCGCCGCCGCTGCCGCCGCCACCGCTGCCGCCGCTGCCGCCACCATCACGATTAATGCCACCGTTGAATTCCATTGGATTATAGAATGATGATGAACTGACTGTTAATGGATGAATTTTTTCAAATTGTTGATTTATCGATTGATTTGATTGTTTTGGTTGCCAAAATTTTGTTTTTGATTGATCTTTTAATAGAAAATGTTCTTCACCATCAACAGTGTCAGTTTCTTTTTCAATTGTTGATTGAATTTTTTTTATATTGTTCATATCACCAAAACAAAGGGAAGGGAAGGGAAGAGAAGGGAAGAGAAGGGAAGAGAAGGGAAGGGAAGGGCGCTCCGGGGGTTTATCAAAATAAAAAAAAAAATAAAAAATCTCACAAAACACTCGATCCCGACGAATCCACGAAATTATAGGAAGATTTTTGGGTTTTTTTTTTTTAGAAATAACGTGAAATTTTGGTTAAGTTATAAAATGAAATTTAAATTTTATTGTAACACACAAAAAATCAACTTTATACAACTTTGTTTTTATGGTTTTTTTTTTTTTTGGTTTTTTTTTTAAGGCCGATAACTCTGCGTTGAGTTTGATAAATGAACATAAACTAAATATTTATTTTTTATTATAATGAGTAAAAAAAAAAAAAAGAAGCAGGATCTGAACAAATATTCTCATCCCTTATTATTATTTATTAAATTTCCTAGTAGTGCGGTTATTTTATTATGCGATATTATGTTCTATGTATATATATATATACATATAATATATACTGTAGTGTATATATACTGCGTAAACAGTAAAGTCAACTAATTGTGATTCGTTTAATATCGCATCGTTTTGGTTGAAATCAAATTGAATATGAAATAATATGTCTTGATTTTGGTTTTTGTTTGGCGTGTGAAATTGGAGTGGTGTGTGGTTAAATAATTATCAAGCTCTATATATTGTAAAAAGAAGGTTTTACTGTAAAAACAAAAAATTTAAATATTCAATTATTATTAAAATTTTCAATATTTATACATATTTATGGAAAATTAGTACAAAATACAAAAATAAAAAACATAATAATAACAGGGATACATTTACAAGGGTAAATGTTTCTTTATATTTTGATTGGATTGGGGGGGGGGGGGGTGGAATTTGAATGAATTTCTCTGTAGGATTCTGAAGAATTAATGAAAATATAGAAAAATATTAGAAAATTTTTTTCCATATAAAATTCAGTTGATGAGTTTTAAAAAATCCAATTTTAATCGGATTCAGTTGAAATTTTACAGATGGGTTCCAAATAGAAATGAGAAAAGATTATGAAAGTTTCAAAACAATCCATTAAATAGAATTCATTTGATGGATGAGGTTCAAAAATTGGCATGTAAAATTTTCCATATATAGAAAAAAAAAAGTTTATATGGAAAATTTCCATATTTTTTCATTAGTTCACTGAATGATTTTGTTAAAAATTCAATTTTCACGGGATCAGACTGAAAATTGGCATGTGATGTCCTGATAGTTATAAGAACAGATGATGAAAGTTTCAAAACAATCCATTCAGTGGAATCCCATTGACGGGGGTTTCAAAAATTGATGAAAATTTTCCATATAGAAAAAAATTTTATATGGAAAATTTTCTCATTTTTTCATTAGTTTACTGGATGATTTTTTAAAAATCCAATTTTTAACGAATCGGACTGAAAATTTCCAGAGGAGTTCCTAATAGACATGAGAAAAGATCCTGTACGTTTTAAAACAATCCATTCAGCAGAATCCCATTGACCGGGGTTCAAAAATTGATGAAAATTTTCCATATAGAAAAAAAATGTATATGGAAAATTTCCACATATTTTCATTAATTCACTGAATGATTTTTTAAAAATTCAATTTTTACGGAATCGGACTGAAAATTGGCATGTGAGGTCCTGATAGTTATAAGAAAAGATCCTCAAAGTTTCAAAATATTCCATTAAATGGAATTCATTTGATGGGGCTTCAAAAATCGAATGAAAATTTTCAATAAACAGTAAAAAAAAATAGAAAAATATCGAAATTTTTCATTAATTCAGTTGATGATTTTTAAAAAATCCAATTTTTAACACATTGAGTTAAAAATTTCTAATTTTACTATTGATGGATATAAGAAGAGGTGCTGAAAGTTTCAAAACAGAGGTTCAAAAATCGATGAAAATTTTCAATATACAAAAAAATTGATATGGAAAATTTTCTCATTTTTCCATTCATCCACTGAATGATTTTGTTAAAAATTCAATTTTCACGGGATTCACTTAAAAATTGGCACGTCAGCTCTTGATAGTTATAAGAAAAGATCCGGAAAGTTTCAAAACAATCCATTTACTGGAATCCCATTGGCGGAGGTCCAAAAATCGATGAAAACTTTCCATAAACGAAAAAATTGATATGGAAAATTTTATCATTTTTCCATTCATCCACTGAATGAATGATTTTTTAAAAATTCAATTTTCACGGGATTCAGTTGAAAAATGGCAGAGGACTTCCTAATAGAGATTATAAAATGCCCTGAAAGTTTCAAAACAATCCAATCCAACTACAATTCATTTGACAGAGGTTCAAAAATCTATTCAAAAACTTTCCTTTGGTATAAAAACACAAAATTTCATTTCATTCCCTTTCATCAACTATTTGATTGTTAACCACTTCCAATCCAATTTTTATCTGATTAAACTGAAAATTGAGGAAAACAGAGGATTTTCTGTTAGAGTTAAGAAAAGGTTAATGATGGTTTGAAAGCATTCCATCCAGTATAGAATTCCATCGGTGGATGGTTCAAAAAGGGAAATTTCAACATTTTTTTTTTTTTAAATTAAATCCACGCGATGATTTTTAAACCATTTAGTTTTTAATCAATTGAGTTGAAAATTCCTAATAAAAATAAGAAAATATAGTGACAAAGTTTCAAAAGACAAAGTAAATCTCAAATCGGTGGAATTCCAATCGATGAAATGTTCATCAAAAATCTCATGAAAACTTTCTGTTGGTAAAAAAAAAAAAATTCATTCATTTTTCCCTTTCATCAAACTGTTTGATTTTTAAAACAATTCAATTTTTATCCAATCCACCGAAAAATTTCCAGATCAACTCTTGATAGCCTTAAGGAACAAATCAGTCATGATTTGAAAACATTCCATTCATTGGAATTCATTTGTCAGAGGTTCAAAAATCAAATTTTCCATATACCAAAAAAATACAAAATACAAATTTTTTCAACATTTTTTCAATTCATTCACTGGATGATTTTTAAAAAATTCAATTTTTCACGAATTGGGTTGAAAATTTCCAAATTTATTCTTGATAGATATGAGAAAAGGTTCGTAAAGTTTTAAAATTATCCAATAACGGGAATTCCATTGATGGAAGGTTCAAAAATCCCATAAATATTTTCTATATACCAATAAAATACAAAAAAATGTTTTCAACATTTTTTTCAATTCATTCACTGGATGATTTTTAAAAAATCCAGTTTTTATCCAATCCGTTTGAAAAATTCCAGATCAACGCTTGATAGCCTTAAGGAACAGATCAGTCATGATTTGAAAACATTCCATTCATTGGAATTCATTTGTCAAAGGTTCAAAAATCCGTTGAAAATTTTCCATATACCAAAAAATTCAAAAAATTTTCCATTAAATCCATTAGATGATGCGAGCTTATCCCAACCGGATCCGAACGAATTTTTAGTTGATGCGACAATTTCCAACAAACAACTCTTACTTAACATGATAAGAAGATAAAATATCAATCCTGTTTGTTTTGAGTCCAAAGAGACATCACAATCAAAATCGAATAGAATTCATAGAAGTTTTAAAATAAATAAAAAAACAATTTGAATTTTTTTTTTGTTTTTATGTTTTATTAATTTCATATGTAAACATATTATTAAATGAATCAATTTTTATAATAATCAAACAGAAACAAACAAATTAATTAAACTTAAAATACTAATACAATTCTATAATAATAATCTATAATAATTTCCCCTGCTGTTTGATATCTCCTTCTTCTGCATCTGCTTTTGCTTCTGCTGTCCGGTCCGGTCCGGAAATGTCGTCCGTATAATAATTTTAGAATATAGGAAAAAAAAATAAATTAAAATTTAAATTAAGATAAAATAAAAAAACCAAAATTAATTTTAAAAAAACAAGTTAAGAATAACAAAAAATTTCTTTATTTAAACAATACATATTTATGATATAATCATCAATGCGATTATTCAAAATTTTCATTTTAAATCTCAAATATTAACCATTAAAACCATGTATTTATTTTATTTCAAGTTTTCAACGACATCAATATTTAAAATCGAAAACAAATAACCAATTTTTTTTTTATTTTTTTAACTTAAATTATTTTGAAAAGACAAAAGAAACAACAAAAGAATCATCTGCAAAAAAAAATGAAAAAACCCCCAACAAACCATTTAAATTAAAATTAATATGAAAATTCAATTATGGCGAAATATTAATTTAAATTTCAGTGTTTAAGATTTTGGTCTCATGACTTTTTTTTTTTCGTAATCTGTTTTTTTTTTTTTTAAATCAGATACATGACAGAACCAAAAGCTTAAACACTAAAACCAAAATACTTTTTACATTTGGAATTGTGCGGAATTGGGAAATTTCTTTTATAGATACAAATAATAATACAAAATATACACTGAAAAAAATTCTACACTGAAAAAAATTCTACACTGAAAAAACCAAACGTTTTCATTCAAATGATTTTCATTATCAAATAATGTTTTTTTCGAATAAAATAAATCGAAATGAAGCAAAATATGATAATGAAAATAATTTTTTAATAAATGTTTAAAAAATTCAATTCCCAAAAATACCATTTTGGTAATCACCAAATCACTCAAATGAATCACAAAAAAAAAAAACCCAACAAAAAACCAACTGTTCTGATGAATTGATGAATGAATGAATGAATGATTTTGTTTTAATTGCATTTTAACATTTAAATTTATGTGAATTTTAATTGATTAAAAATTTTAACGGTAAATTTAAATATTTAAATGAAAATAATAAAAGATATGAGATGTCGAAATCGTAATTTATTTTAATAATAATAAAACTAAAATTTAATAATAATATCGTTTTGTATATGTTGAATATTTTTTGAATATTTCCATTTGCATTTAATTGTTTGAATCAACCCTCGCTTTGTTTGTAAAAATTCAAATAATAATAAATATTATATATCAAAAAAAAATATTTATTAATTTGAAATAACAAACCGTTGGCCCAATTCAAACATTAAAACACAATTTAATAATTTTTTTTGTTTTTAATTAATCAAAAAACCAAAAAACCAAAAACCAACTTAGTTTTTATTATCTAGTTTTTTTTTTTTTATCTATATAATGGATAAATAACACAATTTTTAAAAAAAAAAAAAAACTGAACTTTTGTTTTTGTTTTTGTTTTAGTTGATGAACTTTTGGAGGATAACTTAACTGTTTGATAAATGAACGTCAACTGATGTATGATGTATGATGAAATGAAGTGATGATGGTTAATAAAAACTGAAAAAAAAAATACCTTTTAGTTCTCATTCCTTATTTATTATTATTATTATTTTCATATCCTATCCTATCCTATATATAATAATAATAATAATAATTGTAAGAAGAAGAAGAAAAAAAAAACACAACACTACTTCCGCTTCAATACGCGGTCATTTTTACTTATAAAAATTGTTTTAATTACCTTGGATTTATTATATCATACCTTTTACTTTACTATATACCATCATATATTATAGAAAATATATATATATATATATCGAAATTGCTTGCTTGCTTGCTTGCCTGCTTGCTTGATGATGATAGGGATATATAGAATATAAAGGGATGGGAGTTAGTTAGATATCATCAATATATCAATCTATATAAAACAAATAAAGGATAATTAAAAGTTATATATTTTTTATATTATTGTTCTTATGTGTGTGTGTGTGTGTGTGTGTGTGTGTGGGATTGGTAGTCAATTGTTAAAGAAATCTCTTTTGATAATCAATTTGACTCATTACAAATTAATTTTTCCTTTTTTTTTTTTCCATATGTAAGAAATAATAATAATATGTAATTGGAAAATTTTCCTTATTTCAAATTCATTTGATGATTTTTTTTTTAAAAAAATTCAATAATTTTTAACGGATTTAGTTTGAAAATTGGCATGTAAGCTGTTGATAGATATGAGAAAAGACCGTGAAAGTTTGATAATAATCCTTTAAATGGAATTCATTTGATGGATGTTCAAAAATTGATGGAAATTTTCCATATACAAAAAATACAAAAAAAATTTCAACATTCTTTCATTAATTCACTGGATGATTTTTTAAAAATCCAAATATAAATGGATCGGGCTGAAAATTTCCAGACGAGTTCCTGATAGATATAAAAAGACATCCTGAAAGTTTCAAAATAATCCATTAAATGGAATTCATTTGATGGGGCTTCAAAAATGGATGAAAATTTTCGGTGTAAAATAAAAGATATTGAAAAATTATCAAGATTTTTCCTATCATCCACTGGATGATTTTTAAAAAATTCAATTTTCACGGGATTGGACTGAAAATTGGCATGTGATGTCCTGATAGTTATTAGAACAGATGCTGAAAGTTTCAAAACAATCCATTCGGTGGAATTTCATTGACTGGGGTTCAAAAATTGATGAAAATTTTCCATATACAAAAAATACAAAAAAAATTTCAACATTTTTTCATTAATTCACTGGATGATTTTTTAAAAATTCAATTTTCACGGAATGGGACTGAAAATTTCCAGACGAGTTCCTGATAGATATAAGAAAAGATCCTGAACGTTTTAAAATAATCCATTTAGTGCAATCCCATTGCCGGGAGTTCAAAAATCGATGAAAATTTTCAATATAGAAAAAAATTTTATATGGAAAATTTCCTCATTTTTTCATTAATTCACTGGATGATTTTTTAAAAATCCAATTTTCATCGGATTGGGTTGAAAATTGGCATGTAACCTCTTGATAGTTATCTAAAGAGATTCTAAAAGTATCAAAATAATCCATTGAGTGGAATTCAATTGACGGCGGGTTAAAAAATTGATGAAAATTTTCCGTATACAAAAAAAAATGTATATAGAAAAATATCGAAAATTTTAATCATTCAGTTGATGATTTTTTAAAAATCCAGTTATAAACGGATCGGGCTGACGAATTTCCAGACGAGTTCCTGATAGATATGAGAAAAGACCCTGAAAGTTTCAAAATAATCCATTAACCAGAATTCATTTGACAGAGGTTCAAAAATCGAATGAAAATTTTCCATATACAAAAAAAAATATTAATAAAATTTCAACATTTTTCCAATTAGTTCACTGAATGATTTTTTTAAAAATCCAATTTTTACCGGATTGAGTTGAAAATTGGCATGTGAGCTCTTGATAGTTATAAGAAAATCCTGTAAAAAGTTTCAAAACAATCAATGTGGTGGTGGAATTCCTGTAATGATACTTTAAAAAAAAATCATTTAAAAATTTCTCCTATACAATAAAAAACAAAAAAAAAAGCAATAAAATTCTATAATTTAAATGTTACAATGCTGCTGCGAGACAGACAGGCAAATTGTTTTTTCAATATATTATTTTCTAATTCAAATGCACCGGGAATTTGAATATTATTATTATTATTTTGTTTCACAATTTCCCGATACATTTGGATTAAAACATATACATACACATACAACAATTTGAACGCATCTATTTTTAGCAAATCTCTATAAAATTTATAGACTCTTTAGAGCCCGAAATATATTTTTTTTTTTTGTATTTCCAAAATCCAATTTAAATTTCCAAAAATGACCATTTTTTTTTTTTTTTTTGTTTTATTTTAAAATATATAAAAATGGCCAAAATTTGAAAATTAAATAGGATTTGAACAAAAATTTTGTGACACTTCCACATATAACAAATAAAACTAACTTTCTAAATCACTAACAAAAAACAATACAACAAAAAAAAAACCAACCAACCAACCAATCAACCAACCAACCAACCAACCAAACCATTTTCAAATCATTTTCATTTTTAAATTAGCTCTCTAGTGAATTTAATATTTAACAAACCAAAAGTTGCCAAATTAAAAATGAAAATAAATCAAATTGGGGTTTTTTTTTTTATACAAACAAAGAAACAAAAACACTGTAAAAAAAAAAAAAAAAACTTAAAATAATTTAAAACCCAAAAAAAAACTGCACTGGAATTTAAACAATAAAATAAAATGAAATCAAATGAATTTTCAAATCCAAATGCATCGGGTGAATTGAAGATATTCTAATTTCACAATTCTACCAAACACATTTGGATTTGAAAATTTACAAATTTACGAATTACGCAAAAGCGCTTTCATTCAATATACGCAATTCTGATTTTGAAGATCCACAAAAAAATGCATAATGAAACCAAAAATTTCCAAATCTGTTTTCCAAATTTGTTTAACTATACCCTTCTACTTTAAAAAAACAAAGCTAAAAAAAAACAATAAATAATTAATTATAAAATTGACGGCGGCCACCGTCATCAAGTCGTCGATGAAAGAAAACAAAAAACTGCTGATTTTCCAAAAATCCTTTTTCACTTTTCAAAAATTGCCATTTTTTTTAATAATAAAATAGCCAAAATTTGAAAAGTAAAAATGATTTTTGAATAAATTTTCAAAACTTTCTGTTTAAAAATTAATCCAATAAAAATTAAAAAAAAAAAAAAAATGTTCACTTCCGTTCCGTACGAATAAAATTATGCTCAAATCATTTACATTTTTAAATTAATTCTGTTTTACTGAATCAAAAAAAAAAACGAAAACGAAAACGAAAGAATCAATTTAAAAATGAAAATAAATTGAAAAATTGAAAGGTGTTTAAAAAAAAAAACCAATCAAACAGAAAAATTACACTGGAGTTTTAATACACAAAATAAAATAAAACCTACCTTTTTTTTTTTTTTGAATCAAATGAAAATTTAAACAGCAGCAGCAGCAACAGTTCCAGCAAAAGCAGAAGCAGAAATAGCCGAAAACATAAACTTTTAAATTATTAATTAAATTCAAAGACGCAGAAATCAAAATCACAAAAAAAACCCCCCGTTTAAAAACAATTCAATTAAATTTTCCAATCAATCAATCAAAGTTCAATCAAAATCAAAATTCGATTTTTTTTTTTTTTATGATTAATTTAAAAACTTTTTTTTTGATTTTTGTTTCACTCTTAAACGTGTAATTATCTGTTTTAAGTTTTTTTCAATTTAAATTTAAATTTTAATTTACTTCCAATCAATTGAACTGTTCAAATGCGATTAACCAGAACTGAAAAAAAAATAATAAAGACATTTTAATTGTAAATCACGTCTCGCGGTTTAAATGAGTTAATTTGTTAATTCAAAAACAAACAAAAAAAAAAAACAATACCAATTTAACAATATCCGAATATAAAGATGATGATGAATAAGAAGAAGGAGACAAAAAAAAAATTACTAACAAAATAAAGAAAATTTATTTAAATACAAACTCAATAATACAATACAAAATGAAACGCCGTATACAGAGACAGAGTTAAGTGTCGCCGCAAAAGTCGCACTCAAATTTTAAATAATATAATATATATATTATATTAATCTCACGATATCAGACAGGGTGTTTGAATATCACAGATATTGTGCCGTTGTTTTTTAAGTCTGCGGGGTTAAAAAAAATTTTTTTATCCAGCTGCGCTGTGGCTGCGGACGGGTAACAAATTCCCAGCCATAAATGATGGTCTTCTTTGATGGTCTTCTTTGATGGAATCACGCACGGTTTCGTTTTGTATATATATAACATATAGTCATAGAACAAAAACAGTTAATTGCCCTAAAAAATTGCCCTGATTTGTGCCCTCTATGATGGGTCAATATTCAATCGATCAAATTGATTGATCATTTGGTGTCCGTATAGCGATCAGTTTTTTTTTACCAGGTTTTTAGCACCCCGCCAAAACGATCAAGCTTTCAAGTCAGTCAGTATTTTAATAGTTTGTATGTATGTAAAGGGTGATTTTTTTTAACAAAAGCTTATATAGGAAAGTTTTTCAAAAATGAAAAAAAAAACCCATAAAATTCATGAAATCTTTATGCATGAATCGATATAGTACACGGTCCATATAATTCCAATGTTTGAAGATTATTTCATCCAAATATGTTGACCCTCTGTGACTGCGCCAATCAAATATGGTCCAATTTTGCGCTTTTAGTCCAATTTTTTGGCATATTCTTTCCAACATTTCGGCCACGGTATCTCACAACATTTTTAACATTTTTACATCCCCGAAACGAAAAATAAATAGTCTAAAGGGGGTTAAATCGCACGATCTAGGCGGCGTGAACGTAAAACCGTTCATCGAACTATTGCCTCTCCATAAAAAAAGTCGTATAGTCATTGTTGCTGGCGTGCTGTGTGGCACCGTGAAGGCACCACCGTCTTATTGAAACCACTTGCATGTCGTCCACGTGCAAGTATAGCTTTTGCATTTTGGGGCAAAAAAAAAAAAAGTTGGATATCATCTCACGGTAGCGGTAGCGGTAGCTCACAGCCATTCACCAGTTACGTTACGAAAGCTTTCAAGTCAGTCAGTATTTTAATAGTTTGTATGTGTATGTAAAGGGTTTTTTTCATGAACCCTGTGACCTGTGATCCTGTGACCTGTGACTGCGCCAATCAAATATGGTCCAATTTTGCGCTTTTAGTCCAATTTTTTGGCATATTCTTTTCAACATTTCGGCCACGGTATCTCACGACGAATAAATGCGCTTCAATGCGTTGTCTTCCAATCAATTGTCAATTCGTCAATCGTCGGGCTTGTCTGATGTATATGCGACTGCGACGAGCTTTAACATGTTTTTTACATCCCCGAAACGAAAAAAAAAAATTGTCTTAAATCTGGGGGTTAAATCGCACGATCTATAGGCGGCAGTGGCCAATTGCCAATTGACCGGTCGGTCCCGAACGTAAAACGTAAAACGTAAAACCGTTCATCGAACTATTGCCTCTCCATAAAAAAAGTCGTATAGTCATTGTTGCTGGCGTGCTGTGTGGCACCGTGAAGGCACCACCGTCTTATTGAAACCACTTGCATGTCGTCCACGTGCAAGTCTAGCTTTTGCATTTTGGGGCAAAAACAAAGAAAAAAAAATTGGATATCATCTAACGGTAGTGGTAGCGGTAGCTCACCATTCACCAGTTACGTTACGATTCGTGGTGATCGTCTGTGAAGAAGTATACGGTCCAATAATGATCCAATAATGCCACACCAGCCAATATAAACCGCAAACAAAAAACTGTGACTTTTTCTTCTGGATGCATATTGCAATGCTTCTGGCTGCATAAAATTCACTCCAAAATCGAGTGAATTCTGCTTATGCTAATATGGTACGTACCCATGCGCGTGCCAAAAATAAGCGCTTCGTCGCTGAACACAACAATTTTTCGGTGAATAAAAAAGTGGTCAACTTTTCGGTTAACTTTCCAAGAGCCGAAGATTCAA